>VIIQ02000088.1:0-408835 GCA_007449985.2 Desmodesmus armatus
GTCGTCATGCCCAACACACTCTTGCACCGGCACTCTAAATGATGCCACCACTTTCACCACAGGACACCTACAGCCCTCTCTTCGCCCCCCCCCCCTGTGCCCTCCTGCCTCCCCCCCCCCCCCCCCCCCCCCCCCCCCCCCCAGGTTGCTGTCAGCCCAGGCGTTGCTGTCCCAGCTGGAGCAGCAGGCGTCTGCTGTAGCGTCTGCCTCTGCTGATGCATCAACGCGGCGGCAGCAGCTGGAGCAGCAGCAGGAGGAACTCAAGAAAAACCTCAAGGTAAGCAGGCAGCTTTGGATAACCGTGTATGGCAGCTTGAAGTGTACAGCAGCTTGAACCTTGTGTGTTGCACCAAAATTCAAAGGCGCGCGCTGACTAGCTTTTGCTGGCTGTGGGGGTGGAGCTGCTGAGACACGTTCGCAGCTGCTGTGACCTGTTTATTCAAGGAGCATGTGGTGCAGGTTGACGGTGCTGTCGGCCAAGTCTTTTTCCAAACTCTGAAGAAGTTCCAGAATGTGTCCTCCTGTTGCTGCTGCTGCTGCCCGCCCCTGCTTGCAGATGGAGCTTGAGCGCAGTGGTGAGGTGGGCATGATGATGGAGGATGGTGGCAGCTTTGAGGCGCTGTATGATGACGACAGGCTCATGATGGGGGGAGGCCCGGGACACGGGGCACCACCCGGCATGGGACGCATCAAGAGGTGAGCTTACTGGCTGGTATCACGGTGGTGGGTCTCTGTGGCCTGGTATTGTTGCGCTGACATCTTCTACACACACAGTCCCTGCTGTGTTGGAGGTAGAAGAGGCCTCTATGTGCTGGTAGGAAGCTGTCAGACTGCCGCTTGGCGTGAAGGTGCAGTCATTTTTGAAAGCTTGCTAAGCATACACTGGGTTGCCTGCTGCTGCTGCTGCTGTTGCCATACCCTTTGCTGCTGCGACAGCAGACGCAGGTAGAACAGGACACAGCAGGCAGCAGTGGAGCTCGGAACGACATCCGCAGCATGCGCAGTAGTAGCAGCAGTGGTCGTGGGCTGGCCATCGTCAGCGCGTATCCCGAGGGGCTACTATGTTGGCTAAGGCCTTTGGCTGACGTGGGGCAGCTGTGGGCTGGACTGCGTGTGTTTGTGTGTGTGTGTGGGGGGGGGGGGGGGTGTCCATGTGTGCGAGGGGGGGGGGGCGTGTCGTGTACATTAGTTTTTTTGTGGAGTGGGCTACTCCTTGGCAACAGGCAGTGGTGGTGACGCAACGTTGCAATGGTTGCGCTGCGTGCGGGATGATGAGTGTATTGTGTGCCTTTGCTGCCTGGTGCTGGAGATGTTGCGCACGCAGAATGTCATACCAGGCACTGTTTGGGTGTCAGGTGATTTGAGCCACGCCTCCAGCACAAGCAGTCGGCTGGAGCTCAAGTGGCTGCCAATGAAGATATGTGTATGGTGACAGCACTGCCCATCCTTTCATCTCCACCCTCATGTTTTGATGTGATGTCACAGTGTCAATGCCTTGACACAGTCTTGGGCGAAGATTTTGCCTTGCCAAAGGCAAACAGGCACAGTCACACTGTTTGCACACTCAAAGTGGATGATCAGCTTGCACCACAACTTGTCAGCTGTATGGTGCACACACAACACAAACACGGACCTACACACGCAAGGGAGACAGAGTGATGCACACACCAGCAGTATCTGCTGTACTTGAAAACAACTTTGCAGCCACACCTCATGCAACGATCCACGCACATCCCCACAAACAACGCTGACCAGTCAGAGCTATGCTGTTGCAGTCAGTCGTGGAGAACCCTGGCAGGGTGACAATTGTTGCAACTGTATATGCAACATGAACCTTCAGCACACTGTGCACTGCACAGCAGCATAAATGGCCTATGGCCATATCGGCTGGGCCCTCCAGAGGGCAAATGCACATGGTATGAACCGCGCTGCGCGAGCCAGGGACTGTGATGCAGGGATGGGGGTGGGGAAATGAAGACTACAGGAGACAGCACCCAGAAGCATTGAAAAACGCCATAAGAGAAAGGGTTACGCGAGACGGAGCCTGTTTGGGACTGATACAAGCAAATTGTTCGCCAGTTTCGACGAGCTGATCGCCAAGTCATGTGCTGGTTTTCCGGAACGGAGGGCGATTGGCGCGGTTTGATCAGGCTGCAACTAAATGACGTGCGTAGTTTACATCGTGATTACTGCAATTCCGAAAGTCTGGCAGCGAAGACAGCTACTGTTCCTTGCCATTTTCTCTGTGGTGATGTATGAGTACAAATAGCACCGACAGGTACTTCTTTTTCAACACAGTTTGTCACAGCTATGTTGGCTGGACCGATGGCGTTGAAGGTGCCTGCCTGTGGTATCCATGAACATGCAACAACATGCACAGGACAGTCCACACAGCCAGGCACCTTGAATCATGCTGGATCGTAAGCTTTTGAACCTAGCTTTCTCTTGTTACTGTCAGCTTCAAGTAAGGTGCGGATTTTTCACGGTTATTGGCTGGATACACCTCTGGCAAACAGCTCCTGGAAGCTTGCTTGTGGCGTTTGGTGCAAAAACATGTTCGGCGTAGCAAATCAGACACAAACCAAGCCTGAACTGCGCGTGGACAGGTGCCATGCTACGAGCACGGAGTGTGACTTCAACACAGCAGCAAAAGAGCCATAGAAAAAATGTGTTTTTTGATTTCAAATTAGAGTCCGAAAAAGTAGTGTGAACGGACGGAGCTCAAAAAATCGAGACAGGTGTGAGAGAGCAGAGTTCAGTTTTTGGCAAGCATGCGCGTATGTCACAGCACCGAAGCGTGATCATAACGGACCGGTGTATCCTCGGTTCTGGAGAGGTCGGCCATCGTCCGCTATAGCCAAGGCCCTTCGGGCCCAGCCAACAACCTTGCTGTCAACAAAGCAGCGGGCTGCATAAAAGAAGTAGTGCTGCCGCTAGCTTGCCTGCAGGCTGTCAACACGGCAGGCAACCTCTCCCAAACGCACACTGCCTCCTGTAACACCTTTTGAACGGGGCTGTCAGGTACAATTCATGCCACCAGATGCGCCAAAGCTACCACGGCCATGCCAACAGCAGCAGCTTTGTTGCACTCCATGCCAGCAGGGAAAGCACAGCTACCACGGCGATGTAGTGGCACTCATGTCAGAGAAAAGCAGGCAGGCCTGTATTATTCCCGGCCTGAATGTCGGCACTAACAACAGACGGTCCTGCCCCATGCCATGAGTACAGCAACAGGAGCGTTGCTACCACCACCGCAGGCAAACCAGAGGCCTGGGGGACCACACCACACCTCCGTGCCGTGGTGATTGCAGCACTGCAGGCTGCCACCATCAGCCCTGCTGCTGCAATCGGTGAGCCGTGGGAGCACCCTGCGAGAAACCCTACTGCTGCTGTTGCTGTTATCACTGCGATGACATATAGCTTGGTATGAGTGTGTTGAATGAGGTCACTCAATTACTCTACCCCTCACTCCATGCCTTGCATACCCAACACAGCCTTGGTGACGACACCCGTCGCCTGCACAACATGAAGCGGCGGCAGCAGCAGCAGCAGCAGCAGCTTTGGTTGGTGGGTGCTGTGACGAGTTATGTTGTCACTGCTGTGAAGAGGTATGGTGTGACTCAACAGTCGCTCTTCTCTTCTGTCCGATGCCACTGCTGCCAACTGGCCACTTTCTCTGGATGCGTGCTGAACTATGTATCCTGTGATTCTGCCCCGAAACCACTCTGTCAGCTGTGAGCCAGTGTCGTTACGTAACCAACACAGCCTTACTCCACCTGCCCCCCATCCCCCACCCGATGATCTCTACCCTTGCCCCCCTCCTATCCTCCGCCCCCCTCCTTTGCTCTTTACCCTGCCCGCCCCCTCCCCCCCCCCCCCCCCCAGCCATCACCCCCCCACACACACACACGCCCCCAACCCTCACCCCCCCCCCCCCAACGCCCCCAACCCTCACCCCCCCCCCCCCCCCCCCGCCCCCAACCCTCACTCACGTCCTGGTATCTGTCCATGCAGCGCCCCAGGCACTTTTGGTCGCTGCTGCTCAAGCTGCTGCCTGGGCTGCTGATGCACACCTTGAAGCAGTGGTCACGCACAGTCTGGAAAAGGGCAAAGGCAGAGGGGCGAGTGACAGCCGCAGCAGCACTGACAGTCAGTAGGTACAGTGTAGCAGCAATTGGGTGTTGCAACAACAGCGCACAGTCTGCAACATGCAGAGGCCTTGAGGACTGTGACTGTTCAATTCCTCTCTGCTGCTGCTGCTGCTGCTGCTGCTGCTGCTGCTGTCGTTGTTGTTGACGCTGCTGGATCTTGATGGCTCTGAGTGGGCTGCTGCCTGCTTCCTGCTGCTGGCAGCGTCTGTGCTGTAGCAGCCACATGCCCAGCCTTGCATGTTACCACAGCAGCGACAACACACTGCAATGCGCATGCGGCTCACTGCTACTTGTGAAGATTGTTTGCCAAAAGCCAGGGACACTACGGCGTTGTGCTTGTGGCTGCAGCTGTGCTGGTGCAGGTGGCGCTGCTGCTGCCAGCACGCGGCTGCCAGTTGATGTTGAAGAGGCAGCTGCCAGCAGCACCAATGCTGAGTGCTGCCACACTGACCTGATAGAACTCCTGAATGTACTGCATTCTCAACGTAGCTTGTACCTGCAGGAAGGCATACAGTCCGGGCGAGGATGAGGACAGCTCCCTTGCTGCATGCATTTGCAGCCTTGCTGCATGCATTGGCCAAGCACTGCATCACCATTCATCCTAAAGATATGACAACCCGCATGCTTTCAAACACGCTGACAAGTCGGGCTCTCTTGTGTTTGTGTTGCAACAGCAGCAGATGGATCGTGCTGCACACCCCACCTGCTGCATAACATCGGACTCGTCTCCTCCACCGCCACCCGCTCGCCGTGAAGACCCAAAGGATTCCATAAGTTTTCCTTTGAGTGTGTCGAAGCTGCCGCTGACGTCCTGCTTCTGCTACTGCCAACTTGGAAGGTGTGCAACAGCCTTGTTCGCAGAGCAGCTTGAATGTTGCTGTGTAGAAACTTAATCCTGAGACCGTAAGTGTAACGCGGTTACATCAGCCTCTGCATTGTTCCCTGTAGGGTACAGTCTGTGGTTCCACAGACAGCAGTTTTTTGATTGCAACGGCCGGGAAACACAACGAAATCCAGACCCACATCACATAAGTTCGTCTTTTAGACCGCTTGCGAAAGTTCCTGGCTGGTGGACTGTCAACAACCAGCGCAGCAAGGAAAGTCCAACGTTTGCCGGCCGGATTCACTCAGCCTGCGATGCGATCTGGCCTGCGGGCAGCGCTCAGAATGCTGTCAAACATGCAGGGTACTGTCCCAAGCAGCCCGGCTACTGCAGCAGCTACCACACGCTTTGCAGTAAAGTCAACACCAGCGTGGGAGTCAAGTCTGTCAACAAGATGCTTCAGGAAGCAGGCCACGGCAAGCAGGCCTTCAGCAAGCTGCTCCTGGCCGACAGGGCATTTAAGAGGGTGGACAACGTGGACACCGTGGACACCGGCACGCCGGCTGCAGTGTGCCTGGACGTGCCCAACGTCCTCACCTACCTACCTGTGAGCATCAGCTAGGTTGGCCCAACCAGTGCGTGCATTTCGGGCCCCTAGTACAAGGGTTCCCTGGTTGCTAGCTCGCAGCGCAAGGCAGGATCATCCAGCAATTGTGCCGTATGTTTTGGCTGGGGTATTGATAACTACATCGATGAATGTCTGCATGCAGGGGTGGCTGACATGCTGGCTGATGTCCTCAGCAGCATGAGGGATGCAACAAGGGGCGCCAAAGGCAACATCAGCGGCAGCCTGGTGCCCTCGATGTTTTCACAGCGCTCCCAGGGTCTTCTTCTGCTGGGGCGCCCTGGCACGGGTGCGTGCACTGACGAGCTATTAAATGGGGGTCAGGTTTGGCTGGATGCTGTACCTTGTCAAGTGGCGGCGCCCCTCAATCATGCAGTGCGCATGCACATGCGTCTTTCATGAACCTCCCATAAGCCTTGGCTGCCTATGAGCTGCCCGGCACACTCAGCACATGGGTCATGCAACACTCTGTCATGTTTGTTGTGGCTGTGATGGTGCCTGCGCAGGCAAGACAACACTCCTGCGCGATGTGGCACGGCTGATGAGCATCCCTGAGGACCAGGGGGGCTTGGGGATGTCTGTGGTGGTGGTCGATACCAGCAACGAGATTGCTGGTGAGACAGTACTGTGATGGGCTTGAGGGGTGGGGAACACAGGGGGAAAGACAAGAGCATCCCCTACAGTCAATGCAACGAACTCATCGTGATGCTCTGCTAGGTATTCATGTTAGTATGATCCAGTGTAGTGGTAGGACAGCACAGTACAGCGCGCCCCCCGGAAACTAACTAGAGGGCTGGACAGTACCTACTAGGTACTGTGATAGCATTACGTAAACAATTGACCATGCCAGCTATGCGTGCTGGCACCCATTGGTAGCCGCAAATTGCTCAGTGCCAAGTGTCAAGCCAGGTGCAATTGCATTTGCATATGACTCGTGACCGTCACAGTGTGCTGTCTGCTGCAATGTGTTTGTGCCACACGCACGGTGCGCGTTGCAGGTGACAGCAAGCAGCCCCACCCTTGCATCGGCAACGCGCGGCGCATGATGGTGGCACGCCGTGACCAGCAGGCGGCAGTCATGATTGAGGCTGTGAGCAACCACACGCCTGAGGTATGCCAGGCTGGCACAAGCCCATGGACCTCTGGCTGGCGATGTGCTCTGTTTTGTGTGCTGCACTGTACTTTATTGCCCTTGCTGTGTAGCAGCATGGCATACATGCACCAACATCTGCTGGTGTACATGCTGAAAGAAACCAGGATCAAGCAATAAGAAACCAGGTTGTGATCGTAGATGAGATCGCCACGAAGGAGGTGGGGTCATTTTGCAGGCATGGCTTGCAGCCTTGCATGCATCAACACACTCGTGCAGCTGTAATGTTGCCCAACGGCGTGAACTGCCAGTTGGCATGCCCTATGGTGATGTCTGCATGCAGGCCCTGTGGCGGGGTTTGCTTGGGCGCACACCTTGAATACAGCTCTGTTGCGACATACTTTCTGGGCGATGCATGTATGCCACTTGAAATTGGTCTCAAGTCAGCATCAATTAAAGTGCTTGTCCATTTGCTTGTGTACCCCCAGGAGGCAGCGGCCTGTCGTACAATTGCAGCACATGGTGTGCTGCTGGTCTCCACTGCCCATGGGTCCTGCCTGAGCGACCTGCTGGCAGACCCTGACCTGCGAGGCCTGGTGGGAGGGGTGAGGGCTGTGACCCTGGGTGACAAGCTGGCCGGCGAAAACAACAGGGGAAGCAAGGTGGATTTTACAACGATGGGTGCCTGCATGCAGCTTTGTGCGCGATGGGCTGGTTGTTGCCGTGCTTGCTGTGATGACGGCTGATGGGGGTGGGGTAATCTGTTGTGTTTGAGGTACGCAGATGCACATATATCCATGACAGAAACCCGGTGGGAACAGGGGTGCTTTGGCACTGACATTGCATGTAAGCCTCAACTTGCAATGGCCAGCCCGTACAAACGCTGGTCAGGTCCAGACCAAACGTCAGAAAATCATGGCTGTGGTTGGTTGCTTGGTTGATTGATCGCTGACATTGCCTGCGCTTGTGGCGTGCCTACATACAACTGCAGATACGGCTGGAGCGTGGGGGGGGGGGTGTCATCTTTGGCGCCATGGTGGAGCTTACAGGCATGAACCAGTGAGTTGCTGTTTCTTGCTGACGCAGTTTTGGGCCGCATGATGTCCATATGCATGCTACCAACCAGGCAGAGCTGGTGCCGGGCCAGAGGTGTAAGCTCACTGACAGAGCCCACCATGTATCTCCAGTTCAGGCGGTGTTCTTGGCATAAAATTAGCATGCAAGAGGGCAACCTGACACCTTGCGGTGTCTGCCAGGGGGTACAAACCTTCTATGATGCCTTACGAGGATCCAAGAGAGGCAATCTGGTTAACTTGGTCATCCCCAGGTCAGACCTGTTCTGCACTAGTGACAGCCATCATGTCTCATCTGTCAAAGGGTGTTGGTGGTTTGAAGTATGGAACATGCTCCCCTGACCGTGCGACTGGCTCTCCCAACAATGCAGGTGGAGGCTTCACCCTGATGTGGCTGCCAGTGTCGACCGCATACTGGCTAACAGCCAGGCCAGCGGCAGCAGCAGCACCACCACAACAGACCTGCAGCTGGGCCCCAAGACACCACCAGGTGATGGAAAATTCAGCAGCATGGGAGAATCCAGTAATGTACGGGTGGCAGCAGTCCATCAAGTTCTGTTTGTCTCCTGTGTGATCGAATCTGACTGTGAGTCATGCAACCAAGTTGTTTGCTGAACACAGGGGCACGATGGCATGTCAATACAAGCATGCTGAGGCATTTTTGCTTCCGTTATCTGGCACCCTTGGTCGCCCAAGGCTTACATGTGTGCACACTATTTGAGGCATAATGGGATGATGGTCAACCCATTGCTGTGCACCCTGCACCCCCCCCCCTTCTTGCAGGTGAGGACACCCAGTTGCGCAGCAGATGTGGTGCCCAGCTGCTGGTCAGCTTTGAGTCGGGGCGGCTGCCGGCCACAGCAGCATGGCTGGGTGGCTTCAAGCCCCCTGTCTCATGGGAAATGCCGCCACAGCCACAAGGGGCCTTCAAGCAACCCCAACAGCAGATGCAGCAGCAGCAACAGCACCACAAGCAGCAGCCACCCCAGCAGCACCCTCAGCAGCAGCAGACACGCATGGGCGTGGCGGCGCCGCAGCAGCAGCGGGTGGGCGTCAAGCGTGCAAGGGAAGCTGCCAAGGACGGAGGACGCCAGCAAGGACAGCAGCAGAAGCAGCAGGGTCCCCAGAAGAAAGCAAAGGGAGGGGGTGGTGGCGGGCAGCGGCAGCAGCAGCAGCAGCAGCAGCAGCAGCAGCAGCCAAAGAGCAAAGCATCATTACGGCGCAAGAGAGCAGCCATGAGAAAGACAAAGAGGTTGAGGAAGAAGCAGAACAAGAAGGCAAGGAAGGCACAGAACGCAGGAGTGGGTGGTGGTCAGCGGTAGAGCGCTGCCGTACCCCCTCCCTCCCTTGGGAGGGCCTGAAGGAGTAATGCGTTGGTGTACTTGGGGTGTGGCATACAAGCAGCATGGCAAAACATGGCTGCTGTTGTTTCTTGTGGGGCATTCAATGTCCCAGGGGTCAGCCCCCTCACAATCAAACACTTTGCAGGCTGGTCGTCATCTGTTTTGGTGTGTGGGCGCACGTCATGGCCGGCGGCAAATTTGAACTGCGGGAGCCTGAAAGGGCATGGAGTCATTTGCCGTGTGACCATGTTGCGGGCAAGCTGGGTGGGGTGGTGCAGAGTGTCACCAGATGTAGCAATGTTACCTTGTAGTCAGCAAGTTCAACGGGAAGGGAGCATACCATGTGCGTGCTGGCCAGCTTGTACGGCCAGACCTTTCTCTAATCAGGGAACAAGTATCATACTGAGTCAGTACTGTACAGTGCGTCACGTGGCAGTACAGGAACTGCACCTTGCTAAGGCCCACAGTTGCTGCTTGAAGCACGTTAGTGAGATAAGCAACGTTCTAAAGAGGTTCTGAACAGGACCTCCTGACTGTTTGTACCCTGATGAGTCATCCTGTTCAAATTCAAAGAAGGAGCTGCAACGGTCCTCAAGCCAGCGACGGCATCTCAAACGGCATGTCTTCCACTGATGCGTTTTCGATTCGTTTTTCTCACTGCCTGCGACAGCTCTTGCTAGTAGCGGACGTTCACAGGATGGTTGCTCCCAAACAATAGATCACAATACATCCACAGCAGTTGCCATAGATCAGCAGCATCATGGATGAAGCCAGCAGGTTCCACGCTGCATGTGATATAGTCTGGCCTCCAGGCAGCACAGAGAACGCTGTCAAGCAAGCTGCAGCAATCATCCTCTTTGAGCAGACACGCAGCATTAGCATTGACAGCCTGGTTACCAAGATCCGTGCCTACCTGGAGGTCCCGTCCATCAGCAATTTGCTACAAGCAGCAGGCTACTGCAACATCCAAGAGCTGCTGCTCACGGAGCCAGCCTTCACCACCTACCACTGCAACTACAGGTACTGCAGACACAGCTCCTGCAAACACAGGACCACAGTGCACCTGGAGATGGGGTTCGTCATGGAACAGGCAGCCAACAGCAGAGTGCCAGCACCAGCAGCTGCAAAACCCATGGCCCAGCTGCTGCAGCCCCCAGAACAGCTGCTGGAGGCCCCAGTTGCCCTGACCATGGGTGTGGGCATGGGCTTGGGTGCAGGACCTGCTGTTGCTTCTGCAGCAGCAGCAGGCATGGGGCAGCCCCCAATTGCATGGCAGGAGGACAGGGCGCCATGTGCCCATCAGTTCAAGGTGAAGGTGAGGGTGTGCTGACCTAGCTGTGCTGGCCATCCTGCACAACCCCTTGCGCATGGTTGTTGTGCTGGCCATCCTGCACAACCCCTTGCGCATGGTTGTTGTGCTGGCCGTCCTGCACAACCCCTTGCGCATGGTTGTTGTGCTGGCCGTCCTGCACAACCCCTTGCGCATGATTGTTGTGCTGGCCGTCCTGCACAACCCCTTGCGCATGGTTTGTTGTGCTGACCGTCCTGCACATCCTCTTGCGCATGGTTGTTGTGCTGGCCGTCCGGCACAACCCCTTGCGCATGATTGTTGTGCTGGTCATCCTGCACAACCCCTTGCCCATGGTTTGTTGTGCTGACCATCCTGCACATCCTCTTGCGCATGCATGCGCCCCATGTACAGCCCCCACCTGTCAATGGTGAAAAACACCTGTCCAGCCAGCCAAGGATGCTCAAGCTTGGCAAATAATCTGTCTTGGATGAGCTGTGCACATATTGATGGTCTGGACTGAGTGGCGCGCCTTGAACCGCCCTGGCTGTGCATCCACACTGCCCTCACGCCCTGACTGTTCCATCTCCTGCTGTGGATGCTGCTGCAGGCTGAACCACAGGAGCCACACAACCTGCACCAACCGCACCAGCATGCGCAGCACAACCAGCCACAGTCTCAGCACCAGCAACAGCACAACCAGCAGCTGCAGCTTGTGCACCAGCAGCAGCACCACCAGCAGCCCCAGCTACCCCAGTTTCAGCAGCAGCACTCACATCACCCCCAGCACCAGATGCAGCAGCCAGCACAACCCCAGCACCAGATGCAGCAGCCAGCACAACCCCAGCACCAGATGCAGCAGCCAGCACACCCCCAGCACCAGATGCAGCAGCCAGCACAACCCCAGCACCAGATGCAGCAGCCAGCACAACCCCAGCACCAGATGCAGCAGCCAGCACAACCCCAGCACCAGATGCAGCAGCCAGCACAACCCCAGCACCAGATGCAGCAGCCAGCACAACCCCAGCACCAGATGCAACAGCCAGCACAACCCCAGCACCAGATGCAGCAGCCAGCACAACCCCAGCACCAGATGCAGCAGCCAGCACAACCCCAGCACCAGATGCAGCAGCCAGCACACCCCCAGCACCTGATGCAACAGCCAGCACAACCCCAGCACCAGATGCAGCAGCCAGCACAACCCCAGCACCTGATGCAGCAGCCAGCACAACCCCAGCACTTGATGCAGCAGCCACACACAGGCCACCCGGCAGGTGGTGCCATGCAAGCACACCCACCCAAGATGTACCAGATGCATCCGCAGCAGCTGCAGGATGGGTTCTACAGCATGTTCCTGGCACAGCTGTCAGCACAGGAGGGTGGCAGTGATGGCGATGGGATTTGTGCAGGACAGGCAGGGGCTGCAGATGACATGAGCATACTGCTGGAGCTGCTGCCTGCCAACAACAGGTGGGCTGGGTCGAGCAATTGGCACCATCGCCGGGTTTCGGTGCTGGGCATGGCATAGACTTGGCCCGTCAAAGACATTGACACCCTGCGTTTGTCCTGCAACAGCGCTGCGCATGGGGCCACCATAGCAGCCAACACCCCGTGCGTACATTCCTTGTCCCTTCATGGCAGCCCTGGGCGTCCAGCAAACACTCTTGTCCGCTTGTGTAAGCAACTTCATGCGTCATCTTCAAACTGAACTAGGATGCAAACCAACCAGCGGCATACGCACGCCACAATCATTGCCCACTACCATGTGTTGTGCCGGATCACTCTGTTGCCTGCCTGCACCGCTCAGGCTGCGTGAGATGTTGGGCACCTACACCCAGCCCGGGGCCAACCCCTACCTGGTTGACATCGCGGCCGACCTGGGCCGCCCCATCAGCCTGCGCCTGTCCGACAGGTCCTGCGTGGAGCTGCCACTCAGCCTGAACCTGAACGAGGCACTGGCCCGCCTGCAGAAAATAGTCACCGGCGACAGTGAGGTGTGGGTGACTTACACAGCCAGAATGCATGGGGGGTATTTTTGCCAGCACAGCACACACACCAACAGTCAGGTACAAGGCATGCACCCATGGGTGGAGGCTGTTGATCTGGCCAAATCGGCAGCAATAAGAGCACAACAGAAAGGAAGTGTTCGTATGTGTGTGCTTTGTGAGGTTTCGGACAAGGAGCTTGCAAGGGGGCGTGGACGCATGCCAGACGTACGCACGCAGACAAACTCACCACCAACATCGCTGTGCCTTGTCTGCATGGTGTGGCCTGCAGGTGCTTCCAGGGCGACGCTGCCCCTTCTTCTCAGATAGCAACAGGCTGGGACTGCCTGGCCTGCACAGGGTCAGCTGCATCAGGGACAGGGCGGGGGCCGTGTATGGGCTGACCTACCGGGTGGGCAGGCACGTGCCAGGTGAGGCAGGCATGGCTGTGGTTGGTGCTTTCTTTGTGTGCCATCTTTCGTTGCAGGCATGCAACAGGTTGCACGAGAGGGGGCGGTGAGGTGTGAAAGTGGATTGGCGGGTAATGGTTTCTTGGGAGTATAGTCAGGACCGTGGCAAGCACACACTGGCATGCCTGCTGACTGCATAAATTTTGGCTCTCTCAGCAGATAGCGGCAATGCTGTTGCAGTGTGTCGAAGGCGCTGTAGCCCTCCTTGGATGGTGGTCCATTGCATCTTCTGCTGATGGAAGTGCACCTCCGCCCGCTGGCATAAGGGTCCCTGTTTGACAGTATGCATTGCCAGGCGGCATGATTCTGTCCCTCTTGTAAGCCGCAAAAGTCGCCCATGCTTGCTTGCAGGTGTGGCTGACGTGCTGGCTGACGTGCTCAGCAGCATGAGAGATGCAGGCAGGGGCCTGGACAGCAGCAGGAGTGGCAGCCTGGTGCCCTCCATCGCCTCCCAGCACGGCAAGGGCCTGCTGCTACTGGGTCGCCCTGGCATGGGTGAGCGGGTGTTGCAAGCCGTTTTGGAGTGCCGTTTGCTGGATCGCCATACCTTGCCATGACCATGCTATTTGACGTCACCCCTCAATCATGAATGTGATGATCATGCCCTGTGCAACCGCCATGAACTCTGGCTGCCTATTGGGCTGCACTGTACACTGCCACGCAAGGGTCTGTGCCTGTTGGTGGCTGTGGCAACTGTTTGTGCTGAATTTTACTGCAGGCAAGACAACGCTTCTGCGTGATGTCGCACAGCTGATGAGCACGCCGGGGAACCAGGGAGGGCTGGGCATGTCTGTTGTGGTAGTGGACACGACCAATGAGATCGCCGGTGAGACAGCTGATATTGTTCTTCCACCTGACAGTGTTGGGTTCAATATATACTTTGTAGTATCGGCGCGTGATGGTGTGATGACAGCACAGTACAGTGGGGGGGGGGGGACAGCCCCACCGCGAGATGCTGGGTTTAGGCCAGTGAACTGAAGGTTACATAAACTACTGAAGGTTACATAAACTGCATTGCAACACTTGCTGGCACCCGGCAGCATCATATTGCTTAGTAGCCAATTGTCCAGTCATACATGTGCATGTTGCTCAAACCACAACATGTGCTGCTGGCTGCAATGTTTGTGTGTTCGTGTGGCAGGTGACAGCGAGCACCCCCACCCATGCATCGGGCATGCGCGCCGCATGATGGTGGCGCGCCGTGACCAGCAGGCAGCAGTGATGCTGGAGGCTCTCTGCAACCATACTCCTGAGGTATGCCCAGCTGGACTTGCAAGGGAGCATGACGGTATGGGTCACACCAGCATGCGGCACAGCAATTCTGCCTGTTGTCAGCAGCACCAGCACAGGAGGGCTCTGTAACACTACATAGACGCACGTCACAGCCAGCTGATACTGTCGCAAAACAAGGGTGGCGTCAGCAAAGTCAGGCTGGCACAACAGCGCGGCACATGATAGGTTGCATCACTTGACAGTTAAGAGAACCGGCTCTGCCTCCGGATGCTTGCTTGCAACACGGCTTGTTACCGTGCATCCTGCTTTGCTGCATGCCACTGCAGGTCATCGTGGTCGACGAGATAGCGTCAACAGAGGTGAGCAGAAGCTGCCAGCGCCGCTTGGCGTTTTACATGCATCAGCACAGTGCACTCAGCTGCAGGCTCATCAAATGCATGTGCTTGCTTTTTGTCGCATCAAGTTGATGCAGTTGACTCAGGCAGCTACCATATGCTTGACAAACCTGGTGTTATCAGCACAATCAGGTGGGGACTGCTCTACTGGGCCTCATGCAGTGCAACAGTGCTCTGGCATACATGCTGTACAGCGCACGACCTGGCTCACAACAGCAACAAGCTAATCGCATGTCACTCCGTGCATTCACAGGAGGCAGCTGCGTGCCGCACCATCGCAGCCCGTGGCGTTCTGCTGGTGGCTACTGTGCATGGCTCATGCTTGAGGGACCTGATCTCCAACCTAGACCTTTGCGACCTGGTGGGAGGAGTGACCAGGCGGCCAGCTCCAGCAGCAGGGGCCACAAGGTGTGTTCAGACAACAATCAGGCGCTTTGGCACTACATGTGTGCACACAGTGTGTGGGGCGGCTTGTTGCGTACACACTACCGTTAGGCTGCCTTCATGGCGTTTGGTGTCCATGGCATACGTGCTGGCTTGCCGGCCGCATGCACTTGACGCTTCCGGTCTGAGCAGGAATCCCTGGCAGTGGCCATGTGCTGACATTGCTGGACCCTGTGGTGTGGTCACTGGCTGCAGACCCGTCTGGAGCGTGATGGGGCAGCTACTTTTGGAGCAGCGGTGGAGATCTTGGCTACCAACAAGTGAGTTGGCACTGCTTGTTTCCTAGGTACAAGTGGATCGGAGCAATGGTGAGTGCTTTCAACGCCGGCAAGCAGCAGAACCTTCGGCCACAGGTCCCAGGGTGTGACCTTATTGACATCACCTGCACCTCCAGCTTGCATGCACAAGCCTCACCCTCTGCCAGTAGCAGCCTTGTCGGATGCTACTAGCAGCAGAACACTATACTAAGACTCGTGTAAGGAGCTCCGTACACTCGAGTGTAGCCATTGGCAGGTGTGAAATCAGACAGCCAGCATGCGCACCAGCTCAAAGACGTATGCTCAAGATCAGGCAAGAGGTTGCTGGCGGTCAGCTTGCTGTAACCCATGCAAACTGCATGCTCAACACGCAGCTCAAACTGCACTGCACCATGAGCCTGGTATCATTAGGATGCCTCTTATCAGCATATAAAACATGCCGTTTTGACCGGTGGACTGTCTCCTCACAACTTGCAGGTGGCGGTTGCACCCTGATGTGGCTGCCAGTGTTGACTGCCTGCTGTCAAGCAGCCACTCCACCGGCAGCAACAGCGCAATCCGGCTGGAAGTCGGTCCGCACACACCACCAGGTACTGCTCGTGCGCCAGTGACGCGGGCTGCAACTTGCGTGACCATGCACTATGATTTTAGGCCCTAAAATCAGTACCGGGTACTGTGTGTATGAGATACCTGGCTCCGTGTGTGACCAATGCAGAATGCCCACACCACATTGTGAGCATGGCCAACTCGAGTGCATGTGCCAGAGAATGGCCAAACCAAGTGCTGTGTACCCTCCCCCCTCCTTCACAGGTGCCAACACGCAGCTGCGCTGCAGGTCGGCAGCACACTCAGCATCAGGTGCCCAGCTGCTGGTCAGCTTTGAGTCTGGGGTGGTCCCACCCACAGCAGCATGGCTGGGTGGCTCGGAGCCGCCTGCAGCTTGGGTGCCGCCACCACAGACTTGCGGGACCCTGCAGCACCTGCATCAGCACCAACCCCAGCAGCAACCTCAGCAACTACCCCAACAGCAGCCCCAGCAGCAGCAACAACCACAGCAACCTTCACAACAGCAGCAGCCCCAGCACCCTCAGCAGCAGCAGATGTACATGGATGGGGCAGGGCAGCAGCTGCAGCGGGTGGGTGTCAAGCGTGAACGAAGCCCAGACAAGCAGGAGTGGCAGCCCCAGGCCAAGAAGGCCAAGGCAGAGGACACCGGCAGCCAGCAGCAGCAGCAGCAGCAGCGGCAGCAAGCGGCGCAAAAGAGTGCAACTGTGTATGCCTCCAAGGGGAAAGGGCACAGCTGGCAAAGCAGGGAGGTGGTGTGCCATGTGGTCACAAGTACAGTCACAGTTACAGTGATTAATACGTGCAGGTTTGGCGCGCTGTCACACCAAAAGCCGGCGTGCAAACCCGAAGTGAGACTGCACCAAGCAGGGGCAGAGGGGTGCAGCCTTGTGAACACTAGGTTATGGATGTGCCTTCATGTGTCCGGCACACACTGCACAGTATCTGTTGTCAGACAGCATGGAGATGCACGAGGCACGCTGCACACACTGTGTACCCATGGCATGTGGGTGAAGGCGCTTAAAGATTGCTATTGTGGTGCTGCATATGCATAGGCACTGTGCTCAACGCCCCCATTAAGTGGCAGTGGATGCATGTTTTTGTCGGATCTGCTGCTGTTGTTGACAGTACTGCAGCCTCCCCATGGGTGCTGCAGTTTACTGTGGCGGATAGTGAGGTTGGCCTTGTTTGTCCCTCACACTGGCTTGCTGTCATGAGAATCATGTGCGGTTGCTCACTGTGTGGTTGGATGTTTGGTCGAGCTTACAGTGCAGAGGGCAGCCCAGCCAGGTCATGGATGGAGTCCAAGGTAATCGGAAGAGCTGCTGATACGTGTGCAGAAGGGCCGGATGAAAGGTGATGGGCATGCAACAACAGTCCGATGTCTGCAGCGGCCGTTCCATGATGTACGCTTGCACGATTTCAAAGTGGCTTCGCGAGCGGGTGTCAACCGTCGTCGCTACGGTAGTTCAGTCTCTTACCGAGCATGCACCAATGCGGCATCTGCACTCTACTCACGTCTGTATTGTTTCACAGGCACGCAATGACCTCGTCTTCTGCGCGAGGTATCCGTATCCGTGACAAGGTCACGGATAGGGACCCATGTTGACTTGGCACCCCTGGAACACTTCGGTAAGGTATCGATCCAGCCGTGCAGGCAGCTCCAGGAGATATCAGTGTTCACTGACACACAAGCACCACAGCACCATGGGCAAAAGGCGCAGGAGGAACCGGCAGCGCAAGGCCAACTTCAAGCACTATCAGACCTTTGTAGAGGAGGAGCAGCAGCAGCACAGCCTTGGAACGCAGTGGCAGCGGGAGTTGTACATCAGCTGCATCAGCCACAACACCAGCCATGCCCTCTCCTGGACGTTGGACAGTGTCCAGCGCTTCTGCAGTGAGTTTGGAACAGTCACAGCATGCTACCAGGTTCATGGCAAGCCCAGCAACAGCAGCGCACTCAGCCGCAGGCCTGGCTGGTGCTCTTCCATTGAGGCTGCTGTGGAAATGGCAACAGCAGCCGCCGCAGAACAGATCCTGCAGCAACGGCAGCTGGTGCAGTTCCAAGGCAAGAGAGGGTCTTACCAGGAGCTGGCCCTGAGCACACCTTTTGGGTTCCTTCGTTCCAGCAACTGCCTTGGGTGCAGGGGCCGCATCGGCAAGCCCTGCAGCTGCCCGAAGTACAGCAAGTAGGTACTACTGATTTTTGAGCTGCGGTGCATCGTGTTGATCAAAGTACTTGTCACGCCGCACTCCCTAGGGCTGTGATCTGTATTGGCTTGGGGGCATATGCAACAGAACGGCTGGTGCTTGAAGCCTCAGCATGTCCAGTAGCCTGCTCAGCATGATGATCAAGCACACTAAGGCAAGATTGGCCCCACTGTGGCATGACCCTTCCATGGCGCATGCCATGCAGTGTCCTTGCACCAGCGCTGTGATGACTGACTCAGTGGCGGCCATGCAGCACTGCCGTGTGTGTGGCTTACGCAAGGTGTTCAACACAGTCGAACTGTCGTGCCCCCTGCTTCTGTGGTTGTCATGCTGCCTGCAGGGTGTCCCTCAACAAGCAGCAGCGCATCCGCTCCTACAAGGAAAACGCCCACCAGCTCACACTCAGCAGGGTGAAGCTCCAGCTTGGCAGCTTGGGGCCTGCCTCCCTGCTAGCCGCAGGGCGAGCAGGTGCAGCGGGACTCCCCTCCCTGCTAGCCGCCGGGCGCAGCAGCAGCAATCTGGAGCCGCCTGGGCTGCAGCTGGTTGTGGAGGGCTGCTGCAGGAGTTGCTCGGTGAGCGTCACCATGTATGATCATACAGGGGCCGGTGAGTCACCCGCATCGTGTAAGTTGTGTCATGTGGTCACTCTTTACCGATGTCCCGTGCATGCGCGTGTGTATTCAACATGTTGGCTACTACATGTCAAGTAGTACTTGACAGACATGCATGCATGTGCGTGTCCGTATGTGTTTCAGGTGACGCTGGACCTGCAGCAGCGCTGCCTCATGATGGAGCTGCCATTGGAGCAGATGGCAGCCAACACAGCCAGTAGTCGGTGGAGCTTGGACTGCCTTGATGACTACTACGAAGCACCAACTGTGACGTACCTGCTCAAGTTCCCCTTCAGGTATGCACGATGTACTCCAGGGAGGTATACCACCCAGGGATCAGGGTGTCACACTGGCCTGGTGAATCATGCACATGCTGTGCCTGCATGTCTGTTGTCAACTGCTTTCAGGCTGTGGTGCCGTGCCACACTTGGGTCCCATACACATGCACCTGGCGCCTTTGTTTCTGCCACTTCCCCCTGCATACCCCATTCCCTTCAAGGCACTATTCTGCAACACACTCTTGCTTTTTGGTTGTCGTTGTTGTTCGGTACAGGGACCTCATCCGCGGTGTTCAGCTGGACAGGCACAGCGGCCTGCTGACCTTCACCAGCAGGGCACCGCCCAAGGTGCTGCGGGGGTTCAAGTGCTGCTCCAGGTGTGGCCAGCAGCAGGAGCTTGGTGACTACGACCCCAGCTGGGAGCTGTGGGTAGATCCCACTGCGCCACAGGCAGTGATGCCAGCTGGGCACCTCTGCATGGCCTGTGGGTTTGGTGAGTTGCACTGCCAGTTGCCGTGCCAGCACTGGCCTGCCAAAAGTGTGCATTTCACACTGATACAGCTGCACTGCACTGCGTAGTACGCATGTATGAGACGCCGCGTGAGCACTGCATGACGGCAACTTGCCTGCTGTCAAGGAGCTCACAGACTGTTGCGGACGGTCCGCATTGCATTGCAGTTTGCACAAAGTGGTTTGATCAGGTTGAGATGTCAACCCTCCAATGCAACGCCATCCTTGCCAAGGGTCATGTGATATGTGGCATAACCTAGATGCACGCATGCAGTGTGCCACCTATCAACATGACCCATGCTTGCCAAATCACCATGACTGCCGGACAGTGTCTGTGTGCATGCGTTCCACTCATTTACACTAGCAGCTGGTCGTGACACATGCTGCGCTCATGTTGGTACTGTGCTGCAGCTGGCATGGCCATTGGGTGTAGCAGCAGCAGCTACGGCACAGCCGGTGCTGGCAGGCTAGTGGGCAGTGGTGTGTGTGGTGCTGATGGGCTGCTGGGCCGCTGCCTGACCTACAGTCTGAAGCTGGACGTACACTCAGCTGACACACAGAGTGAGTGAATGCAGATGAGCCCTGGTAGCATTACAACAACTGTTGCAAGCCAACAGCCCGAGGGCAGCTCAGCCACACCTTCACAAAGACTTCACTGTTGTCACTGCATGTGATCAAGCCTTGATGGCATCAAAAACTCTACATCAACTACAATTCAGGATCAACCACTGGCAGTTATGACCCTGGCAACCTGCTTGCATGCTTGCAGATGCCCTTCAAGGCAACCGCCGCCTGATGAGGAAGCTGCGGGCTTTCAGGCTGCTTGGCGGCGGGCAGCCTCTGAAGGCGCAGCAGGGCGGGAGTGCTGAAATGGCGGCGCTGACAGCCACCAGCAGCAGCAGCAGCAGCCGTGGTGGCTTGAGCAGCCAGCTGGCCTCACTAGACTTCCATGTCTGCTACTGGGTGAGTCGGTGGCAGGCCCAGGGTGTCCTTATGGGGCAAGGCATAGGCAGGTGCTGCCGGCTCATGCTATTTAATCACTGAGATTGCTGCCGCCGCGGCCAGCTGCTGTGTGCGCCGGGTGGAGGGTGGCTGACGGTGGCCGCGCTCGCGTGGCAGGCTGTCATAGCCTGCATGGTGAATAATGATGTTTGTGCAACAGCAGGTACTGCCGGCTTTGGTTGCTCTGATGCCAGAGTCCAGCACAACAAACCAACACTGCTCGTGTCTTGTGCCCAATACCTGCCTATGTGTGAGTCCACAGTCATTGCATACGTGTACCGCTGTCTGACGTCTTGTGTCCCGGATCTATCCCAACAGGTGCACGTGCTGCTGTCAGCTGGCTGCCTCACCATTTGGCAGGTGTTGCAGCCGCCCTTCCTGCAGCTGCTGCGAGCCACACACCCCACACTGGCCTGCCAGGCCCTGGAGGGGCTGCTCCAGCAGGGCAGGAGGGTGATGAGGGATGCGACACAGGAGCTGGACAACATGCTGGCAGACCTGCAGGAGGGGGCTGGTGGGGAGCTGGCAGCAGCAGAGGGTGATGGGGCAGACGATGAGGGGCGCCTCTTCAAGGTGCGTGTATCATGGGAGCGGTGGTCTTTGGGGTTGGTGAGGATTGACTTGGGCGTTTAGCTGTGCTACCATGGCATCTGTCTGCCGGAACTTGTCCTAGTGTCCTACTAGGACCGAGCGCAGATTGCCGGGCACAGATTGTGTAGCAAGTGCTGGCAGGGATGCATCCATGTGGGGCTCTTGCTGCTGTACAGCATGATGTTTCAGTGTGTCCAGGCTCACAGTTTCTGGAGGCACTGACAACTGCATGCTTACCCCTTCAGGTGCTGCGTGTGCATGTGAGCCCCTGCCGCCTGAAGTACCTGCCACCTGAGGTGCAGACAGGACACAGGGTCATACGACACTTCAGCAACCCTGACAACGCACAGAGGTAGGTGGTGCCACAACCTCCAGCATAAACACGGGCTGAGCCTGTGGTGCATTGCATGGTTGTGATGCAGTGCACCTGCGATGCAGTTTTTACCCATAGTCAAACAGCATAACTGCTCAGCTCAGAGGGCGTCACCCATGATGGACGCGGCAGCTTTGTTGGGGTGCGGCCGTCCTCTTGGAGTGCTGTGTGTAGGCTGCTGAAGCTTCTGTGCATGTGCCATGAACTCATGCTATAAGCACACAACACATTGATGTAACCATTGCTGCTTGCTTGCTGTAACCTGGCACCATGGCATGCATGGCTTGCTGTGTGCAGCCGCTCGCTGAGCCGTTTGTTCAGTGCGACCTCGTGCCTCACCGGCCTGGTCATCCCCCCTGACCACTTCTTGAGGGTCAGCTTTGGTGATGAGTCGGGTGACAGGCTGTTCAGCAGCAGGGACGAACCCATCGATGTCTTCTATTGCATCGATTCCTTTAGGAATAGATGCCAATACAGCGCACGGGTCTCACACCCACACACATGACTGCCAAAACTGGTCTGTAGTAAGGTCCAAAAGGTGCCACAGCAGGCCTTGGCCAGTCGTTTAGGAATGTTGTGGTTATAAGAAGTATGACCGCATGGAGACTGTACTGAAGCACGGTGGGTGGTGCTGAGGGTTCCCTGGCAGGGCTTCTGCAGCTAGTAGCTAACCTATTCAGCATGGCATTGTTTTGTGACGTTCTGGTGTGTCTTTTGCTTGCACCACTCCAGCAGTATCACAATGCACGACCGTGTGTGCTGCCCTTGTCGCCATTTGCAGGTGTGCTGGTGAATGGGCGGCACTACTGCATGCTGGCCTACTCCTCAAGCCAGCTCAAGGTACGCACAAGCGCTCAATCAGCCACCCATCACAAACGACAGCAAGGATGAGGGTGGCTGCAATCGCCAAGCACCACTGGCAGCCAGGACTACTACTAGTAGTCCTAGCTGGTAGCAGCCGCTGCAGTGCACCACTGGTGCACCACTACAGTGTAGCCATGATTAAGTAAGTCACTGCCCAGTCAAGCTGTGATGCTGACAAGTGGCTTGCCCTCCTGCAGGCGTGGTCCTGCTGGATGGTGGCTGACCCCCTTCAAGGTCAGGCTGGTGCGGTGGGTGCTGCCAAGGTCGCCCATGCCCTGCGCCACTGGATGGGTGACGCCCTCACACGCATCAAGGTGCCCGCCAAGTGTGCTGCACGTTTGGGGCAGTGCTTCTCCACAACTGTGGACGCAGCACGCGTGGACAAGCAGCAGCTGGTGAGCACAACGTGCTCATGCATGAACGATTTGCGCACACTTGAACTGCACGATCATCGGATTGTGTAGAAGCGCTCGTCACATGAGTGATGATATGACAGCCCAGCTGGGGCGCAGTTTGAACTTGCTGTCCTGCTGCAGAGAGTGATGTGCACTGCACATGCTCAGTCACACTGACTGACTGAGCATGTCACAGCGCAAAGCAACCGGTATGGCCCATTTGCTGAGAGCTTGATCCAGAATACTCTCTGCATCACACATACGACAGCGCTATCTATAAATTCTGAGCGACCCATCTCTCTCTTGGTGGATTACATGCAGGCCAAGGTGGCAGACATTGAGCGCAATGGCTACTGCTTCAGTGATGGCGTGGGATGCATCTCGCCAGGTAAGAGCCTACACCGTGTAGTGTGATGGCATCAAGTTGCATGCTGGCAGCTTGCTATGCATGCCACGGCATGGCATGCACGTGACCTCAGGGTGAGCAAGCCACTTACTAGGCTACTGCACCGGCAGCAGGGTTGTCGCAACAATGGCAGTGTTGGCGTCCACACTCAACCCTGCAGCAGAGACGCTGCTGCAATCTCGACCTCACGTGTGTCCAGCATGTGGTGGCACACAGACAAGGCACATTTGCATCTATGCTCTTGTTGTGCCCTTGCTGTGCAGAGCTGCTGGATGAGGTGCTGGACGCGGTCAGGCCTTTTAGGGCACCAGATGAGCCGGCCATCTCTGCAATCCAGGTGGGTTCTTGACGTTCGTGCGTGCTCCCCAAATGTGCCTGGATTTGCACGGTAGACAATGTATGCCATGGCATGGGCTGCCGCAACATATATACAGCCAATTGAGTGCTGTGTGGGGTGAATCGCCAAGTCTAGTTTCTAGACACCATGATGGCCTGCCGCAGCTTCGAAACTCGAGGCCCACGGTGCATCTGCTTGGTCTCTATTCTGCAGGTGCGGCTGCAGGGCTGCAAGGGTGTGCTGTCCCGCAACTCCCTGCTGAGTGGCAAGCAGCTACAGGTGCGGCCCAGCATGGAGAAGTTTGGCAGCAGCCACCCCCAGCTGGAGGTGTGCAGCGTGGCCACTTGGCTCCCCTCATACCTCAACAGGCAGGTCATCACCTTCATGGTCTACAACGGAGTCCCAGAGCAGGTACGCAAACCTATGTCGGACATACTTTGCAGCTCAGCCCCTAATTGTTAGGGCAGTGGACTGCCAAGGGTGCTCTGCCTGATCAGGCAACCTTGCTGGCGTCAGCCTCTGTGGCATTCCGAATGCTTTCCGAAACACGTTCGACAACGGCAGTGGCGTTAAGTGCCACGACAATTTGCTGCTTTTTGCAGGCATTGATGCAGAAGCTTGAGGGCGTGCTGCACGACCTCGCGGAGATGTGCGCCAGCGCCAGGACGGCGCGAAGGGTGCTGCCGACTCTGGGATCCACGGAGCCAAGTGAGACGTACAAACTTGACACGACCAACCAATACGTTGCAACACTCTGCCAGCGCGCTGCTTTATCCCTGCCACCGAGAACGTCACTCCAGCAGCGGTCCCTGACGCCCTGGCACCTGACTGGACGAGCATGGTTGCTTGAAGTACGAAGAACGTGACGTATGCCTCATGCAGCATGTCTCGATCTTAATGCGTAAGAAAGGACGCCGAACGTACCTGCATGAAGTCGACACCGGACGTTTTCGTGCTATCGCCTGACGAACTGTGCATGCATGCTGCACACTTGATTTCTGCAGCCACTCAGCGGTCTCTGCTGCACATGCTGGACATTTGTTGTGACTTGGGCCTGCCCAAGAGCCCCTTGGAGGACAGCTGCCTCAAGGCCATCGCACGCTGGCAGGTAAGGCAGATGAAAACCGTGCTGGCGCTACCGATGAACCAATGCAGCAGCTTCAAATGTCACTTTGCTATTGCTGAAACCAGCAGGTTGCGTCTGACGTAGTACGCAGTGTACATACAATGTGTGTGACGCTTTGCCTAAGGGTGTGGTCCAGGCAGTGAAAGCCATGTGTGCATGCTGCTGCGTGCAGGTGACTGACCTGCGCAACAAGGCTCGCCTGCTAGTCCCTGAGGGCACCGTGCTGGTGGGGGTGATGGACGAGTTTGATGTGCTGCAGGAGGGACAGGTCTTCCTGCAGGTGGGAGCGGCACAAAGTGACACAGCATGCAGTGGGCGTCGCACTATGGGATGTGCATGATGCATGCTAAAACTTTATCAGCGCTGTGAACAAACGTTTTTTGAGCGCTGTGAACGCTGAATCAACACACATACTTGAATGTGATGCAGTAGCATACTATGTCAGCGCCGTTGTCAACGAATCTTGTTGCGGCAACAGCACTTGCTGCACGTTGTACTTCAGCACACTTCCCTGAGGGGCATATTACTTCACACTCGCTGATGTTGCACCTTGTGCATCTGCAGATCCAGCTGCCACCGTCCCACACCCGCAACGGCACCACCAGCAGCAGCGGCAATGCCCCTCGCGTTATCACAGGCAGGGTGCTGCTGGCCAAGCACCCAGTGGCGCACAGGGGTGACGTGAGGGTGGTGCAGGCGGTGCACCCTATTGGGTTCAGGGGCCGACTGCTGGTAGAGAACTACGTCAACGTGGTCGTGTTCAGCCAGCGTGGAGCGCGGCCGCTGCCCAACATGCTGTCAGGGTCGGACTTGGTGGGTGCTTGCTGCAGGTCTTTACAATCTACTTTGTTTATTTAAGCTGTCAGCAGATCTGCCTGCAAGTGAATCAGTGACTAATCAAGGGCTGAAGGGACCGATCTTGTCCTAGCAAGCTTGTGGAAAGAAGCTTCAAGAACAAAGGAGCCACTCCAGCTCAGCTGACATGTGCCTCCAACGAGTCCATCACTGGTTTGCCGGGCCTGGCCGAAGTTGGCGCTAGTGATCATTACATATTACCTTGAATGACACTAGTGGTGTTGGCGCCACCGATCGCAACGGTGGCAGTTCTTGTGGTTGAAATCTGTTCACTCAGCTTGCCAAGCCACGGGTTGCCACCCTGTGTGCACACGTGTGCAGGATGGTGACCAGTACATGGTGGTGTGGGACAAGGAGTTGCTGCTGAACAGGGTGTCAGAACCCATGGACTACACAGCTGCCAAGCCACAGGAGGTATGCTTGCACACCAGCATGTCTATCAGCGGCAATGACATCGCAGGCTTCCAAGGCTCTCAAGGCTTCTGCATACTACGCACATTGCATTCGTTGTAACAATCTGTACCGCAGGCAAACCACCAGCTTGGCCCCAAGCTATTGAATAGCATTGCCTGCCACTGACAGCGTCCGTCAAGCCATCGCATGGTCAAGTTGAGTCACCTGCAGATTTCCACAACCTCTTCACCTCATTGCCGTAGGTTGACCAGGTAACGGTGGACCACTTGAGCGCACTTGATCAACTTTGTCAAAAACGACAACCTGGGCCAGATATCAACCTGGCTGCTGGCCCAGGCAGACCTCAACGGGGCCGACTGCGCTGAGTGTGAGCAGCTGGCACACCTGCACTCCATGGCCGTGGACTTCCCCAAGACAGGGGTACCCGCTGCGTTGGGGGCAGAGCAGCGCAAACGCCTGGTGAGCTGGCGGCTGGGCAGGTCTGCTCGTTTCTTGCAGCACATGATGCATGGCATTGTGCCATCACAGCGCAGCGAGGGAAGGCCTGCTGGGCATCCAACCATCCTCCTAGTGTGTCAGAAGGAAATTTCGGCACCAATTCGGTACTGCAGGAAGGCTACAAGTTTGTTGAGATGTTGTGATGGACGTACTGCACCCGGTGTAGTATGGTACCGTCTGTTGGCACATCCAAGGATTAAGGCTTCATCCCAAGAACACTGAAAAGTGCGGCAAACTCAGTCTAAGGGTCTCCAAAATGCAAGGTTGAATGCATCCCGCTCCTTTGAGCTCCTTGTGACAGCAGCAGACCAAAACTTTTGGTCCAGTGGCACATGCTGTTGCCAACACGCGTTTGGCCACTAGTGAAGGACATCTGCTGCTGCTGCTGGTGCTGGTGCTGTTGGTTGGCCGGGCTTGCAGGTGCCTGACCAGTACCCCCACTGGCTCAACAACACCAACAAAGAGTCCTACCACTCAGAGACCATCCTGGGGCGGATGTACGACAGGGTGCAGCAGCACCCCATCAACAGGCAGCTGCAGGAGCAGCTGCTGACTCAGGAGATGCAGCCGGAGCAGTACCAGCAGCAACTGAGGGACCAGGCAGATGCCACGGCAGCAGGGTGGATGCAGCGGCTGCAGGGCTGCACTGTGCTGGCTGATGCTGTGGTGCTGCTGCCGCGGGTGGTTGAGGTGATGAGAGAATTTGAGGGTGACCTGCTTAGCCTGATGAACAACTGGAGGGTGTATGACGTGGGTGAGTGCAGAGTAGCCCGGGCTGTCAGCACAGTGTAGTGTGTTGCCAACACACACGTTGTGCAGAAGCCACATAATACTCATATCGTATGCTGGCCCAATGACTATCTCCTGCCAGTGGCCGAAGATTTTTCGGAGTTGGCCTCTCGTCCATTTTTGGTTGCCTCAACGCCGTGGATTGTATATACGTTCCTGTACTACACGGCATACATGCTACGTTCTGAAATGTGACCCATCTCTGCACCCAGCTGCTGCTCCTGCAGGCCAGATGCTTACGTGCTGCCTGCCGCGCATGCAGTCAAGCCAAGGCCGCCACCAGCAGTCAGAGCAGCAGGACCAGTTGCGCAGGGAGATGCGGGGCGTGTATGCCAAGGCACGTAAGGCCTGCCTGTGCCTGGTGCTGGAGACGGCCGGGCGCCCCTTCCTGGGGGATGCGGCTTTTGGTGATGCAGCAAGGCTGTCGTTTGACTACAGCAGGATCAGCAGCAGCGTCCGGTCGAGTGAGGCGTGGTCGGAGGAGCTGCTGAAGGAGCTGGAGGCAAAGGCATACCCCTTCCAGGTGAACTTCACGCTGCCACGTTGCTGCAGTTTTGTGAGTTACAACGCACAAGTGTGCGATTATATTGCCAATGCACCTTCCCAAGTCCCAGTGGGACTCCCAAGTTGCACCATGCTGCACAGCTGATCTGGAATCAACCTGGGCAGCAGCTTCACAATCGTTTGTGGGGCACGTGATATTGGATCCATGGAGCTATACAGCCCTAGTGCATATCAACTTGGGGCACGTGGGGCGCGCATTGATTGCCACTAGTGAAGTAGTGAAGTCCACTATTTCACCCTCAGATCAGCAATTTGCACAGTGTGCAGTCTCAACATGACACAATGAACTGGCTTGGGGGTATGGTGCACAGCACAGCCGTCATGGCAGTCATGACGGCAGAACCTGGCACTGCCAGGTAGCCTACCTGTCATTTCTGAAAGTTCAGACAGTCTCAAACTGCCAGTGCACATGTGTGCCTGCAGGTGCAGCCTGGTGCAGCCCTCCCTCGGGCTGAAGGTGACCGCCAAGGCGCTGTGGCCTGTATGGCTGTGGCTGTCGCCTGTCTGCTGGCAGCCACCGGGTTCCAGCAAGGCAGTAAGCACCCTTGCGGCATGGTGCAGCAGCACCTGCGAGCTGTGGTGCTGCAGCTGCAACGGCAGGGGGCAGAAGGTAAGCCAGGAGCTGCAGCGTGCTGAGCTCTCTGACATTCAGGCAGGGGGCTGCAACTGCCAGCAGGAAGGGGTTCTGACTTGCAACCAGCTTGATTGACTTGCTTGATGCCCTGAAGGCAATGCAGGAAAAGCAAGCACCAGCTGCTTCACACTGTCCTCAGCTGCCTGAATCTCTTGGAGTGATATTGTGTTCCTGGGGAGTCTGGCCAATGACTCACTGGCCTTTCTGGATGGTTGAGTGTTCCTGACAACAGTATGTGTATCATGTTCAGCCTGTGTGTACTGCCCTGCTGCCCACAGAGGAACTGGAGAGGCTCAGCCAGCTGTTTGATGGTCTGGATGATGCAGCTGCTGGTAGTGACAGTGGCAGCGACACAGGCAGCGAGGGAGAGTCAGACAGTGAGGAGGGCAGTGCTGCAGCGGGTGCAGCTGAGGCAGAGGGGCCCAACCCGCTGCCCAGGGCCTTCTTTGCACGTGTTGCCCCTGCAAAGGAGGATGAGGTTGAACTACTCAGCAGGCTGGCCTTCCAGCTGGTGATGGGGAGGGAGCTGAGGGGGGTGGCACAGCTGATGGCACGGCAGCAGGCCCCCATGGGAGCCGTGGTGTGATACTGAGGGTCTTGGTTGTCAGATGTTTTACTGTGGAGTTGCCTTAGTCTGTTGCTGCAGCAGCCACAATGGCTAAGTTAGTGACACACATGTATTATACTCGGTATTATAGGCTGTTGATGCATAAGGGCCAGGGCAAGGCCGCCCTGCAGTTGGCCACGGCCACGACAAGGCTTGGGGTGATATCAGCTGTTTGAGCTACGTCTGGGGCTACTGCACACAGCATTGAAGTATGTTGTTGTGCTTCAAGGTGGCACCCCCATCATGGCATGATGCGGGGGGGGGGGGGGGGGGGGGGCTGGTTGTCAGCTGTGATCTCAAGAGCGCGTGTTGCCGAGCGGCAGTAAGCGCCATGTACCTGATTATCAGCACCATTATTATTAGAATGGCACCTGTGATGCACCATGGAAGCTGTGCATGCACTGTTGGCTGCTGGCTGGCCCCGTCGTGAGTCACGACTCGAGCAGGAACACTTTTCTGATGCGGGGTTGGCACTTGCGGTGGCAAGAGGCACACAATGAGCTTGACATAACACTTATAGACGCTAATGTGCGATACAGAGCCCCTGATGACGTTTCAATGTGCGTTTGTGCAGAACAAAATTCAAAGGACAGGACAGTCAATCATACAGCGTCACCGAGGAACCCTTTTCGTAATAGTGGAAAATAGGGTTTAAAAAACAAGTGGTGGTGATGTTGACAGCTTTTGCAGTGAGGCCAAGCTTGTCAAACTTTGGAAGCGTTGTGAGGTTCAAGTGATACGTCACAATGTTGAGAGAGCACATCTTAGACACTACCTTGTTATCACGAATGTTCCCCTGCAGCTGTCTGGACACGCAATAGGCGCCTCGCTTACGCCAGTACTGTCGGGCGGCAAATCCAAGAATGAAAGAACAGGTGGGTGGCAGCGCATTCGCAACATTTGCAAGCATTACTTTCTACATAATTGTAATTACGCACCTGTGCGTTGTGGCTGGTGGCCTACCACCGACTTGCTGCTGCTGAGGAGGGATGTCTGTTTGAGTCCCACACTCACAGTGTCAGTGGGAAAGTGACCAGCGAAGATATTGGGTACAGAAAATCGTATGCCACCGTGTGTATTTCTGCTTCCTGTGTTGTTTGTGAGCGGTCTAAGTGTCCCTAGCACTGCTGTGTGCTGCTTGTCTGTGCTGCCCCAGGCTGCTACCATCTCCCATCTGCCGGTGCAGCTGCTGGCACGCATCCTATCATGGCTGGCACATGCAGAGCGCTTGGGCAGTGCAGCACTGGTTTCGACAGCATGGCACACAGCAGCAGTGCAGGGCACAGCCAGCATCAAGTTGAATGTGAAAGAAATGTCGGACGAAGTGCCCAAGCGTTTTGACAGCCTCTCAGCTTGGCTGGCAACCAACAGTCATGCCGGCATCAAAGGCATCTTTGCTATCATGCCTGATCCGGCCCCACCCCTGGAAGAACTTCCCATGCTGCAGCTTCCCAGCCTTCACCGGCTGCCGGGCCTGGAGTGCTTGCTCTGCTACAGCGTGGCCATCACAGCACCACAGGCCAACAGCGACAGCGACGCGGCAATGAGAGGGGCAGCTGCCCCTGCAGCAGAAACACCAGAAGCTTCAGAGACAGCAGCAGCAGCTACCGTCCGGCCCTTGAAGCTGTCCCCAGCCACAGCTCTGACTGCATTGCACCTCTCCAGCTGCAATGCGACAGTGGAGGGGCTGACTGCCCTCACACGGCTGCAGAGCCTCGCACTCGGCACCCAACCAGACCACAATCTGCCAGATGCAATCAGCACAAACCACCGCACCCAGCTGCAGCAGGCGCTGCCACAGCTGCAGGCACTGGTGCGCCTGCGCCTGTCTGGCAAGGTGGCGCACGATGATGTGCTGCAGCATATGAGCAGCCTCCCTCGGCTGCAGCAGCTGGTGCTGAGGGAGGGCATGTTCACCATCGCCAGCTTCCAGCAGCTGCCCAAGTCCCTCACCCACCTGTCGATCGGCTGGGCACCCGACGACACTGTCGGATTTCTGGACTTGACCCTAAGTGCCAGCACAGCCCCAGGCCTGTGTGCTTTGACAGCCCTTCAGGAATTTGTGGTGCTCTACACCCCTGATGATGCACGGCCAGTGCATTTGGAGGTGCTTGCCAACATGGCATCATTGAAACTCCTCGACCTGAAGCACACCGACCTAGGGGTGGTGCCTGGCACCCTGTCTGTGCTGACAAAGCTGACCAGGCTCACCTCCTTGAGCCTGCCCCTCCTTGATGATCCAGACGAACTCATGCTGTCAGATGCGGAAGCAGCGGCAGTGACATCATCCTCGCAGCTGGTTGAATTGGACATCAGTGACAGCTGCTTGGCTGCGGACAAGTGCCAGCACCTGTTCGCAGCAGGGCGGCAGCTGCTGCAGCTGACTAAGCTTCATGCCAACGTCGACCTGATCCATGACGGCCCTCAGGCCTCTCGTGTGGCTGCCTGCTGCCCCAACCTAGCCAGCATCACCCTTACAGGCACCCAGGCGCGTCACAACTGGGTGCCGCACCAAGGTGATGATCAGTTTGTGGTAGACTGCTTAGCCAGCATGTTGCTGCGCTGGCAGCCGCCGCAGCTCCAGCAGCTGACCAGCCTGACCATGGACCTGGAGCGCTTGCTCATGGCGCCTGAGCTGTGGCGGGCACTGGCACGCCTTACACAGCTGCGCGTGCTGAGGGTCAACATTTACCACATGTCAGACTTGGCGGGTGTGCTGAACCTGACAAGCTGCACGCAGCTGAGGAGTCTGTGTGTTGATGCAAGGTCTATGGAGGGACTGATGGACCACGTATGGCTGGACCTGACAGGCGAGGAGGTGAGGGTTGGGAGCTTGCTATGGGAGCTGTCACATGACGCATAAGCAGGCTGAAGCTGCTTGCAAGACTGTCGGGTCTACATGCTGCTGATGTGCGATCCTGCAATTGCATATTTTTGTTGGAATGTTGGTCGGTATGGAGAGCGTCCTTGGTCGAGGACTTCACATGAGCAGTACAAACTAGCTAGCACTCTAGTGGTGCAAAAGGAGGTGTATCCTACCACATGCAAACTGCTGCCGCTGCCATTCCTGCTGCTGGTTATGACCCGCATCATGTGTGCAAAACATTAGGTAACACCCCATCTCATTGTTGCCTGCTGTCTCAGACATACACTGTTGATCTGCTGCTGCAGGCTGCTGACGGCACCACTACACTGGCGCAGCAGCTGCCCAAGGCCCTCCAGCAGGCCATCCTGCAGCAGGTCTCTGAGGACAACAGCTCCCCAGAGCTGCTGGCGGTGTTGGTGAGGTGTGCAGCAGAGGTGCAGCAGGCCCAGGAGCAGCAGCTGGAGCAGCAGCAGGGGGAGATTGCACAGCTGCGGCGGGAGCTCAGGACAGTGCAGGCTAGCTTGGCAGCAGTGCTGCAGCAGCTGCCAGGCCATCGTGGCCCCGGATTGGGGCCTTGAATGTCTTGACCACCTAGCGGCATCCCTGCACATGCATCGTAGTCCTTGTCGTGGTGGCCTGCCTGCATCATGGTCTGGGTCTGGGTCATGCCGGCTGTGAGGCTGTGGTGAGATGCAGTGATCACTTCTTGTGGGTCTTGTTGCCTTGGTGGGGGGGTGATCTTTGGGGTGGGGGGGGGGGGGGGGGGAGGCGTAAGGGCAGTGTTGACTTGGCTCATTTGTGTTGCTTGGTATCTGCTTCAAGGCTCTGTTGCTTTCGTAATACAGGTATCATGATGACATGCCAGCAGTGCACACAGTATCACACACTGTCAGCTTTGTCCTTGGTTTTACTTGGGCCGTGATATGACAACCATTGTCCGAGTCGCTTGCTTTTCAGCAGCCTGAAACCCTTTGAGGTAGGCTCACAGCAGACAGTGGACTCAGTATCTCACAGGGCTGAGGAAAGAATGGCTTACGAATGGCTCTCAGCCAGTAGTGTGTTGCTTACATGATTCAAAAGAGCCTCAAAGGCAGCCGTTTTTTTGCGCCAAAGCCTTGAAGTGTGAGCCATGTTGAAGTTCAGGTCGTTGTTGCACTTCTGATGCGACTGCTAGTCCCGTTCAATCAGTTTGAGAGCACAACAGTTGACTCGGGCGGGGGGGGGGGGGGGGGGGGGGGGGGGGGGGCCAAGGATGGCTGTGCCTGGTCACCTCCTGCCGCGTATGCTGCTAGCAACGTGTACACGCAGACCTGCCCTTACGTGATGTGATGATTAACAGCAAGAAAGGTGAACCCAGCACACGGGGCCCAGGAGCCGCTGCCCTCCACACCTGCTCCCCAAGCCCTTGTTGCAAGTTGAGGTGGCCATGGCTGCTGCAGAACAGGTCAAGGTGCAGCTACGGCCAGCTGTTCATGATGAAAGCTACAACAAACTTGCCGACAATTCCAGGGCAATGTGGCTTGCAGTTGTGAGGCGTGTCTTGGCAGGTTAGCATATGTCGGAGATAGGGGCAATGTGTAGGTCAGTCACAATCAAAGGTTGGAAACAAACACTCATGTTGATGAATAGCTGGGGGATGTGCGATGGCACATGACCATCGTTAACTTCATGTTGGGCTGGATGGGCAGGCTCTTGCATGCATGGGTGTGCACCCGGGTGTCACCAGGAGGAGGCAGTAAAGTCCAGGGCACACACATTGCTGCAGTAATCAGTCCTCAATGACAAATGCGACAGGTTAATTGGACAAAAGGTGCGTAAGTGTAGCGGAAAGCAGCGGGGAAGTCCGGCCGGTCCAACAAGGTTTGACCTCATCCTCGCACTACTGGCGACACAAGGCAGAGAAGCACATGTGACGTGCTTTAAAATGGTGCAATTTATGTTGAAGCATATAGCCAACGTGCGAAGACCAACGGCGCTTGTCAACGTTATAACAGAAGGCTTGGACAGCTCATCGTCTCATCGATCCACCGTCCTCGTCGTCTCGTGTTGCTATTGCTTTCCTGTATCACAGCACCATCTCACCCTGTACGCTTCCTGCAGTCAAGCAGACAGCCAACCTGCCCAACACCGGGCTAGTTACCCCAATCCCCTGTTGTGAATGATAGAACCTTCTATACGTGGCTTGAGCTCGTGCGTGAGCCAGCCTGCCGGGCGAAATGGCAGCCTCAGCCCTGCAGATGAGGGACATGTATCAGTTTGTGCTGGGCAGTGCTTTGAGCGAGCAGGAACAGAAGTTGCTCGCTGCTTCATTCTCTGCTGTGAGTCTTGTCAGCCCTTCAACGGTTGCAGACCTCGGCTGGTGCATGCAGAGGTGTCCAAGAACAGTCAGCACTTGCTACAGCAGCGCCGGACAGCAGGCCAGTGGTGGTTTCAGCAGGCTCGGTCTGACCCGGTCTTCCAACATGCATGGAAAATGAGTGGTTGGTCAAAACTGGTCGGCACTATGGGCTTCTGATGGCAGCCCTGGCTGCCTGCTTCCGCGTCATGCACCTGTTCTGCACTTGCAGGCAAGGAAAACGGCTAACTCCTGGAAGGCAGTGGACCATCAGCTCACAACTGCAGGTATATTCTGGCGGTGTTTGGGTTTGGATGACTGCCTTGCCTGTCGCAGCTCAGGCCCAGCATGCTTTGCAGGGCTCCCTTGCCACAGCAGCATTGTCTGTGTGCGGCAGGTCCCATCAGCTAGCTGCGCTGTGACGACCGATGTTGGCAACTGTCTGAGGAGACGCCCGTCTGCTTGTTCAAGGCTTCCTGGCCTGCAGCAGCAGGGCATGCCAGCACAGATCCAGCGCTGTTGGCTAGCAGCAGGCCTGTCGTGCATGGATGCTAGCAGCACACGTTTTCCAGGCTAGCTCACAGCAGCATTTGGCGTCCACTCTCCCTCCGTGGTCAGTCTTCCGGCATTGTGGTGCAGCAGCAGCAGCAGCAGCAGCAGCAGTCTGATCTTGTTCGTCCCTTTTGGTGCTGCTGCTGCCGTCGGCTATGGTTTTTGCGCAGGTCCCGACTGTGTTGAAGTTGACTTCCGGCGCTATGCTGCACTCAAGCCCCTAGTGCGCCGCGGCATACCCTTTGAGCTGCGCCCCACACTGTGGCACCGCATCAGCGGCGCAGCAGCCAAGCAGGTACGTCTGCAACCAACACTAGGCAAGATGCTGATGGCGTGTGTGGCTGTGCATTCTGGCACTTGACAGGACGAGGCTGTGTTCTGTCTGGCTTGCTCTTCGCGGTGGTTTTCTCCGTGCGGTCGTGATGGGGCCGTGATGGGGCCGTGATGGCCCCATCTCACACATTCCTTTTGTGCCTGCTCAGTGTCTGTATTGTATTGATAAAGCATGAGTTACCAGGCCATAGAGTGACCAAGCTCCAGCACATGTGTGTTTGCATGCAGGCTGCTGCCCAGGAGCAGGGCAGTGCTTCCTACCGTGACCTTGCCGCCAGCGCCCTGGGCTCCACCCTGGCCAAGGACACCCTCATGACACTGGCAGAGGACCTCAGCGCAGGTGCGTGACAAGCTTTTAAGGGTGGGGTTGTCCAGACGGCCCCCTTCCGTGCTGGTTGCGTCCCTCCCTGGCTGGGTTCAATTGCAGCGTAGCTGCGTGCGCAACCCGTGTAACACCTTCAATCATCCATTCATTCACCTGCGCGCAGGATGCTTCGTGTTCAAGAGCCACCCCACCTTCAGGCGCAGCGAGGGCATGGAGGTGCTGAGGCGGGTCATGGCAGCATACCTGGGCCGCAACCCTGGCGGCTACTTCAGGTGGGATCTTGCTGGGGGCCGTCCTGTTGGGGGTCGGAAGGTCACTTTGTCGGGGGACATTCTGTTGGGGGTTGGATGGTCACTTTGCTGGGGGTCATTCTGTGGGGGGTTGAGGTGACTTAGTTGGGGGCAGACGGAGGGAAAAGCAAAGGGGCAGAGGGGGAGTGAAGGCAAGGGGCCGGGACGGGGGTGCGGGAGACAATGTGCAGCAGCTGTTGAAGTACGTCTTCCTGGGGAGGGGGGGGGGCAGGCAGCTGGAAGTGGCGCAGAGGATGATGTGGGCCCATCTTATTGTGACCCTGGCGGCCAGGTCCTACGCTTTTTGCAAAATAAAAGGGGGTTCTGAATGGGGGTGCAGGATGCCTGGGCTCCTGGCTGCCGGGGACTATGGGTGGGGGTGGGGGTGAGGTTGGGGGCCTGCAGGAGTATAAGCTGAAGGCTGCGTAGGGCGTTTGACCTACCTCAACCACTACCCTCGGCCGCTACGTCCGCGGCGGGGGAGTGATTGGTGTGTAGTTGCACGGGTCTAGTACACAGGTGGTTGTACATGGCATGGTTGGTTCGCTGAATGGTTGACCAAGTGAGGGAAGGGGCGGGGGGGGGGGGGGTGATGGGGGCATGGCTGGGCCGGCATCTTGCCAGCTGCTCCAGGTGGGGCTTGGCACTTGCAATACTCAGAAGAGGGGTGGTGGCAGATGTGCGTTTATAACGGTGTGGTCTGTGTGGTGGTGGTAGCTGTAGCATTAAGCTGGACCTGGTGTGCAAGGAGTCTGAAGGCAGGTGGTGCGGCAGACATCTCACTGGCGTGTTCCCTCTGCGGCTAGCTTTGCACGTTTGCATTCCCCCCTTTTTTTGGACCAGGGGTGGGGGTGGGTCACGGCTGGCCACACGCACAGACAGAAGGTTGCCTCTGTAGTTGATATGCACGCTTCAGGCAGCCTGCAGTTGTGAAATACTCGTTGAAGAAGCCAACTCAACGCCTTATTTCACCACTGTCAGGCAGCCTGTTGGTTGCGTGTCGACTGCTTTCAGAATTAATTCAGGCCGGTTGGTCATTTCGTAGCGCACGTGGTGCATTTCGTAGCGCACGTGGTGCATGGAGCAGCATTGCTGCACGTGTCTGTCATAGCTGTGCTTTGTTTGGTGAGTTTGCAATGTAGTGTTACTGACCCCTGATTCCTGTTGTGCCTTCACCGGCGTGTTCCCTGGGGCTAGCATTGCACAATTGCACTCCCCCCCCCCCTTTTCTTGGTTACTGGGGTGGGGCGGGGGGAGCAGCTCTCGGCTAGCCACACGTATGACAGAAAATGACCCTCTTGTTTGTTGACATGCAAGCTTCAGGCAGCCTGCCAGTTGTGATATGGTGGTGAGGAAATTGCATCCCAACCCATCTTCACCACAGTAAGGCCGCCTATTGGTTGCGTGATTTCTTTCAGCACATCAGGCCCTTTTGGTACTGGGGAGTAGGGGGGAGTTCTTGGCTGACTACACGTACACAGAACGCTGCCCCGACATGCAAGCCTCAGGCAGCCTGCTAGGTGAAGAACATTCAAGTCAACGCCTTTTCCACCACAGTCAGGCCGCCTGTTGGTTGCGTGTCGACTGCTTCCAGCACTGATCAGGCTGGTTGGTCACTTTGTAGCGCACGTGCTGGATGGACCAGTGTTGCTGCGCGTGTCTGACATAGCTGTGCTGTGTCCGGCTGTGTTTCAGGCTGAGACTCGTGCCAGTGCTGGGCAACATGTACAGCTTATCAGGCATGATATTCCTGGAAGCAGCCATGGTTGCACACGCAGCAGCACAGCAGCTGCTTTGGTGGAGTATGCTATGTGATGTCACTCATCCTCATCTCCCCCATGCGCGTTTGTGTGGCCAACAGCGCCCTCTTGACGACATGCTGCCTCTGTTGTCTCTGCTGCTCCGCTGTGCTGTGCTGTGCGTCCTCTCCTGTTGTCACATGGTGTGCTCTCCTGCAGGGGCCTGGCTCACGTGTGTGGTTTTGTGCTGGTTGTGATGGGCCTGTGTCGTGAGGAGGAGGCCTTCTGGGTGGTGACCACCCTGCTGGAGGACAAGCTCTTTGCACACTGCGGGGCACAGGTGAGGACTGGAACAACATCCTGTGTGAACATGTGATTTTGTGCGATTGGTATGTGTGTCTGGGGGTTGTGTATGTGTGTAGACACAGGGAGTGCGTCCAGTGTGTGTGGAGGCGAGGGTAGGGTTAGACAGGTTGAGTGACATGTCCAGCTATGCTCACGTGGGGGTGTTGAGGGCCGTGTGGGCTCTGTTTTGTGATGGATAGTGACCACACTGCTATTAGGACAAGCTGTTTGCACACTGTTGGGACATGTGAGGGGCGGGCGGGGGGGGGGGGGGGGGGGGGGTATGCAGTGCAAGGAGGCATTGCGCCTCACTTCACAGTCAGTCAAGTTGTACTGTCTGAGGGCATCTTGTGTTGTGTGTGTCCTTGTTGCAGGCCAGCTACGGGCTGAAGGTTGAGGGTGTGTGGTGCAGGCCCTGGTGGCCAAGAAGCTGCCCAAGGTTGAGGCACACCTGGCCAAGCTGGGCACCTCACCCGCCGCGCTGGTGGCCCCTGGCTGTCCAGCCTGCTCACCACTCTCCTGCCCAGCGAGGTCACCGCTCGCATGTTTGACTGCCTGCTGCTGGAGGGAAACAAGGTGGGTGGGGGGGGGGGGTGCTGGTGGTGGGCAGGTCTTTCATGCAGATTGTTGGCGGTAGCAACGGTAGTGCAGCAGGCACATGGTGTGCAGGCCTGTGAGGTTTAAGCTACCACGTGTGTGGACGGGGAGGTTTTTGCAGACTGCTTGCAGGTGTGCTTGTCGGTATCAGGGATTGTCGTGGTTTTGCAGCAGTCGGGGGGGGGGGGGGGGGGGGGGGGAGCTGCCTGACGCCGTCAAGGGGATGTACCAGTTTTGTGATGCATGAAGCGTGCGAGTGTGGGGAGTGGAGTGTTTCTGATATATTTGACAGCCTGGCCTGCTTTGCATTCAGCCCAAGCCTCTACGTGTGTGGCTGCAAGTGTCGTGCCACCATTAGACCCACGTTCCCCTTCGTCATCTTGACAGGTGATCATGACATCTACTTGATCAAAGCAACTAATGTGTCTAACACCCCGCCCTCCTGGTGCTGCTGCCCCACACCCTGTGTCTACACACAGGTCCTGCTGCGCACCAGCCTTGCCCTGTTGAAGGCGTTTGAGCCCACCATCCTGGCCTCCAGCCACCCCTCACAGCTGCGCAAGGTACTGGACACACGCGTCGCCCGGCTGTACGACGGTGAGGCCCTCATGGGCCTGGCCTTCAAGGGCATAGGGGCCATGCCTGGGGCGATGATCGCAGCACAGCGCAGCGCGGCGGTGGCGGCTGTTGATGAGCAGCTGGCACAGCACACGGCACGCCTGGAGATGATCCTCTGCCGCACCCACTGAATACCGATCAAATGGGGCACGTCACAGCTATGTAAGCTCAGTGACACAGCTGGTGACAGGTGGCAGCAGCAGCGGTGGTGGGGATGTGGCTGAAGGTGACCTTGTGTGCAGCGCTTGCGGACGGGAGCCAGCAGTGGTTGCGGCAGCAGCACACGGCAGCAGTGGCGGTGGCAGCTGAAGGTTGGGTGCTACACCTGCCAGGCTGTGCAGCGGTCAAAGCAGCGACCGCAGCGGCGTGCCAGCACCTTGCAGCACTAGGGCGCTTGATGGACTGAGGTGTCAGCAGCTACGCAACAGCTGTTGCCCTTGCCATATGACTGTGTGTGGCTTCAGAGGGCTGCTGTGTGCTGTGCAGGCTGGGTGTGTGTGGCTTGAACAGGGTGTTTTTTTGGCTGCACACCAGTCAAGCTGCATGCACAGCACCCCGTGTCAGGCTCCCTTACTGGCTGGTGGGTTGTGGGTGTGTGCATGTTACAGGTATCCGTGCAATAGGTGTGCATACATGGTTTGGCTGCAGTGTCTACACCCGTTGCGCTGAGCATATTGTGCACGGTTCGCGGCTTGAGTGGATCACTCGGCCACTGTGGACCCCTTCTAGCAGGAGGCTCGGGCGTTTTTTTTGCGGGTTAGGCAAAGATAACAGGCAGCAGTTGCTGCCTGGGCAGGTTGCTGTGGAGGTGCTATTGTGTGAGTATTATCGGCATGCAGCATCGCTGTTTTTGACCAAGAGGCATCTGGTGGGAGGGGCTCTGGTGGTGCCCAGCAGGCCTAGCACCACGAATTTTTTGTGGCTGTGCAAAGTGCAGGGTGTTGGGCAGCAGCTAGGTACATGCTTAGCGCTGGTGCCGTCGGTGGCTATTGCTGTTTGGGATGGTGTGAAGTAATGACAAGGGGAAGCTAGTCTGGCGTGTACATGTTTTGCTGGTAGTGTATTGTGTTGCTGTGCTGGGTGTGTATGATGCTGGTATGTGCAAGTTGGTTGCATGGGCATCGGATAGGCATGACAAAGTGTGGGTGCAGCATCCAACACGTCCACTTTGCCTGTGCCCTTTGTGTGCGGTTTAGGCATGGCCAGTCTGAGCTTCGAGGCAACAGGATTGCTGCCATGCCACTCAGGCGATGTCTATGTGCTGCTGTTTGTCAGTGCAGCAGTGTGGGTTGGAGTCCCACTATTTGCATCCTTTGCAACAGGGGGACTGTTGAAGTTGTGTAGTAAGTGTCAACATTATGCATCACAGAAGTCAAAGAGTATGTACAGAACAGAGGGCATGACCTCCGTTGTGGCATCGCCAGCTGCTGATCCATCGCCATGTGCCCGGTCCACCTGGGCAGTAGGCTGCAGCACCCCTACCTGCGCACATGCTCCTGCCAGCGTGTCCGCACAGGCATTGTGTCGTCAGCCCGGTAGGGCATGCTGCCTTGAGGCTGGAGAGCAAGCGGAGAATGACAAAGCTACGGAGATTTATAGACCCCAGTGCTCTTATCTGCATAATGCAAGCTGGCACGGTGCTGATGTGCTACAGGAATGCCTGGCAGCAGCAAACTGTCAATTTTGACTTTGCCCGGATTCGAACGCGCGACCTCCGACAACATACCTTCAACTAGGGGTTTCCGGTCTTGATGTGCACCATGGCCCAGCGGTTTCAGTTACTGTTGAGCGGTCGCCTCGTGATGGAGGGTATCCTGAGGTCGCGGGTTCGAATCCCGCATAGCCTGCAGGTCATGATTGGGCTATTAGCGCAGCGGATAGCGCGTGGGACTTCTATCAGACCGAGGGAGACACTTTTGGCTGTCTCAGGATGGGTGTTGTCCTTGATGGTGCCTCTGCAGCACGTCTTGGATGTCACAGGCAGCAGTATCATACAAGGCTTGCTGCAACCCTCACAGCACGAACAGCAGATGGCTGTTACAAGGTCACTACGCCTGTCACAGCAGGTGGAGCTTTGATGCAACATCCAGCCCAGCAGGAGGGCAGCAACTGGCCAGGCACCTTCAGGTCACAGTGAGCCAAGGGTTTGGGGGCCTCGAAGCTCGTCTAGCTTCAGCTGCACATGCATATGCATCACTACCTACTTCTTTTCGTTGACAGACACGGCAGCTTCAGCCTCTGCGATCTTATTACAACTACGCGTGTCACAGTAACCCCTTACTTCTTCTCTGTTACTCAGCTTCTTCTCTGTCATGTATCAGTATCCCCCTGAGAGCCTTGCAGGACTGCAATGCAGTTGCCAAGAGGACGTCAACGATTGCATTTCGCACAGCATGGCGTGCAGCCATGCATGAAAACATGGACACGGCTCCATGTCAGGCATGAACATCAGAAAAGAGTGCAGTGCTGGTGCCATGAGCACATGGCTGACATGCACAAATCAACACAGCTGCTGCCGCCGCTGGTATGAGGAACAAGTGAGGATCACAGTTGGGCCGCCAAACAATCTGCAGTGGCAGGTCCCCTGCGCAGCACACTAATGTGATGCAGTGAGGGCTTGGGTGTAGGCACGTCCTGTAGTTCAGTCCTTCCCCCCCCCCCCCCCACACCCCCGCGTGCATGGCTGCTGGCACACCCAGGTCAACGGGGTGGAGGGGGGCTCAGCAGCTGCCTTGCGGCAGGAACAACATGGTTCCACTGTCCAAGAAGACAGTGTGACTAGCAGCAAGTGCTGCAAACAAGGAGCGCCTAGAAGTCACAGCAGCAAGCGACCAGTACTCTCTGTCATCATGTTGTCCGACTGTCATCATATCGTCTGTCTGAATCATTTGCTTATCAACCCTGGCTGCGTTGTGCTCAGGCACCCTCTCAGGCCGACGAGGCTCCGAGCCTGGGGAGTCCCCAGCCTCGGCACTGCCCTCTCTTCACGCTGTGCTGATGCAATTTGACGCCAGTGTCCTGCTGTTCAGGGGTTGCACAGGCCGTGCGTTGCTGCCCGCAAACTCCCTGAACGCTGCCACCTGCTGCTGCGGCACCTGCACAGGCGTGGTCCACACCAGCCACTGCACCCCCTCAGAGCAGGGGGGCGTGGTGAGGGAGCCCTTGTAGGACATGTACTGCTGCAGGGCGGGGCCTGAGGGCAGCAGCTGTGAGGGGTCCACCGGGGTGCTGGCTGGGGCAGAGGCTCCTGGGGTGGGTGGCACTGCTGCCAGCCCTGCTGCCAGGCAGGGGTTGGGCTGCTGCTGCTGGGTGCGGTCATCAGGGGAGGCTTCCAGCAGCACTGCTAGCACCGTGTAAGCGCCTGTAAACCGCAGGCACGCAGGCACACAGGAAACATTCATGTAGCCGGACACCCCATGTCAGTGTTTACGGGTGCTGACACGGGTACTGCAACAAACCACTGCATCTCATGCCATTTGCAAGTACGACAGCATTGGGGTGGGCAAATCATGCACAGCACAACAGTGTTGCACAGAGATGCCAGCATACTAAGTTGTGCCGACACACAACCTGCCTGCCTACATGCTGAGCCGCACACATGAGTGCCCCGTCCCTTCTTCCTCCCCACCTGTGTCCTTGTTCTGGTGCACCAGGTGTGCCTCCATGCTGCTGCGTGCCCCATCGACACTGTGCTCACTGGGTGTGTGGAAGTGGTACTGCAGCAGCTCCAGCTGCTGACCACCCCAGCTGATGCTGTTGCTGTCAGCGGCAAAGTTGACTTGGAGGGTGGTGCCGGTGTTCTTCACACTGACACCGCTGCTGGGCTGGTACCTGTGGCAGGGGGAAGGGGGGGAGGGGGGCAGTTGGGAACACCGCAGGCGCCGGGCAGGGGCAAAGGGCCATGGGTGCGAGGACATGGGTGGCTCCTCCATGTCCGGTTCGCATGGCTGGCGCCATGAACAAGTCTGCTGCAGGCCGTGTGTCCGTGAGACTTTGCCCCGGCATCACCACCACTAGGGTAGCAGACAAATGGTGCACGTCACGCTGTTGACCCCTTCCTATGCCCACCTTGCCACACACTATGAACATTTGAACCAACTTAGATGTAGGTGTGGCTTTGATTTGATTTGACTTTTAACACACAGCAGACCCCACCTGAGTTCAGGTTAGGCAGGAGGGGCTGGTACCAGGGCTGATGGTGTTTGCATGTGAATGCAGCTGGAAGCAGTCGTTGAATGCCCTTCAACTACTGATGCAAGCTACATTCACATGCAAACAGTATCAGCCCTGGTGCCAGCCCCTGCTGCCTACTGCAACTCTGGTGGGGTTTGCTTTTGCACCTTGCTGTGTCACCCTGCTACAACACCGTGCTGTCACACCTTGCTGTCACACTCTGGTCCTACAGTCTGCTGCTACAGCCTGCTGTCACAGCCTGCTGTGACGCCTACCTGAAGCTTGGTGGGGGCCTGCTGTCACAGGCAGTGCCTGTGAGGCTGAGGTTGATGGGTGACTGCTGGGTGCCGCTGCTGCAGGAGCCACCCCAGCTGGTGACACCCTCAGCACCTGAACAGGGCACATGGAGTGGTGGTAGGGAGTGAGGGAGGGGGCAGGGTGCGTGTGTGTCAGCAGCCTACAGTGATTGCTGGTCTGAACTGCTGATGCCGCAACGGAGGGGGGATTCGTTCAATGAACTGCTCATTTGCATGAATGAATTTCACAAAAGGTCCCGGCCCAGGCTAGCATGCCTTTGTTCAAGACTGCTGTACTTGAACGTAGAATGATGTTGGCACTGTCTGCACATGCTGCTGTGGCAAACCTCACTGGCATGCCAGAATATCAGGCATGCCAGTCAAGCTCAAAGCAAAGAATGATGATCCATCGCAGCCCAGCACTGCCTGCAGTGGGTGGGGTGCAGGATTGGCCGGGTGTGCGCACCTGAATAGCTGAAGTGGCCACTGTCCGCTGCTGCTGGCTGCTGCTGCTGGGCTTGCAGGGCGAGGCAGCATGCACAGCTGAAGGTCAGCAGCTGCCGTTTGGAGAACTTGATGCTGCTTGGTTGCTCTGGCACTTGGTGCTGTTGCTGTTGCTGCGCAGTGTTCATCTGCTGGGAGAGTGCTGCTGCTGCCACAGGGGTGGGCCCTGCTGGCTTGCTGATTCTGACATGGCGTTGAGACGTATGGGCAGCTGCAGCCAGCTTTCTGGAGTGTGTTGAGGTGCTGAGGCTGGTGCGGTGTGCGTGCTGGGTCAACAACATGGCGGAACAGCAAGCGTTTGAACTGGTTTGACTGCCGCGCGCAAGTGAATTGTTGCAGGCTGTGGGGCTGTACTAGATGGTAGAAGCAGGCAGTTGAACACAAAGCAGCTAGTGGATGACCACAATACAGTTCACACACCTTCTGGCAGTGTATCACTCTGTAACAGGGTGCAGGGCTAGGTCCTGGTGGGAAGCACCCATCATCACATGGCCCCGCCCCCGGTTCTCTACCTTGACTGATACACAGACCTTTCAATCACCCCAAAGGCGTTCAGTTAGCGGTGGTGGTCGTGTTCTTAGCGTTCTTGCCCGTGGACGGTTGCCTAGTCCTTTCCGCACACTTCCGGCCCGCTTACCAAGTCACAGGCAACTAGTACCATGGGTTACGCTGGTGAGCAGGGCTGGCCTTGGCACGCAGTGCTGCTCAAAGCTCTGGAAGGTCCATGACCACTTCCATGCAGTGCTGTGTCTGTGTCTCTGAGCACTGCCGCAGCAGATTGGCTGATTGGGTACTGTGGCTGTCTTGGCAGGATTATTTAGGTTGTGGGCTGCACGTTTTGGGCTCTGGCATCTGTACGTGCTGGGTGTCACCACCAACAGAATCCGCTACTGTCTTGCTGCTGTGCTGGTGTGTGCAGGATACGTCCCCGCCAAGCTGCCACCCAGCAAGCTGTCCCCTACGGAGCAGGCCGTGCAGGTCAGTCTGTAGCTGTTTGCGAGCAGACAGCAGTTCCCTTCAACACAGCAAGCTGTGGCCGAGTACAGAACTGGCCAGCATCAGCTGCATGTTGCCAGCCAGCACATGGTGTTTGGGGTGCTGGTTCCTGAGTGGGATGCAGTCTGTTAGTGAGAATTGGTTCAAATGAGTCCGTAGCAATCGCACAGACTGTGCTGAGGCTGGCCTAGCAAGCCTCAGCGCAGGTATCCCGGCATGTCCAGCACGCATCATGCATGTGTGCTGCTGATGAACAGGAGGATCCTGCAGGGTCCTGCTGCGCATTGGCTGCATGCATGCAGCAGGTGTGCAGGATGGCAAGGTCTATCAGGCGATCGCACGCTCCGTGTATTGCACACCCACACAGTCCAGTATCTGGTGTCGTTGTTTGCATGGGTTGGCCTCTGTCTGTATGGCTTCTGTGTTCTATCGAGTTTCAAAGCTGCCTTCTGTGTGGCTGTGGATTTTCACAACAAGGAAGTCGTAGGGTTTGGGGTACAGGCCACGAAGGCGGGTCAGGTCTGCAGGAGTTTGCTTGCTGCGCTTGATGCACCCACTGTGCATTCCGATGTGGCAGTCTCTTCTTGGTGTGCACCCAATAGGTACCGCCCATCTGCACACGCCTACCATTTTGTCCCTTGCAGTTGGCGTACTGATGACATTTGCGCACTGCTCATGCACCTGTGATGCTGCCGTGTCCTGCAGGCCGTGAAGTCTCTGGACTGCCTAGAGATCATGGGCAAGCTGCTGTACAACTGTGCGGTGTCACCCGTGAGGAGAAGTACCGCCGCATCAAGCTCACCAACAAGCGCCTGGCAGAGACACTGGGCTCACATCCTGCTGCACTGGAGGCCCTGGCAGCGCTGGGCTGGGTGGAGGATGCAGCCAACGCCCACGAGCTGGTCGTGCCTGAGGGCCTCTACTTCACAATGAAGGAGGTGAGAGGCTGTGTGTGATCGTGGTCAGTTCTGGGGGCATTATGGGGTTTGGGAGTTATCAGCTGCTCCACCACGGCATGGCTGTTGTGTGGGTGCTGATGAGCAGGCAGTGCATGCACAGATTAGCCCGCAGGATGTGGTGTTTGCTACGTTAGAATGTTGACGACTGACTATCCATGCTGTACTGATCCTGGGTCATGTGTTGCAGGTGCGCATGATTGAGGCGGCCAAGGAGAAGCTGCAGAAGGACATGCGCTCCAACTCCAGCAAGAACCTGGCAGCTATGGTCTCAGTGCAGGCCTGAACAGCCGACAGCTATCAGCTGCAGCGGTACGTGCTTCAGCACACAGTGCCGTTGTGGGAGCAGCCGCGCCAAGCAGCAGATGTTGCGGCGGGCGTTGGCTTGTTCGTTGCGTGCGTCCTGCCGTTGCGCGTGGCAGGCGTGCGCCTTGTATTGTTAGCAACGTGTATCACTTCCCGCCTGGGGCGCAGTGCCATCAGCGGGCATCACTATTGGCTACGGGGCGGTGGTCTGGGTGGAAGCACTGTGTGCACCAGTGTTTGTATCGGCTCTGCATTGGCTGGCAGCATGGGCATTGCCTGGGTTGCGAGAGGCACGAGAGGAGCGGTGTGTGCCGCTGCATGAGAGCTGTGCTGTGATACCAGCCGCACATCAGCAGACTGTTTCGGTTGCGGCTGGCCAGCCTGTGGGTGTTGCTGCTGTGATCTGCTGCTGCACTCGGGGTGGCTAAGTGGTTGAGAGGGCACCGGGATGTGCCTGTGAGGTGTGTCTGCTTCCCGCAGTGGAGTCGATGTGTGGAGAGGGCTGCACAGCGCCTGGCACACAGAGGTGGCCACCGCTTGCGCAGCTTGCACTTTGTGTGCTGAGGGTTTTGAGGGCTGCACTTACGCAATGTGCGGTCAAGCTGCCAGTGTAACATAGGTGTAAACGTGATCTTGTGAATTGCTCACACAAGCTGGGTTGGGCCTGCATCATCACCGTTGAGAGAGGATACTGTCTATCAAGGGGAGCTCTTTAGGGGCTGATTACCTGGTTGGTTGATTTACGGTGACATCGTACTTTACAGGACCCCTCTGGTGCCCACCAGGACGCCACTGGAATATTCACAGGGACACCTGTGCCACATACACAGCCAACGCCATTGCCAGTACCACGGTTCGAAGCAGGCGATGTTGCCATTCGACAGCCCAAGGAAGGCTGAAAGGGTGATGCTGTGTGCACTGCTGGCATGTACATATGGTGATCATGGTACCTACGTTACAGATGTACCGAAACAACAGAGCCTTGGAGCAGATCCCAAGCAACAAACGTAGCCAAGTCAACATTGCCCTACCCCCACCACCACCACCATAAACCCCAATAATCAAGACTCAGCCAGGCAACAGGACCCACCAAGGTGAACACTGGTTGCACAAAGGCTCACCCAAGCCTGACCCAGACCATGCCATGATGCACTGTGCAGGCAGGCCGCCACTCTGCCAAGGACTACAGTGCATGTGCAGGGTTGCCGCTAGGTGATCTAGCCGTTCAAGGCCCTTGAACGCGGCCCCGGTCCGGAGCCAAGTTGGCCTTGCAGCTGCTGCAGCACTGCTGCCAAGCTGGCCTGCACTGTCCTGAGCTCCCGCCGCAGCTGTGCAATCTCCCCCTGCTGCTGCTCCTGGGCCTGCTGCACGTCTGCTGCACACCTCACCAACACCGCCAGCAGCTCTGGGGAGCTGTTGTCCTCAGAGACCTGCTGCAGCATGGCCTGCTGGAGGGCCTTGGGCAGCTGCTGCGCCAGTGTAGTGGTGCCATCAGCAGCCTGAAGCAAGTCAACAATATGGGGACAGCAGGCAACATTGAGAGGGGGTGTTACCTAACGTTGTGCACACACAAATATGGGTTGTAAACAGCAGCAAAACGGCCACGACAGCAGTATACAGTGATTTAACACGCATTTTGTCTGCACCACTAGAGTGCTGGCTAGTTTGCTTTTGTGAAGTCACATCGACCAAGCATGCTCTGCATGTCAAACAACAATACAACAAAAACAGCTAACATCCCACATCAGCAGCATGCCGGCACCCATGACAGATTTGCAAGCAGCTGCAGCCTGTCATGTGGCAAACCCTCACCTCCTCGCCTGTCACGTCCAGCCACACGCGGTCCATCATGCCCTCCATGGACCTTGCATCCACACACAGAGACTTCAGCCGAGTGCAGCTCGTCAGGTTCAGCACACCCGCCAAATCTGCCAGGTGGTTGAGCTTGACCTTCAGCACTCGCGGCTGTGTGAGCCGTGCCAGCGCCCGCCACACCTCAGGTGGCATGAGCAGGTTCTGCAGGTCCATTGTCAGGCTGGTCAGGTGCTGGAGCTGCGGCGGCTGCCAGCTCAGCAACATGCTGGTCAAGCAGTCCACCACAAACTGATCATTTGATGGATCAGCTGGGTGCATTGGCACCCAGGCACGCAGGGGGGTCTCTGCAAGGGTGATGCTTGCCAGGTTGGGGCAGCAGGCAGCCACGCGAGAGGCCTCTGGGCCATCATGGATCAGGTCGATGTTGGCATGCAGCTTTGTCAGCTGCAGCAGCTGCCGCCCGGGTGCGAACAGGTGCTGGCACTTGTCCGCAGTCAGCCAGCTGTCACTGAGGTCCAGCTCAACCAACTGCGCAGATGCTGTCACTGCCGCTGCGTCCGCATCTGACAGCATTGTAGTGTCTGGATCAAGGACGGGCAGGCTCAAAGAGGTGAGCCTGGTCAGCGCTGTCAGCACCGACAGAGTGCCAGGCCCCCCTAGCTCGGCGTCCCACAGGCCGAGGAGCTTCATTGACGTCATGCTGGCAAGCAGCTCCAAACTCACCGGCCGTGCATCGTTAGGGGCGTAGGACACCACAAACTCCTGCAGGGCTGTCAACGCACACAGGCCCGGGGCTGTGCTGGCACTCAGGGTCATATCGGTGTGAAATCCGCCCATGTCATCGGGTGCCCAGCCAATGGACAGGTGGGTGAGGGACTTGGGCAGCTGCTGGAAGCTGGCAGTGGTGAACATGCCATCCACCAGCACCAGCTCCTGCAGCCGAGGGAGGTCCTCACAAGCCAAGAGGGTGCCCACACTCTGCAGCGCATCATCGTGCGCCACCTGGCCGGACAGGCGCAGGGACACCAGCGCCTGCAGCTGTGGCAGCGCCTGCTGCAGCTGGGTGCGAAGGTTTGTGGTGACTGCATCTGACAGGCTGCGCTCGGGTTGGGTGCCGAGTGCGAGGCTCTGCAGCCGTGTGAGGGCGGCCAACCCCTCCACTGTCACGTTGCAGCTGCAGAGCTGCAGTGTGGTCAGAGCTGTGGCTGGGGTCAGCTCCACAGGCAGGAGAGTGCCGGTGGCTGCTGCCTCTGGGGCCTCTGGTGTCTTTGCTGCCCCTCCCCTTGCCTCGTTGCTGTCGCTGTTGGCCTGTGGTGGTGTGATAGCCACGCCGTAGCAGTGCAAGCACTCTAGGCCTGGTAGCTGGTGAAGGCTGGGAAGCTGCAGCATGGGCATCTCCTCCAGGGGAAGGGCCGGGTCAGGCATGGTGACAAGGAGCTCTGTGATGCCTGCATGACTGTTGGTTGCCAGCCAAGCAGAAAGGCTGTCAACACGCTTGGGCACTTCGTCTGACATCTTCGTGACCCTCAACTTGATGCTGCGTGTGCCCTGCACTGCTGCTGTGCGCCATGTTGTCGCCACCAGTGCTGCACTTCCCAAGCGCTCTGCAGGCTCCAGCAATGCTAGGATGCGTGTCAGCAGCTGCACCGGGAGCTGGGATATGGTAGCAGCCTGGGGCAGCACAGGAAAGCAGCACACAGCAGGTTAGGGACGCTTGGACCGCTCACAAACGACACAGGCATCAGAAAATACACACGGTGGCATGCTATTGCCTATACCCGATCTCTTCGCTGGTCACTTTCCCACTCAGGCACTCAAGCAGATACCCAACCTCAGCAGGAGCAAGTCGTGTGAGGGTTGGCCACCAGCCACATCGCACAAATGCGTGATTACCCACACTTACACCTTTGTGTGCGTAACGGTTGTCGAATGCACTGCAACCCACCTGTTCTTTCATTCTTGGACTTGCCGACCGGCAGTACTGGCGTGGCAGGGCGCCTATGGCGTGTCCAGACAGCTGAAAAGGTACACCAGTAACAGCAAATCAATCTTTGAGCCGTGCTCTCCAAAATGGAGACGTATGTCCTGAACCTCACATAACAGTTAGTGCTTTCAAATTCGACAGAGTTTGGCTTCCATTCACACCTTTGCTTACTGCTACAGTCTTCAGCAACAGGGCCACTGTTCACAAACTTCTCGCACACGCTATACAATCCTGTCCTGTTTTTGTTTGCGTGTGTGTGTGGGTGGGGGGGGGGGTACAAGTAGGGCTGTAACTTGTAAGCCGCTGGGCTCCACTAGGTACTCTCCACACTTGATTAACGGAGCATAACAAAAGGTAGACATACATGTCGCAGACAACCTGCAGCAAACCCCCAGACAAGACTAGCCCCCTCTCCCCCCCCCCCCCAACACACCGACATGGCAACTGCCTCACACACCGGTACACATACACTGGTCTCAGGTACAGGATCGTGCATGCATGACTCAGCTGCAAGCTGTTAGGCGCCACACACCGTGCACCATGCACTTTTTCAAGCATTGTGCAGAAAACACAGCTGGAAGGCCATCTGGAGCTCTGGATCGCACCATATCAAGTCCATATCTGCAAAGTCCCTAACAAGTTCCCCTGTGCCTCTTGCGACCGCCAAAGCCAAACCCGCAGCAGGAAAAAGATCAGCCCCCTGACGAGGCCAGCCAGAAGGTGCATGCCCCGCTTCCATGGTGCATCACAGCTTCCATTATGCAACACGAGCTATGGAGCTCACAGCTGACTACCAGCAGCAGCACCCCCCCCCCCCGCCCCAAAAAACCACCACCAGCTTGGGGCTGAAAGCACAACTTCCTCATTCCATGCTGTGTGTTGTAAGCCCCAGCCGAAAAATAAATGCCCACATAAAGCACCGCAGACCTCGTCGTGACCATGGCCAACTGCATGCACTTGCGCAAGGCGGCCTTGCCCCGCCCCGTGCACCAACAGCGAAGCGATACTGAATATGATCATGTGGAACCCTCAAAAAAATAATATGATACATGTGTGCCACTAACTCAGCCTTGAGGGCTGCGGGAGACTCAGGCAATTCCTGAAGAGAACTACGACAACCAAGACTTTCAGCATCAAACCACGGCTCCCATGGAAGCAGCCTGCCGTGCCATCAGCTGTGCCACCCCCCTCAGCTCCTTCGCCATCACCAGCTGGAAGGCCAGCCTGCCCAGCAGCTCTTCCTCACAGTCCTTGACAGCAGCGACACGAGCGAAAAAGCCCCTCGGCAGTGGATTGGCGCCCTCTGCCTCAGCCGCAGCACTGTCCTGGCCAGCGCTGTCCTCACTGTCAGGCTCTGCCTCACTGTCTGTGTCGCTGCCGCTGTCACTTCCAGCTGCTGCATCGTCCAGACCTAGGCCACCCATGAACTGCCTTAGCCTCACCAGGTTTTCTGCAAGCAGCAGGGCAGAAAACACGCAGGCCGCCTGGTTGCACCAGCCACAATCAGGCCATAAAGCAGTAATTGCCGCAGGGAAGGAGCAAATGCTGAAAGTCTTGTTGGAGTGAAGACAGCTTATATTACGGCACACCAACAGCAATCAAAGCACCAGTGCCTGGCTCACCTGTCGCCCCTTGCTGCTGCAGCTGCTGCAATGCTGAGTGTAAGTGCTGCAGCATGGTGGGGTGTCCAGCAAGTTGCTGCACGCCGTGAGCTGCCAGCAGGCAAGCAACAGCTACAGCTCCAGAGGCAGCAGCACCTTCAGGTTGGGCACCCTCCGCCTGCAGGCACACACATGAGCCGGGGCCACCTTTCAAGTCATGTTGGACGTTGGCTTGCGCAAAGCTGGCAGGCACAGTCTACTCAGCCTGCTTGTGGCATGGCAAAGCCACAAAACCACCCGGTGGGCCAACCAGCCAACCCATACCCTTGAAAGATTGACTATATTAGGGATACGGGGCTTTGTGAGACCCAGGCACTGCACTGCCTGTCCTGCGCCACCAAGGCAGGCTGTAACATGACACTCTTTCAAAGACCGGTTGTAAGCCTTGCAACCTGTTGCCCACCTGAAGTTGCAACTAGCTGAGTAACGTTGAGCTGCGCCTAGCCGCTGCACCGTTGACATGATGCCAACAGTCTCACACATTCATTCCTCAATCTGTGGATGTGTCACCCTGCCTGTCCCCCACTAGCTAGTATGGGGGCACAGGCGCACAAGCAGGTGGCGCACTGGCTCACCTGGTAGGGGTATGCTGCTCTCTCCAGCTCCTTCAGCAGCAGCTCAGACCAGGGCTGACTCGACCGGCCGCTGCTGATCCTGCTGTAGTCAAATGACAGCCTCGCTGGGTCAGCAGCAGCCGCGTCACCCAAGTATGGGCGGTCAGCCGTCTCCAGCAGCAGGCACAAGCATGCCTTGCGTGCCTCGGCCAAAACTCGTCGCATCTCCATACGCAGCTGGTCCTGCTGCTCTGACTGCTGGTGGCGGCCTTGGCCTTTGGAAGGCTGCATGCGCGACACGCAGCCAGTCAGCATCTGGCCTGCAGGGACAGCAAGGGCGACGTGGGCACAGCATAGTTAGTTACCAACAAACAACGATTGATGACATTTGGTGCAATCACCAGTGTCCATTGAAAGTTAGCCCATTTGGAGCCCAAGTTTGGAGCCCAGCTGCATGCCCTTCACAAGCGTTGTGAGGTGGCATATGGAAGCCTCAGCTGCTATCAGTGACAGCAGTCACCGGGGAAAATCAGCATTGCAGTGAATGGACTGCACGTGAACCACGTCATTGCTGCATTCAAGCAACCATTGCTTGTGACTGCTCCTGAAGGAGGCCACCAGCGGCCACTGTACCCTTGGGCTGAGTTTTGCTAGAAAAATTCTCTTGTCACCGTAACGTCTTGACAGCGACGACATGGCAAACCGAGCATTTGAAGCAACACTGCCAGAGCACAGCACAGCAGCACAGCCAAACTCACCCACGTCATACACGCTCCAACTGTTCATCAGGCTGAGCAGCTCGCCCTCAAATTCCCGCATCACCTCAACCACCCGCGGCAGCAGCACCACAGCATCAGCCAGCACCGGCCACCCCTGCAGCAGCTGCATCCACCCTGCTGCTGCGGCATCTGCCTGGTCCAGCAGCTGCTGCAAAACTTGCTCCGGCTTCATCTCCTGTGTCAGTAGCCGCTCCTTCAGCTGCCTGTTGATGGGGTGCTGCTGCACCCTATCATACATGCGCCCCAGGATAGTCTCTGGCTCATCATCCCTCCTGGGCCTGTCCTGCATCCAGTGGGGGTACGTGTCCGGCTTCTGTAAACCACACCAGGCAGAAGCAGCCGCAGAAACAGTAGCAAACGGTTTTGTTGTGGCAGCAGCCTGATGTGTTGATCAATGAAGTGTTCAGCCATTATGGGCCAGACAGTGTCTTGCCACATGTTTACTTTGCGCCATGCCATGCCACGCCAATACACGGTGTAATCAAGACATAGTGCGGCCGTATACAGTCGCATGCAAGAACTCAAGTATTGATGTCTTGCATCATGCACAGCAAGCCTTGTAAGACGGTCTTATGATCTTGGCACACCTCATGCATGTGCCGCACATGTGAGTGACTTTGTACCGCTGCTCACCAAGCGTTTGATGTGGTCAGCCGTCAGAGTAGCAGGTACCCCTGTCTTGGGGAAGTCCACGGCCATGGAGTGCAGCTGTGCCAGCTCCTCACACTCTGCGCAGTCAGCCCCCTTGAGGTCTGCCCAAGCCAGCAGCCAATTGGAGATCAGGCCCAGGTTGTCGTTCTTGACAAAGTTCACAAAGTGTTGGCGCAGGTGCTCCACCTTCACTTTGTCAACCTGCAGTGAGTTGCAGGGGTTTGCGGAGTTCGCTGGCAAATAAACCACGAATCTGACATATTCTTGAGTACTCAGCATCCCCGGGATCAACATCGGATGTTGGAACACAGCCTCGCAACAGTGGAGCTGACAAAGGCCGCAAGGCTGCAACGCCGCGTCGAGGTGATGACGATTTTGCAAGGCGTGTGATCATCAGTGACTGAGCCTCCTGTGCAGCCAGCATGGTTCAACCGTTGAACGTCAGTCTTCAGCTGTGTGTGGCCAGCCGGCAGGATTATGCCCCCCCCCCCCCCCGGTGTAAAAAGGTCCTGAGAAAGATGGTGCCAGCTGCCAATGCAGGCTCACCTCCTGTGGCTTGGCGGCTGTGTAGTCCATAGGTTCTGACACCCGTGTTGGCAGCAGCTCCTTGTCCCACACCACCATGTACTGGTCACCATCCTGCACACAGGGTCGTGAGTCGTAAATGTTGCAACCTATTGGCTTGGTGATGTGTGTAGTGGAGCTGACTACGTTGAGGGTTTTGCAAGCGCAAATCATAAAATAGTTGTCCCTGCGCTCTGCCCGGCAGAGATTGGCAATTTGTGACAGGGCCCATGGGGTTGACCCCATGCTAACTTTTCAGGATGAGGTCAGATTGGCATGGGACAAGAGGCATCTGAAAGATTTCCAAAAGCAGCCTGCTTTGATGTCACATGCTGGCGCTTGGTAAGTTGATCAACAGCCCGATGGCTGTATCTTGCATGCAGGCAACCAGGGCTCACCAGGTCCGACCCTGACAGCATGTTGGGCAGTGGCCTCTCTCCCCGCTGGCTGAACACCACCACGTTGACGTAGTTCTCGGCCAGCAAGTACCCCCGGTCATGCTGCCCTGCAGGGTTGACGGCCTCCACCACCCTCACATCACCCCTATGGGCAACGGGGTGCTTGGCCAGCAGCACACTGCCAGTGATGATGCGAGGATGGTTTCTGCCACCACCACTGCTGCTGCCGTTGCAGGCGTGGAAGGGTGGCAGCTGAAGCTGCATGTCCGACATGGCAGAGTGTGTGACAAAGCACAGACATTCAATGGCGGTCGCACCACAATGATACAATTAGCATGGAAAGGACTGCCAACGGCCCAAGACTGCTGATCACCAGTGTTCATGGCAGCACGGTCCGTTTGGCTGGCAAGCGTGGTGCATATGCGCTTGTTGGCAGTCCAACACAATGTGCAGTGCACAGGCATAGTACTGCGCAGCAGCCTAAGGAACACGTATGGCATAAGAAACGTAGGCTGCGGTCCTGCCCAGCGTGAGCAGAAGAAGATGCTGTCATGTTCCCCGACACAGCACGGTGTCGCTCCCACCTGCACGAAGACCTGTCCCTCCTGCAGCACATCAAACTCGTCCATCACCCCCACCAGCAGGGTGCCCTCAGGGACTAGCAGGCGAGCCTTGTTGCGCAGGTCAGTCACCTGCACACAGCAGCACACATGCCATTCACACCCCGTGGAGCCTCCACCGACCGGGCCAGTCCACAGGTACTACGGGGAAAGTCAACAATCACACTGTGCCGCCTATGGACCAACTTGCATGCCAGGTTCAGCAAACATCAGTGTCATCGGGTGTTTAATCTGCCCTAACCTGCCAGCGTGCGATGGCCTTGAGGCAGCTGTCCTCCAGCGGGCCCTTGGGCAGACCCAAGTCACAGCACACATCAAGCATGTGCAGCAGCGACCGCTGAGTGGCTGCAGGAAGACAGACGAACAAAACCCAAACGTCAGCGTATTCTGGGATAAATCGAACTGCGATGTATCACATCAATCGCGCCGAGGAACGCGCGAGGCATGGCAGTGGCAGAAGCGGTTATACACAGTGTTGATCAACAATGTGCGGACGATGCTGAAGATGTGAATTCAGTAATTTTAGTAATTGGAAGTTACACAGAACATCGCCCGTTTGGGGAGCCAATTCAATGATGACAAATGTGCTCACTTGGCTCCACGGATCCCAAGGTGGGCAGCATCCTCCGCGCCGCCGTTGCACTAGCGCACATCTCCGCGAGGCCGTGCAGCACGCGCTCCAGCTTGTCCATCAGCACCTGCATACAGGGCACCGCAAATGTCACGCAAATGTTGCGAACTGCATGTAATGCGTGCTGTTTTTGGTGGCCGAACTCATAAACTCGTCAGCGCCAATGTGTCGGTGATGTTGATGCCCCACAATCTTGCCATGCTGGTGCTGATTACGTTCTTTCCATCTGCAGCTGCCAAAGCAGTAGACATTCAGTGCTGCATGACGTGCCTATCCTACCTGCTCCGGGACTCCGTTGTAGACCATGAAGGTGATGACCTGCCTGTTGAGGTATGAGGGCAGCCACGTGGCCACGCTGCACACCTCCAGCTGGGGGTGGCTGCTGCCAAACTTCTCCATGCTGGGCCGCACCTGCAGCTGCTTGCCACGCAGCAGGGAGTTGCGGGACAGCACACCCTTGCAGCCCTGCAGGCGTACCTGCAATGCAGGCAACAAGCCAATAGTCCACAGACACAACAGACAGCAACATCCCGCACTGTTCCCTATGCACACTTGCATCCAGCCTCAGCTAAGGTCACGGTACTTTGGGAGCATCCCATTGCAGCGCTCATCACGGAGGGCAGCTCCTCGCCCAGTGCCTAGTCCAGGACTGGTACCCTACTATACTAGCAGCTGTCAGAGACAGCAGAAGGTCTTCCGATAGAGGTCTATTCGCCCCCCTTCAACCTGCTCAGGATTGCAAATGCAGCATCCTGATGTCATGCTGTACAAGTGTCATGCCACAGGCTGAATTGGGTGTAACTCCTGACTATCAGCAGCGCAGGCATACCTGTATTGCGGAGATGTCCAGCTCATCTGGCCTGAAGGGCCTGACCCTCTCCACCACCTCCTTCAACAGCGCTGCATGCATGTTGTGCGCACAACAGACGTTACAGACAAGCCAAGACATTCGTGGCTGAGTGAGCCGCCTGGGTGTCAACATCCGGCTGCTGAAGCAGACGCATCACATGCACATCAATTATGATCAGTGCTGACTTGGAACTTGTGCTCCGAGTCAGTGCCGCTGATCAGCTGCTCATGAGTAGGGACTGTTGACCCCAACACGTGTAATGTACTACTGATAGTATCACTGAGTGTGGCTGAGAGTGCCAAGCACACACTGGACGCGCAAGGCCTGGTGGGCTCACCTGGTGAGATGCACCCAACGCCATCACTGAAGCAGTACGTCACCACCCTCCCCGAGCAGAAACTAGTGCGCTCAATGTCTGGTACCTTGTCCTGCAGGCACACATGTCATAACACCATGATGGCGAAGTTCGATGATGTACCCGGTGTCCGCACGCACAGGATGCATCAGCTGCTGCAGCAGCACCCTAGGGTGAAAGGCCTTTCAGGATAGCCAGCTCATGAGCAAGTGATCACTTGTACAATCAGCTAGCATGCATGCAGCACAAGGCTGCGCCTGCTACTTCTTTGCGAATACAACTGCATGAGCTCATGCACTTCGAAGTGCTCACCAGCTGCTGATTGTCCACACGTGCCGCGTCCACTGTCGTGGAGAAGCACTGCCCCAGGCGTGCAGCGCACTTGGCGGGCACCCTGATGGTCGTGAGGGCGTCGCCCATCCAGTGGCGCAGGGCATGGGCGACCTCGGCAGCACCCACAGCACCGGTACCACCCTGGCCTTGACGGGGGTCAGCCACCATCCAGCAGGACCACGCCTGCAAGAGGGCAAGCCAGTTGTCAGCATCACAATTCCACCAAGTTGTTGTTGAGACTTCAAACACAGTGTGGCTACAAGGTGCACGCTGCTAATCCCAGCTGCCAGGTACAACCCAATACAACCTTGACCGGGTACAACCAGGTCGGGCATTGGTACTTGCGGCAAAGTTGGCAGCGGCAGCTGTCAGCTGTCACTTGTTATGCCGCAGTGGCTGATCACGGTCACCGTGATGCCCATGGCATGGGCATACCTTGAGCTGGCTTGATGAGTAGGCCAGCATGCAGTAGTGGCGCCCATTCACCAACACACCTGCAGATGCCGACAAAGAGGCATCACACACAGTCAGTGCTTTGACATGCTTCAAGCAAACCATTTGTGTGTATGTCACACCAGCATGTTACACAAAATAACATGAGTACGGCTCGCTGCTACTAGAGTACTAGCTAGTAGCTGCACGCTGAATTGGTGGTTGTGGGCCCTGACAAACCCCCACCACCACCCACCGTGCTCCAAAACATTGTCCATGCGCTGGTAGAATACGTCTATGGGTTCGTCCCTGCTGCTGAACAGCCTGTCGCCTGACTCGTCTCCAAAGCTGACTCTCAGGAAGTGGTCAGGAGGGATGACCAGGCCGCTGAGGCAAGAGGTGGCATTGAAGAAGGAGGCCAGCGAGCGACTGCACACAGCATGCAATGATGGCCGGTGGCAGCAAGTGAGCAGTGTGCTTGAACAGATCTGCATGTCGATGTGTGTGGAGCAACACTACGATAGTATGGGTGAGCCCAAAGAAGCTTCCTACATACATCACACATCAAGATGGATCATGCAGGCCCCCGGGGGCCACAGATCTTTGCACTGTTTGGAAGACTGTTTATGTTGGCATTCTGCAGGGAGTGTGGGGCAGAGCACCTACCTGTCAGCGTTGTCAGGGTTGCTGAAGTGTCGTATGACCCTGTGTCCTGTCTGCACCTCGGGTGGCAGGTACTTCAGGCGCAAGGGGCTCACATGCACACGCAGCACCTGAAGGGGGGCAGATGCGGTGGAAGTGGTGGTGGTGGTGGCAAAAGTGAGGGCCCCTGGTTGCGGCAGCCAGTGCACTGGCACGTGCCAGCAAAATGCTGGCGAACACGTTTCAACCTATTGTTTTTGCTGCACAGTAGTCGCAATCGGTTTAACTGGCAGCACAGCCCGTGCTGGCAGCACCTGCAAGGGTGCCAGCAGCCTGCAGCAGCTGCATCAAGGTGCTGCGGGTGTGCTGCTGTAGTCACTACAAGCAGTGCAAACATATCTGCGCCTGCTATCACATCTCCCGTGTACCGTGGCGTTATCCTTGTGGGTGGCACACCCCTGAGCTTTTCACCACCACCTCAAATGAGAGGCCCTCGCCGCCAGAGGAAGCTGCTGCAGTGCCGACCATACCTTGAACAGGCGCCCCTCGTCATCCACAAGGTCCCCATCACTATCGGCTGATGCTGGCCCCCCACCAACCCCTCCTCCTGCAGCTCCGTCAGAATGCTGCCCAGCTCATGTGTCGGGTCCCTCATCACCAGCCGCCTGCCCTGCTGAAGCTGGTTCAGCCCCTCCAGGGCCAGGCAGGCCAGTGTGGGGTGTGTGGCCTGCAGCAGCTGCAGGAAATGCTTCTGCAGCCCCTGCCAGATGGTGAGGCAGCCAGCTGACAGCAGCACGTGCACCTGCATGGATAAGGGAGGGACACAAGACCTTGAGGTAAGTACTTGACATAGTGAGGAGTGATCATCATGATGTAGGGCTCAGAGCTTGTGCCATAATTATGCATACGGTATGCATGCAGAGGCTGTCAACAGCACTGACTGAAATTTAATTTTGACTGAATATACTTGGTATGCGATACATTAATTTGTAATAGACTTGCCATGTGCCAATGATTGGCACCCTCAGCTTGAAACGTCAGCCAGTCTGCAATTGAGTACCTGCAAGGCCCAACATGACACACTCCACCCATTTGGGCCCCAGCATTTCAAATCGTCTACACCAACACTGCAGACTTTCTGATTGCCGCAGGTGATGGCAGGCAACCCCCCACTTGAAGAGATACCAAAAATTGACAGCAGCACCAGCTTGTCTTAGCACTGCACACTGGCAGCACTCACCCAGTAGCCAACATGGAAGTCAAGCGATGCAAGGCTGCTGAGGCCACCGCCACCGCTGCTGTTGCTGCTGCTGCTGCTGCTGCTGCTGCTGCTGCTGCTGCTGGTGGTGGCTGTCAGCGCCGCCAGTTCAGCAGTCCTGTCCCGCTGCGCCCTAAGAGGCTGCCCACCACCTAGCAGCCCAAATGCACGCAGCTTCCTCATCAGACGGCTGTTACCCTGCAGGGCACCTGCAAAACATGCCAGTGTTAGGGAGGGCAGTGTCAGTCATGGGGTGCCTTGACTTGGTTGGGTGCTCTGTATCACATCGTGCAGCCATACAGACTGCTGGCAGTGTTTGAGATCGTTTCAGTGTACCATAGATCTCCCTTGTGTGCCTGAAAACTGCATGGCGTGTGTGCTTGCACAAAAATGTTGGATATTGTGTTTGCAGAGGCTTCTTTCTTGTGTCAGGAACTGGCAGAGATGAGCTGCGCTCACAACAGTGCTTTGATACTACATGCAGGCTGCAGGCTCTGCGTCAACGTTCATGATATCGCTGCCTGTGAGATGTCATGTCTGCACCATGACCATGCGCACTACAGGCAGCATTGACATTGTCAAGTTGGCGCACTCACTCTGTGTGTCTGATGACTGTACGTCCAGCTTCAGGCTGTAGGTCAGGCAGCGGCCCAACAGCCCGTCAGCACCACACACACCACTGCCAACCAGCCACGCATCATCTGCTGGGCCTGATGTTGTCGTGGGGCCGGCGCCGCCGCTGCCACTGCTTTCGCTGCAGCTAATGCTGCTGCTGCTGCTGCTGCCGTTGCCGTTGCCGTTGCCGTTGCTGGTGCTGGTGTTATTGCTGGTCATGTCAGCAGCAGTGCTGAAACACCGGGCGAGGCCCTCTGAAAGCATGTGCCACCGCATGCAAGCCCAGCACATAGGGAACTATGTTAGCAGGTATGGTAACATGGAAGTTCAACTGGCGCCAGCTTGGCCAATATGGCAATAACATGTCATGCGGCACAATATGACTTTGCAGCGTCACAACAGGAGGTACCGTATTGCTGCCAGCATAGTATGCCACTGCAGCCACACTGCTGAGGGGGAGCTTGAAGCCAGCTTACACTGCCGACAATTGGACGACTATGTGCCACATGCAGTGCAACACACAAGATGGGCATCGTACATGCGATGCGTTTACGGGCTTGGGTATCATTGCCAGTTGGCACTGCGCATGCCACAGAGGTCCATGCTTGTGAATGTAACACGGTAATGCCCCTTGTGCTGCCCGCTTGAACCTACCCAAAAAGCCTGAAGCCGTGAGCTTGCAGACCATGCACGATCGCTGCAGCCCCGCCTGTGGCGCCGTCGGATCAGCCCACAGCTCCCATTCGGGGTCTCGGTCAGACATGGTGTTCATGAGGTTGTCCTGTTGGCCGCATTTGGAGCAGCACTTGTAGCGCCGCAGCACCTTGGGCGGTGCCCTGCTGGTGAAGGTCAGCAAGCCGCTGTGCCTGTCCAGCTGAACTCTATGGATCAGGTTCCTGCACAGAGAGTAATGGTGTGTAGACGGTACACAGAGTAGCGTCTGGGCTAGCGTTCAGGCGCGGTTTGCGCTGATGTGCAGTTGGAAAGTATCGATCAACACATATGATTAGTTTGTCATGGGTGCGTGCAATCAATCTGTCAGTCACAGCCAGTGCTGACATCCCTACCCGAAGCTGTGCGCAAAGCGGTGCACATGGAGACATGTGCCTTGTTTAGGTGCCATGCATGTCCGACAGGCTGTCACAGCGCAGGACTTTGTACAAGGCATGATCACCATCATGATGCTGATCTCAATGCAAAGGGTTAGCAAATATGACCGCCATTCGAAAGTGGGATATCAGTGCATTGGTACTTGAAGGGAATCTTGAGGAGGTACGGCACAGCTGCTGCATCTTGGCCGCCTTCGCTGCTGCTTGTGCCGGCTGCATTGGCTGCCAGCTGCTCCAGTGGCAGCTCCAGCATGAGGCAGCGCTGCTGCAGGTCAAAGGTCACCTGAGACATACACCCGGCGGGAGCGTAGCAATCAGTCAACTAAGGGCCCAACACAGCACACTGTGCATTACACTAGCAGCCCAGGCTGGGCTATAGCCTCTATATGCCTTGCACAACCCCCGTGGCTGTGCTCGTTCTGCAGATATCAAAGGGGTTGCAAACACCGTGCAGTATAGCATCAGGTAGTAGTACTGGCTATATATACAGAGGCTGCAACAGCCTTCCTTCCTCAGTGGGGATGGCTGTCACTGGGTATCACACAATGCGTGCAACTGACTCGACAGTCACCAATCAACGATTGCAATCATTGCGATGGCATCGCAGGGTGTGACATATATCGCTCTCACCTGAGCACATTTGGGATGTATCTCAGCAGGGGTGACTTTGCGAGCATGGAAGCACACTCAGTGGCACAACATTTCCTTCCGAAAGCTGCGCTGTCATTGTCACAGTGACTACAGAAAGACACTACACTGGAGGCTTACCAAACAGCTGCTGCAGGAGGCCTCCACTACCAGCTGCAGCCCAGCTTGGCTGCCGCCACCAGCTGCCCCTGCTGCTGCTGCTGCTGCTGCTGCTGGTGGCCGCAATGCCGGTGCCGGTCCCAAGCTGCCAATCTGCAGGGCCACCTTGTTGAGTGTGAGCTGGTGAGCGTTCTGGCTGTAGGAGCGGATGCGCTGCTGCTTGTTGAGAGTAACCCTGTAGCATGAGGTAGAAGCAGGAGGGCAGCGGAGGCTTGACAGTGGTTGTTTTTGAATATGTGAAGCACTTGGAAGTGCCGCACTGCAGCGCCACATCATGTGCAGTGCGGTGCAGTGCAGTGCGCCACGGCCAGCACATTTCGCAAGCACCCTGGCGTTGCAGTCAGGAAGAAGGCACTCAGTTTTGCACGGTGCAATGTATGCAGTCTGCTTGCCATAGTTGCCCACAACTCAAGAGTCCCAGTACTCAATTGTCCCCGCCACCTACTTGCAGTACTGTGGGCAAGTGCAACCCAAGGCCTTGCCCCGGCCCCCACAGCGGGTGCAGCTGCTGGAGCGCAGATAGCCAAAGGCTGTGGCCAGGGCTCGGTCGTCAACCTTGCCTTGAAAGTACACCTTCTGGCGCCTCTTGAGAATCTTGGCTGCATCTACTGCTGCTGCCATCTCCACAACTGCCTCAATGGGGTCACGCCAGCCAGGCCGGCCTTGGGCTTTGCTGGGCCTGATGTTCACCTGGAAGCACGCTGTCACTGCGCCAAACTGGCTGCAGAAGGTTTTCACGCCTTCCAAGGTAGAGGAGACGGGATTATTGGGGTCATGGCTGATGCAGCTGAACCGCAACTCGCGCTGCCCCTGCGCTGCAAGGCTGTTCTGCTGCTGCTCTTCTTCATGGTATGCTTGGAAGTGCTTGAAATTTGCTCTGCGCTGCCTGCGCCTCCTGCGCCCTTTGCCCATGCTGCTGTGCTGTCAGCAGGACCGTTGTTGTGCTGGGTGTGCTGAGGCCCTCGTGGAGGACTGGCCGGCTGAAGGTTACAGCTCTGAAACGTGCAAAGTCATGAACACATGCCAACACTGAAAGCTTCAGCCCTGAGCCTATCCGCGTGCAGTCTATCCGTGACGAGGGGATATGACGCCGGGTTGGCGCATTGGATGCGGGAGACTACAAGGTAGAATGAGCAGCAGGGACTTTGCAAAAAATCGCAAATGCGAGACGATGTGGTCAAGTCAACGACTTCGTCAACCGCCTGCGCTGTCGGTTGTCGCCCAACAAGCACCCCCAGGCTTACCATCAGGCAGATGCCTTTCCCTCATTCATCTTTTCCTGACACCGCATTGACGACTTAGCCACGGGACACAAATGGGTAAGCCAACCTACTGAGTGCAAGGATACAGCTCTGCTCTTGACAGCAGATCCATGTATGCTTTGACCCAGACAAACTGCTGACGTGCAACGGCCTTCTAAAAAGTCGTATTGCCACCTTGAACATGCTGTGTAATGCACTATGTCTCCCATGACACCAATACGACACACTGGACGGGGCAATGACAAGGAACTGTTCCAGACAGGCTTCCTTGGGACCTCAGAAGCACCCTCGCTTCCAGTACACAACCCATTGCACTAATCAAACAACAACCATAAACACCTCGAAGCACATATCTGGCAGCAAGACACATGGTGTCCACTCAAGAGGGACTGGGAGTAACCACTGCGACAGCTCCCGTCCAACACATCCATACAATGCCCAATGCAACGGTGACAGGACACTGGCCCTGGCAACCATGCAACCTCGGAAGGCAAGACATGCAGCGTCTGAAGCTGGTGATTACCCAGGTGCTGTGTTGGGTGATGAGTGTGATCTGCAACACCAAAGGCCACTGCTGCTGCTTGGCAACCACATGACTACTGCTGCATGCAGTGGCAGCAGCAGCCCCAGCGATATGACACACATATTTACTAAGTACCACGCATGGCTCCTACTGCCGCCCCTGCTGCTGGAACTGCCTCCTGAGCAACTTCGCTGACGGCTGCTGGCAGCAGTGCTGCTGCTGCTGTTGACTGCATGGCGGGCTGCTGCTGCTGCTGCTGCCACAGTCGGGAGGGTAGGTAGTCAGTGGCTGCCGGTGCTGCTGAGGGGGGGGGGGGGGGGTAGGCAGGGTCTGTGCCGACGAGGCAGCACAGCCAGTGCTGCTGCCACTGCTGCTGCTTGGGCGGTTGCTGTTGCTGCTTGTCAGCGCCCAGGGCCTGAAGGCCGCACCAACATGGCAGCTGCCGGCTGGCGTGACCCGAAAAATCGCCGATCCTCCCCAGCTGCAGGTGAGGGGGTGCTGCTGTGGTGCATCAGTGGCCATAGATATGAAGGCGTGGAACCTCCTGCTGCTGTCCATGTCGCGCTGCTCCCGCCTCTGGTAAAAGTGAAGGGCTGGCACTGCTGGGGTTGCTGCTGATGGCGCTGTCAAGGCTGCTGCTGATGGCTTTGTCATGGCTGCTGCGGCTGTGTTGGAGCCGCGCACTGCCATCGACAACATGCAATGTATGAGCAGTGGCACTGTTTACTGGGCACTGCCGCTGCTGCTGCTGCTGCTGGGGCGTTGTGGCCAGAGTGGCTTTGTCTCCAGCTGACGCGGCTCCCTGCCCATGATGATGTTCATGAAGCGGGGGGCGGGGATCCAGCCACCCGCGGCACTGTAGAAGCCCAACGTGGTGGCCTGCAAGAGCAAACAGGGGGCGAGGGGTGGTTGTGATGTTTTTCAGGACAGTGCAACATGACTGAAAACCAAAGGAACCCATTTTGGTGGCCGCAGGCACGAGAGGGGTGAGGAACATGCAAACGGATGACTACTGGTGGCTCCCAACTGATGACCGCTGTTAACAAGTGAGGCCAAATTTGGACGCCCCGTGCACTGTGAAAGTCTAGGGTAGTGGCCTGCAGGGGCATGCAAAGGTAGGTGTGCGTGTGTGGGGCCCCTCCCGGAAAGGGGGGGGGGGGCTTGGCCAGGAATGTAGGTTACCCTTATGCGCTTGCATGCACCATTCTGTGCACAGCAAATGCAGCACATTGAACGACTGGAGGAAGCAGGGCATATCCGAACATGACATGTTCATGCCACAGTTGCCAAGGTGCATGCACATGGATGGCACACATATGCCAGTGCCATGCCCAGCAGGGTGCGCTGATCAATCAAGCAATTCCATCAGCAGTCAACACGAATAATTTCGACTGTCGACGGTCAAATTGTGCATGGGCAAGCAGTAACAGTGCTGCTGCAACCCTACCACTCATGCTCTGCTGCATTTCTCACCACAGTGACCATGCGGAAGGAGAACATCTTGTGATACAACGCCTTATTGCCCATCGCGAAACCTGCTGCTCCAGCAACAACGGACCCGACGATCACCATCATGCCTGCCTGCAAACCTATGTCTGCATAGGACCGCTGTACTTGCTGCTGTGCCGCTGCTCCTCCTCCTGCTGCCTGTCTTGACAGGGCGTCTGACCTGGTGTCCATTTGATCTATGAGCTCGGCCTGTCTTCTAAGCTCGGCCAGTCGCTGTGCATCAACCATGTCGAGCGGAGTGCTGTTGCTGATCTGCACAGACGATCTGCTGTGTGTGTCGGTACTCCGCAAGTAGCAGGCGTTCATGCGCAGACGAGTAGTATTTTGGAAGTGAGTTCAGGGCGATAGCCATGCAACGTGATCCACAACAGCTTGACCTGGTTGTACAACATTGACCTGGTTTGACTTGGGCCAGAGCACATTTTGCAGCTGGGCACTGCGAGGAGCACTTACCTCAGGACTGACTTGGCAGCATTATTAAATCATGTCAGCAGTTGCATTTCTGTATGAATTCCCCAACAGGCTGCTTGGTCACAGTCTACATACCGCAGTATCAACCCGCCAGGCTGATAGTGCCACAATACGCCAGATCAGGCTCCTCATCCGTGTGCCTTCTGCACATCAGTAAGTGTGACTCCCATGGGCCCAGCTTTCATTGCCAAACAATAAGTCACTCAGTATACTGAGTGACTTATTGTGCCTACGGCAGCAGCAGTACGTACTGCTGCTGCCGTAGGCACAACACTCCACTGCATCTTCACAACCACCTACCACTCAAACACACACTCAACAAACTGAGCTGCAGACTGTACTACAGTCAGTATGCAGAAAGGAAAAAGCTACGTACTACGCTGGGCATAAAGGGAGGGGCAGCTTGCAGCGGCAGGCTGTACTACAGTCCTGAAGGCGTCAGAGGGGGGCTTCTTGCCAGGTGTGCCTGGAGGACATGGGTGTTCAGGGGGTGTGGGCCCTGTCTTGGCCACCACCACTACCCGCAGGCCAGGTGGCCACACACCCGCCCAGGATGCACTTGAACCATCAAGACACCCAATACTGCAACACACCCACAAACACTGCATGCCAGCTGCAACATACACCCACACACAATCCAGCGCTCTCGCAACAGTCACAGCAGCAATACGGGAGGCGGCACAGCCTCACAGGGGCTTCTTGCTAGGTGTGCCTGGGGGTCGTGGGTACTCCTTGGGAGTGGGCCCTGTCTTGGCCACCACCACTGCAGTGCGCTGACCCTCGGGCGCCCAGGACTGAACACGGGCACAGCTATCAGCCTGCCCTGCAGCTTGGACAGGGCCTTGCTGGCAGCAGACACCTCCTCCTGTGCGAATTAGCAGCAGCAGCAGCAGCAGCAGCAGCAGCAGCAGCATGAATGGGTGGCTGCAGCTTGAACCCCATTGCACCTAGCGCCTGACACACCCCAAAGCCAGCCTATGATAGTACCATGCAGTGTGCTGACTGCGACACTGTCATGCATTGAATGTGGGTCATTCATCCTGCACGATGAATATTCAGAACTTGTCTGTTCCCACTGCCCACCCCTACAAAGCAAATTCAACCCAAAGCACCCCCTCAGCTCTCCCTGGCCTCAAGACTCGCCCCTTGCCAGCCACCCACCCCCGGCCTGGACCCCCCCCCCTCTCTACACACCCTCCCCTCAAGGCAAGGAGCCGCTTGCGCCCCCAGGCAGCCAGCCCACTATGCTCTCCCTGACCTTTCCCTGTTGATTCCCTGGGCAGCCACATACACCACAAGGGCAATGCGCACACCATGCACACCATGCACATGTGAGTAGCCCCTGCCAGGTGGGGTTGGGGCGCCCCCCAGCAAGCTTCCCAACCCAGGCGCCCACCCAACCGTAGCACACACAACACTAGCTGTTCCAAACAGGCTCACGTAACGGCTAGCGCCCCCTGACCACCCACCCCAAGAGCACAACGTGCATCTAGCCCCCTCCCGCCCCCTCCCCAAGGACCTACCCAACCACAGCACACACACAACCCTACAGGTGGCACCCCTAGTAGCTGTCCCCAACTCCCTCACCTCAGGCCCTGAGGCTAATGCTTGGCCCCCTTGACTGCCCACCCCAAAAGCAAAACGTGCATCCACCCCCTTCCCTCCCCAAGACCAACCTAACCACAGCACACACACAACCCAACAGGTGCAACACCTAGTGGTTGTTGCCAGCGCCCTCAACAGCTCGGCCGCCCACCCCAAATGTACAACGTGCATCCCCCCCCTCCTCCCCAAGACCCAGGTGTGTTGCTCACCTCAGGGTTAGCCCCCTTGGCTGCCACCCACACACACCCTGGTCTCACAAAGGGCAGGTAACAACCCAACATGCATCATCCCCCCCCCCCCCCCAGCCACCCATATGGGTGGCCATCCAGACCTCACACACAACCTCACAGGTGCAACACCAAGTAGCGCTTGACAAAAGAGCTCACCTCAGGGTTAGCCCCCTTAGCTGCCACCCACACACCACCTGGTCTCACAAAGGGCAGGCAGAACTCAGCCAGCAGCCGCATGTCAGCAACGGCACGAGCAACAGCAACGTCATGACCCTGAAGCAGCATCAGCATCAGCATCAGCAGCAGCAGCAGCGAAGGAAGCAGGATGAGTAAGGGCGACAGCTACAATGCCACCAAATTTGGCTGCACGATCAACGGTGAGGTGTATGCTGCCAAGCATTGTTTGACGGGCTGTCTCGTTGTAGGACCATCCCTTTCTAAGTTGGTGCAGGGGGCATTTGCAGGCCCGCTTCATCCTACCAACCCAGCCCTGCACTAGCACTGCCAATTGCTGTCTCAGTACACTGCTGGGCAACGGTAGCCAGTTCCTACAAGGGTAGTGCCAGGGACAAAATCAGTTCATGCTGCAAACCAACTGGGTGCTGGGGCTGGTTATGTCACTCACGTCTCTGAGGTCAGTCTGCCGTGCAGCATCCTCCGCCCGTGACCACACCACCTCAACATTTGACAACCCTGGCAGCAGCAGCAGCAGCAGCAGCAGCAACCAATCAGCACTAGCTCTGCAGGTGAACGATCTCAAATCTAGTTGGCTTGTTGGTCCTCCCCGGTCTCCCCCCCCCCCTCCCCTGCAAGGTTGTCCAACCAGGCATGCACCCTGTAGTTCCATTGCATCTGCTCAAACACTACTATCCTGCCAAGCCTCCAAGGCTGTACTCCAGTAACGACTTCAATACCCTAGTACTCAAAACGCGATCCCACTGAGATGCGCTGGACCAAGCACCCAAGTATACTTCAGCTACAAAAGCTATCCTATAAGAACTGAACTCCAGATGCAATATCAATGGCACCACACGCCACTCGTGCTGTGTGAGGCTTACCCAGCATTGCTGCAGTTTGTGTCAAGAAGTCGCAGCGCTTCCTCAGGGAGTCAAGCAGCGTCACCTGACAGGAAGCAGCAGCGACAGCGGCGGCAGCAGCAGCAGCAGCAGCACAAGTCAAGAGAGACTCTGTCACAAAGAGAGTGAGGCGACGCTTAATCAAGAGACTGTGCTGCCACCATCATGTGTTGCTTCGACTTAACGCCCACCCCTACATCACACTTACACCCTTGTCACCCCTGCTCCCTTCCTGCTGCCATACCAGCCATACCATGCAGCAGCTTTCCCTTACTGTCATTAATTGACTTGTCAAATTCGTGATGTGCACAGCCTCTCCCACACATGGTGTCACACAATCTGTAGGTGTCATCGCCAGCTGCACTGCTGCAATCACCAAGCAGCAAGCTGGTGAGGCACCTGCATGCATTGGAAGGCAACGTCCTGCCCCCTGCACCACCCCTCTTTGCAACCCTCCCTCTCCCCTCCCCCCTCCCGCCCTTGCCCCTGCTCCCCCCTCCCCCCTCCCGCCCTCCCCCTCCCGCCCTCCCCCCTGCCCCCCTGCCCCCCCTGCCCCCCCCCCCCCACACACACACACACACCCACCCACCCCCCCTTGCCCCCTTGCCCCTGCCCCGTGCCCCCCCCCCTCACACACACACACCTTTCTCCCCAGCCCAAACACACCACACACAAACACACTCACCTGCCAGTCTGGTCGCACCACTGCCAACACCATGCCAGGCAGCCCAGCACCAGTGCCAACGTCAATCAACGACAGCCTGGCACCACTGCTGCCGCTGCTGCTGCTGCTGCTGGGTGCGTGCTGTTCAATGACTGGCAGCAGTGCCAGGCTGTCCTCTATGTGTCGCTGCCAGGCCTCATCAGGGTCACGGATAGCTGTGGGACAGGAAGTGACAATGACACAACACCGTGATGTGACAGGGAAGGGGGGGGGGGTGCTGGTGGCTGACATGTGAGAGGGGGGGGGGCGTACAAAGGAAATTGATGTGTATATGGCAATGACACAACACAACACAAAAGAAGGGGGGGGGGGTAGCGATGTCTCACAACAGCGCGGTTGGGGTACGGGATGGTGGTGTTGGTGGTGGGGAGGGGGGGGGGCAGTGCACCTGAGGAGTGTCATTGCCAGGCCTCATCAGGGTCACGGATAGCTGCGACAATAGCAGTGTCACACACGACACATGGGTGACAGGTTGCTATGGGTGGCAGGGGTAGTGATTGGGGCATTTTGGGGGAAAAAGGGGGGGGGGGCTTGGCACAGACGGGCAGGCTTTGAGACACATGAGCATTGTCAAGTATGAAGCATCTGCTCCCAGGACAAACTCAGTTTACCAACTATTAGTAAATCACCTGAAGCCATGGTTGGCTGTTGTACCCTCTCCGCTTCCTCACCACGATGCCCCCCCCCTCTAGCCTCATACCCATGCACACCTGTAAGGTTCATTGGCTTGTTGACCTCCAGCAAGTGGTCAGCTGCAGGACAGATTGAGTTGCACTTGCATACTGTTTTCACTCGCTGTATGCACATCAATGGTGCTGTCCACCAACAGCCAGCAACATACTCCAGCCTGAACCCCCCCCCCTTTCAAGCCCCAGCCCCATACCCACCTGTGAGGTTCATGCTCTTGTTTACCTCCAGTAGGTGTTCCAGGTAGCGCCGCAGCTGGCCAACCTGGCCAATAGGCAGTTTGGGCACTTTATCACACCATGCAAACGTAACTGCCACTTCCCCCAAGGGACACAAGGATCCCCTTCCCCCTTCGTCCTCCTGCCCTGGGTCCCCCAGCCCCAGACACCCATGCACACCTGTGAGGTTCATGCTCTTGTTGACCTCCAGCAGGTGGTCCAGGTAGCGCCGCAGCTGCTCAACCTGGCCTGCAGGAAGCTGCGCTGAAGGCGGAGGTGATGCCGGGGAGTCCTCACGCTGCTGCTGCTGCTGCTGCTGTTGGAGTTGGTCCGAGGTTGTTGGCTGCAGCTGCTGGGATGCTGCAGGCTGGTGTGGGGCTGAGGTCCCCGCCTGCATGTCCGCTACCGCTGCTTCTGCAGCTGCTGCAGCTGCTGGTGGCGCTGATGAGGATGCTGTTGGCTTATTGGCTGTGCGTGCTGCTGCTTTGGGACCTGTTGCTGCTGCTGCTGCTGCTGACCGCCTGCTGCCAGCTGTGCCCCCAGCTGTGCCGCCAGCTCGTCTGAACCTGCTACGGCCAGCAGTACTGACAGGCCGCTTGCTGCTAGTGCCGCTGCTGCTGCTACTGCTGCTGATGCTGTCGCCACTTTCCAGGTTGGCTTCATGCCTGCTGCTGCTGCTGCTGCTGCTGCTGCTGCTGCTGCTGCTGCTGCTGCTGCTGCTGCTGCTGCTAGTGTACCAGCTGTCATCGGCTGCATCTTCATCATCACCCTGCTGCTGCTGCTTGCAAGCTGGGAGTGCAGCAGCAACGACAGCAATCGTACCGCGTTTGACCGAAGGTGAAGGGCAGATACTTGAAGGTTCTAAGTGTGCTGCTGCCACAGCAATGTGCTGCTGACGGTGGCACTGCTGCTGCCGCTGCTGGCGTCGTGGCACTGCTGCAGTTGATGCATGTGAAAAACTGCATGCAACTAGATGTTGTGATTTGATGTTGCTGCGATTGAGATGTGCCAGCACCATGATGCAGATCAATGAAGGAGTTTCTGCTACAGCTTAAGTACAAGCCCAGCTGCTGCTTTTGCAATTCTGTAGTGTTTGTCGTGTTTAGCTGCTGATTCTGCTGAGATCATGACTGCTGCTGCTGAGGTAATCCTTCCTGTGCCTGCAAACGTTCGTGCCCTCCAGGTGTTTGCAAGGATCGATCACCGTTGAGTTCAAACTTCGTCACGTCACCCCTCGTGACGGATTACTTTCAGCTCGCACAAAGCTGTGCTCTTGTATTGATGTAGACACTGTTGTTGGTTTTGGCACATCCCCTATCAGAAAGTCCACCGCGTCATCAGCAGTACCAACTTTTTCTGTGGCAGATACTGTCTGGACCACAACCCAACGGCTGAGTGGTCTGGACGCTTGTTCTTGCTCTCCCATCACTGTACTTATCGGTTGTACATTGTCCCCTTGCTTCTCACGAAAGGGCCAGCACCAAGGGGAGTGGCTGTGGCCAAAAGTGTCAGCGAGACGCAGACCAGACAAACCATTTTCAGCAGTCCGATAACACACTGCTGAGAGCATCAGCACCTCCCCTTCCAACAAATGCAGACAGCAGCTGATATAATAGGGCCGACTGATGTCAGCACATCAACAGCAGGAGAGGCTGCAGCAGCAGCAACCACCCAGTCAGGCCCTGGCTGGGGCCTGCTGCTGCAGCTGCCCCCTGACCTGCTGGCCAACCATGTGCTGCTGCCACACCTGTCACAACGGGACAAGGCGGCACTACGACAGGCCAGCAGGTACGTGTGTGTTTGGAGGGACAGAGCAGGGCAAGGATGCTCGTTTGGCAAAAGTGCTTTGTGGTGCAGAGCAGGGGCATGGGGGGCGTCCTTGGTGTGTGTGTGTGTGGGGGGGGGGGGGGGGCTGCTCTACCATCACCAAGGAGAGGGCAGGCACTAGGACGCGCCAGCAGGCAAAGGGGGAAGGGGAGACTGGTGGGAAGGGTGAGGTGGGGGGAGGGGAGCGGTGCTACACGACCATTGGTGTTGCTTTTGTGTATTGTCCATGCGTGCATTGGGGTTATCAAGCGCTTTAGGGCTGAGCGTACCCTGCCCTCCTCTTTGAGGGGAGGGAGTGGGCCATTTGCCTGTCCTACATGCCAACAGCTCTCTCCCTGCATTCCAGGTTGTTTCGCCGTCTGGTGAATGCTGCTGTGGGGTGCTGTGTGCTGGACGCCCACCAGGACAATGCACACGCAGGGCAGCAGGTGAGACCAGCGTATGAGTGTAGCGTGTGCCTCATGACACATGCACGATCATGTTGGCGGGGGGGGGGGGGGGGCTGATGGCACAGCTGGGTGTGTGCTTGATGCCTACCAGGACCACGCACACGCAGGGCAGCAGGTGAGAGCGACATATGACGGTGAAGCAGTGCACTACACATCACGTGGCGTCATGACACGTACATGATCATGTTTGGAGGGAGAGCAGGGCTGATATGATAGCTGGGTTGAATGCTGCATGACTCACAGAACAATGCACAGACAGCGCAACAGGTGCATCCTGCACTGACACTCAGCTGTGTGTAGTGCACCTATCAGTAGGTGCGATGTGTATGTAACACTTAGGCAGAATGTGGGTTTAGGGCGATCAGCAACGGCAGCTGTAACAGCATTGGTACAAAGCTGTAGTGCAGCTTTGATACCCAATGGACTGAGGAGTTCAATATCACGTTCATGACTATGCTGCTGCCCTGTTGTTGTCGCTGTTGCTTTTGCTGCTGCTGCTGCTGCTACTGCCCTGTTGGTGTGTTGCTGTCGTTGTTTGTGTCACTGAACCCTGCCAGCTGGCAGGCAGCTTCATCAACTTGGCCACCCTGCGTATCGCCTGCACACCGCACACACAACCTGCTGCTGCTGCTGCTGCGGGTGCTGTGGGTGCCACCACCAACAAGCCTCCTGTACCAACAGCTGTGTCAGCTGGTGCAGCAGCAGCAGCAGCAGGGCGTGGTGTGCTGTGCAGTGGCAACATCCAGGTGCTGCAGCAGCAGCTGCCACACATACTGCAACAGGTGAGTGGTGTAATCCTTGACCTGAGAGACTGAGGTACCACAAGTTGAAGGCCCTGTGGGCACCCCCATGCGCCCTTGGCTCAACTGGCTAGTGCTGAGGTTGGGACACTGTCCCCCATATACTGTACTGTAATGAATGTGGGTGGGTCAAACTAGCATTGAGTATGACGGATGTGCCTAACAAGGCTATCTTTGGAAGGGGGGGGGCTCCTGAGTAGGGTGTCAGCAAGGGGGACAGGTCAAGATGCTTGCAGGGATGATTTTGGTGCCGACTAGCTAAGCTCTGATGGGCTGTGTGCTTTGTTCCGTTCTGACCTGTCCATTTGGTTGCTGTGTGCTGTCTGTCGCCTGCTGCTGGTGCAGTTGCCCCGCCTGCGTGCATTGGTGTATGAGGGGCCACGCGACAGGAGACAGCAGGGCCTTGACATGACAGCAGCACTGCAGGCACTGACAGCAGCAGCAGCAGCAGCAACAGCAGCAGGTAGTCATAACAATGCACAAACCCCACCAGCAGCAGCAGCAGGAGCAGCAGCAGCAGGATCGCTACGTGTGCTGTCGCTGACGTCTGGGTCGCTGCCAGATGCCCTGATGGAGTCAGTTGGGCAGCTGAGGGGGCTGAGTGAGCTGAGGCTGAATGCAACAGCGGCCATACACATGGGGCCAGTGGCACAGCTGACAGCACTGACTGGGTTGACACTTACGGTAGGTGGTGGGGTGAGGGAGGTCTGTGTGTTGGGGTTGGGGCAGCGTCAAGTATGGTTGGGGTGAGGGTGTTTACAAGTTGGTGCAAGGGACTGAGTGAGCTGACGCTGAATGCAACAGCAGCCATACACATGGGGCCAGTGGCGCAATTGACAGCAGTCACTGGACTCACACTTACGGTGAGGAAGGAGGAGTGGGGAGAGGTGTGTTTGTATGAGGAGGTGTGTGTGTGTGTGTGTGTGTGTGTGTGTGTGTGTGTGTGTGTGTGTGTCAAGTTTTGTTGTGCCAGCACTTGGATTGGAAAAGTGGCTGAGTGGGCTGAGGCTGAATGCACTGCAGCCATACACATGGGGCCAGTGGCACAACTGACAGCACTGACTGGGCTCACACTTGCGGTGAGGGTGGCGGGGTAAGCGTATTGTGTGTGTGGGGGGGGAGAAGCGGTGGGTAGGGTGTGTGCCTGGCTGGGTGGCATTGTTGTCTTCTGTTTGTTGAGTGGTTGCCAGGCGGGGGGGGGGGGGGGGGGATTTTGCTCAAGCTGAATACGACTGAGCAGATGGCGCCAGTGCAGGGTCTGGTTGATTATAGTCAGCAAATACTTTTAAATACTTTCAAATAAAATTTTCATTTACATAAATGATGATAAACCATACGTCAGCTAACATTGCTCCTGCAGGCATTGCCCCTCACACGTGAGCCAATTTGCACCAGGATGACCTCCCAAACAGAGCCAGCCAAGCTTCTAAGACTGTCAGCCTGGGACTGAAGAGACAAGGTGGCGCTGTCTCTTGCCCCCCCTTCCCCGAACACACACAACATAAACATGACCGTCTTATTGAAGCACCAAGCGCCATCAACGCACCCCGTGCGCCCCCCCCCCCCCCCCCCCGCCCCCGCCCTTCTCTGATGCCGCAGGTCACCCCTCCCCTGCCAGCTGCCGTGTGGCCCCTGTCCCGCCTGACCCGTCTGCAAGCCCTCACCCTGCCCCCCCTCCCCGGCACCTCCTGTCTCTGCTGCATGCAGGTCACCCCTCCGCTGCCCGCTGCATTGTGGCCCCTGTCCCGCCTGCAAGCCCTCACCCTGATTTGCCCCCCCCTCCCCCCCCCCCCCCCCCCCACTTATCCTGGCACCTTTTATTCCTGCCGCAGGTCACCCCTCCCCTGCCAGCTGCATTGTGGCCGCTGTCCCGCCTGACCCGCCTGCAGTACCTCGCCCTGTCAGCCCTGTCCCCTGCTCGCGGCTGGGGGCCTGCCCTGGCCAGGCTGGGCCCCTGCTGCCCCCTGGACACCCTGTGCCTCACATTTGCTGACATTGATGATCAAGATATGGCAGCAGTGGGGTTGGCACTCACGCAGCTGACATACCTCAACCTCAACTACAGCAGGTGAGTTGTTGTGTGTGTGGGGCGTTGGGTGGGGGGTTTAAACGGCAGGGGGGGGGGGATCAGGATCAGGGTCAGAATCAAGGTCAGGATCAGGATTATGTCAGAGCCATGGGGTGCTGCCTCCTGGGCAGCCTGGTTCTTTTGTTTGCTGCATGGATGACGAGGATATGTCCCCATGTACAGTTATGGAAAAACGGAGCCAGTTGAACAGCCTCAGCAGCATGTTTGAAAGCACGTAACCTCTACCTCAATCCCTTTCTTGGAAGCAAATGTTCATAACCTCCCACCCACCCACCCACCCACCCACCAACGCACTCACCCCTCCACCCACCCCCACCTCCCGTTTCTGCTCCCTGCCCCCTCCTATGCAGGCACCTCACCCCTGCCTCAGTCCCCCACCTGGCCCGCCTGCCGTCCCTCTCAGTCCTGCACCTCCAAGAGACGGGCCTCACACTAGGCCCTAGGGAGCTGGCAGCACTCGGCAGTGGCTGCAGCACCCCCCGTCTGTAGTTGCCTCTCCCCTAGCTCAGCCCCTCTTTTCCCATGAGTCAAGCATTTGTTTGTAGGCCCCTCACCCCTCACCCTACCCTTTCCTGCCCCCCTCCCCCCTCCTTGCTGCCCCCTTACCCTGCAGGCACCTCACCCCTGCCTCGGTCCCTCACCTGGCCCGCCTTTCCTCTCTGTCAGCCCTGCACCTCCAAGAAACGGGGCTCACACTAGGCCCCAGGGAACTGGCAGCACTCGGCAGCGGCTGCAGCGGCCTACACACACTGGAGGCCGCATTCGACCTGAGGGGGCAATGAGTCAACTGACACCAATGCCTTCAGCATTCCACCTGCTAGCCCCTGTTGGCCCTGGAGTTGAGGTAGAGGCCGAGCTGCTGGCAAGGGCAACACTGCAGGACCCACAAGGTGAGGGGAGTGGCAGGAAGGTGGGGTTTAGGGGAAAGGGTGCAGTTGTGTTGAGGACTGCAAGTTGCAGCCACATCGGCACATCAGTAATTGTGTGTGAATTGCGGCAGGGTGTTGGTGGAAGCGTCACTTACCTTTATAGCCAGTGTTTGGGCAGTCCCTTGCTCTCTCACAACCCACAGGACCTTTGCGAGCATTGTGAAGTTGTTGCTGCTTGTCTGCTGCCGCTTCCTACCGCAGGGCTGTCAGCGTCAGGCAACACCAATGGCGGCACCTTCAGCAACAGCGGCAGCAGCAGCAGCAGCGGCTGGCCAGCTCTGCGACGGCTGCTGCTGAACGGAGTGTCTGTTGCTGACTTCCACAAGCTGCTGTCAGGATTTAGGGGCCTCACCTCCCTCGTGTTGGACTCAATGGGACCCAATGGGAACTCTATGCTGCTGCAGTTGACCAGTTATGGCTTCCAACCGCCACCCCCCCTTCGGGAGTTGGTGTTGTCAGCGGGGGGTCCCTTGTCAGAGATTGTGTGTGTGGGGCTGGGGTTGGGGCTGCCACACCTGCAGAGTGTCACACTTTCTGGCCTGAACTTATCTGCCAGTCAGGCAGTCGCACTGCTTGGCGCTCTGTTGGCCCACAGGGCAAGCCTGCAGACACTAGTGCTGCATAAGTACATGTGGCTAGGGCAGGGTGGGGGTGGGGATGGCATTCACTCTGGCAATGCAGTGTATTCATGCAGCCCAGGTACAACTGCACAAGCAGCCGTGGGTGGCGAGACAGCAGGAGAGGATGGAGGAGGGGGCTGTGGTAGTGTGTTGGGAGAGTTGAGGGAGCTTCGGCGGCTAGAGCTGTCGCAGTGTGCCCTGACATCACAGCAGCTGCTGGGCCTGGCTGGCCGGCTGCCGCGGCTAACCCGGCTGGTGGTGCGGGAATGTGCCGGGGTGGGGCCCGGGACTGACAGGCAGTGGGAGGCAGCAGTGGCGGCAGCAACTAGGGCGCACCCATTGCTGCCCTGGGCGGCGAGGCAGGAGGTGTTGATAGAGCCGTGTATGGGTGAGTCCGTTTTGTAGGGCAGGCGTGAGTTGCTTTGGTCTGGGGGATCGTGCACTGGCAACAGCAGCTGCTGGGCCTGGCTGCTCGGCTCCCACAGCTGACTCGGCTGGTGGTGCGGGAGTGTGCCGGGGTGGGGCCAAGGACTGATAGGCAGTGGGAGGCGGCAGTTGCGGCAGCAGCTAGGGCACACCCAATGCTGCCCTGGGCTGTGAGGCAGGAGGTGTTGATAGAGCCTTGTGTGGGTGAGTCCGTTGTGTAAGGCAGGCGCTAGTTGCTTTGGTCTGGATGATCGTGCACTGGCAAGTTGCCAGTGGCAACAGCAGCTGCTGGGCCTGGCTGTGCGGCTGCCACGGCTAACCCGGCTGGTGGTGCGGGAGTGTGCCGGTGTGGGGCCCGGGACTGATAGACAGTGGGAGGTGGCAGTGGCGGCAGCAGCTAGGGCGCACCCGTTGCTGCCCTGGGCGGCGAGGCAGGACGTGTTGATAGAGCTTTGTGTGGGTGAATCAGTCTTGTAGGGCAGGCGTGACCTTTTTTGGTCCGGAAGAAGGGGTATGCACTGGCAGCAGCAGCCAGGGCAGCTGCTGCTGTGTGCTGCAACGTTTTTGGACAGCACCATGTGTTGGTGAGTTTTTGTTGTAGGGCAGGTGGGAGTTGCTGTGGTTGGGGTTGTGGGGCACTGTCAGCAGCCGCCAGGGCAGGCTGCTGCTGTATGCTGCAAGTGAGTTATGCAAGCTCCATGTGTGGGTGACTTTGTGTTGTGGCAGGCATGAGTTGCTGTGGTTGGGGTTGTGGGGAATGCATTGGCAGCAGCATCCAGGGTGGACTCATTGAGCCGTCGATGGCAAGGCAAGAGGTGGTGATTTTTCCATGTGTGGATGCGATGACTTGTTGTGGCAGGCAAGTGCCATTCATGTTACTGTGGGGGTGGGGCGGCACTCAAGAGGCAGCAGCCAGGGCTGAGTTGCTGGTGCCGTGAGCTGCTAGGCAGAATTTGGATAGAGCCCTGTATGGGCGAGCAGATGTTGTCCCAAGGCATATTTTTGTGCGTGCTGTGCTTGTTTGAGGCGGCGGCGGCGGCAGCGTCGGCAGCCAGGCATGCAGCAGCTGTCCTGGGCTGCAAAGCATGGCGCACGGATAAGACTGTGGGTGCTTGAACTGCTGCTGTACCGCAGCCATGCTTTGCTGGCAATGGCTGTCTCATTGCTCATTGACAGATGTCAGTCGTGCAATCCTGCTGTGCACTGCATGGATGCTGGATGATCTAAGTGTATGCTGGAAGGTTCTCTGTTGAGTAGCAACGATATGCAAGGCTCAGTGCGGACTGAGCAAGCCGGGGAGCTGCTGCATATGCTGGCCCAGTGTTGCTGATATCAGATTTAGCCAACCTCCAAACACAACAGCTGGCCCAGTGTTGCTGATATCAGATTTAGACAACCTCCAAACACAACAGCTGGCCCAGTATTGCTGATATCAGATTTAGACAACCTCCAAACACAACAGCTTGATCAGATACAGACAGAGCAAGCTTCATCAATTTGTTGAACGCGAAAAAACTATCCATCTACCATCCAGGTCTTTGGCATTGTATCCCTCTTCAACTAGCTGCTGGCTGGAGTAAGGACTGCTAGTGATGAACACTGTCGGAGCCCATCATCAGGATGATGTTGAAAATAACACCACCAACACTGTGCACGCTGCAGCATGTAACCACCAACCATAGTAGCAAGCGCTTGACAACTTGGTCCTCTGTCACACGTCTTCAACACCTTCCAAAGATTGCCGCCCCCCGGCGGCGGGCTGACCGTGTAACCCCCAGCTGACCACAACCAAGGGGCCTGGCTACATGCAGGCACTATCCCTTCTTGCTGCGACCATGCTGCCCACTTGACACCACCTTGCAAACTAGCATGTCTGAACCTGCTGGTGCCAGCTGCAGGGGTGTGGCAAGTGCCAAGTCAGTGGCCGCTGCCGGTGCTGTTGGCCTTGCCAGGTGTTCCGCATGAAATTTTCACACTGTAGGGAGGACCTGGCAGGGAGGAAAGTGAAGGCACAAATAGCAGCCGCAAGCAAGCAGCAGGAAACGCATGTCAGGGCACATGTACATGCCATGCAAGTTGTGTCAGAGTTAGTGGGCCGCCTGCCCCAGCTTCATGATAGAACATACCCTTGTGGCTTCTGAGCATACTTGTGCAACATTGTCTGATTTTTCCAACTTCATGTTGGGAGACAGTGTCACCCCGAATGGGGACCCCTTCCCACATCCACCCCTTCCCCCCCTACTTTGCTGCTGCCCAGCAGCTGCCGCAAACCAGCTCATTTGCAGACACTTCAGCAGCAGAACTATGCACCCAGTCATGTGTTTCTGGTGGGCACAAAATATGCTGCCAGTGTAGCTCACCATCATCAGTCCATGCTGCAGCCGCCTGCTGCAGCACGTCAGGGTTGTGGTGGTTGAGGTAGCACTGCAGCAGCTGGCGCCACACAGGCTCAGTACCAGGGTCCTGCACAGGAGCGGCAGCATGCTATAACCAGAGTGAAAAACAGTGCAGAATCAAGGCATGCATAAAAATGCCTGAACACCCATTGACATGACTTGTTTTTTCTGTGGCTTGCCAAAAGCAAGGTGTGCAGGGAAGGTCCTTTCTGGTGCTGTCAAGCTGCCAACATGCAGGCACAGCTAACCCCCTGGCCCGTGTTCTACACACCTCACTAGTCAGTTCAGCATCATCACCAGGACACCACGCATCAGTGATGTCAGCTGCTTCAGCTGTGTCAGCTGCAACAGCAACCCATCCCTACTGGTGACGTCACCAGATTCCCAATTGAACTCCCTCAGCCCCGTCAGCTGACAAACCCTGTGCAAAACCTCCTCCGATGACTCATCGGATGAGTCACAATACAAAATGTGCAGTGTGTGTAGCCCGCTCAGCCCCTGCAGAGCAGTCAGCAGCTCTGTGCTGCACGGCAGCTCCTGCATGTATAGTGCCTGCAGGCTTGGGCAGCAGCTGACAAGGCGACTGCCTTCTGGAGCGCTCCGCGGGGCATCATCCCCTGCCTGGGCTGCCAGTGGCTGCATGGGCCAGGAGATGTCCAATTTGCAGAGGTGTGGCAGCTGCTTGCCAGCAGGGAACATGTGTTGCCATGCTCCTGCTGGCAGCCTGGTGCTGGTAAGGTCAAGCTCCTGCAGCTTGCTGCTGGCTGTCAGGGCTGAGTAGGCCGCTGCAGGAGGGTTTCCCTCCTCAACAGCCTCCAAGCTGTATGGAAGCCCCAGGACGGTAAGCTGCTGCATGAGCTGCAAGTGGGACAGCAGCTGTGAAGCCCCTGCTGCACCACCACTGATGCTGCAGGACATGTAGCTCAGGTGTTGAAGCTGGATCTTGCCAGCCAATACACCTGGCTCCACTTTGAAGACGCTCAGATCGAGGCACGTGAGCAGGTGCATGCCTGACATCAAGCTGGCAGTGATGATGTCTCCATCTTCACACACTGTGCCCTTGAGGGAGACAAGCCGCAAGTGCACCAGCCCAGTTAAGGCCTGCAACGGCTCAAGAGCATTGGCCACTTGGACTGGTCTCTGTAGCTTGAGGCAGACCAGGTCAAGGTGGGTGAGTGACTGCAGCCGCTGCAACAAACCTGTTGGCAGGTGAAAGTATTCAGGCTGACCAGGCTGACCACTGACACACAGACGTTCAATGCTGAGGTGCTCCAGCCCATCAGGCAGGTGTGACAGCGCCTCAGCACCCACATTACTAACCCTGCAGTCGCTGAGCCGCAGCTGTTTGAGGGTTGCAGCCGCCAGCACGCCCTGGAAACCATCACCCGGCTTCAGCTGCAAGTGAACCCAGTCCAACTGCAGGCTGCGTAGCTGCAAGTTTGGGGGCAGCGGTTCAAGGACTATTCCAAGCCACGCACGGCCCATCAGCTGCACGCTGCTCACCAGCTGCACGCTGCCCACCAGCTGCACGCTATCAATGTGCTTGTGGTGCTTGCTGAGGTACAACAGCATGCTGTCTGCGTGCTGCTGTTGGGCGTTGACTGCTGTGAGGCTGCGCAGGGCCAGCACAGCTGCCTGGTGCAGCTTACTGTGAGCCCTTGCTGCGCTGAACAGGCTGCGCTGGTCGTCGGCTGCGCAGCACTGCAGCACTGCCAGCAGGCAGGGGTCCGGCAGCGCCAGCAGTAAGGCCGAGTCTCCACTTGACATCCTGCAGCGCAGCACCACAAGCTGGTGCATGAGGTCGCTGGATGTTACTCCCAGAAGACCATCCAAGTCATATACTTCATGTCCAAGATGCACCCCAAAGCATACGTATTGCAAGGGGAGCAGAACACGGTGGTGCAGGAGATGCAGAAGCTTTGATGACAGCACTTGGGCTGTCTGTGATTTGGCCGTGTCACCTGGGGTGCTCCAGTACTCTATATGTATTGTTGGTGATTCTTGTGCATGGGATCAGTTCAGGGTGTGCTTCAGTAGCCGTGTCAAAAAGTGGCGGGTTGATCTTGCAATGGCCAGCGCAGCGCAGCTGAGAATTGACCTTGAGCTTGACTAGCTTGATATCCAGGCACTTCCTACATGGCTTAGATCAACAACTGGCTGAGAGTTGGGCCTGCTGTGATGACTAAACCAGTTGTGTCTTTCAAATTCTGACTAACATAGGTTGTCCTTCCGTATGAAGTCCTGTACTCCGCAACTCTGTTCCACGTCTTTATTCTTGAAGGGCCAGTCAGGCTTGCAGCTGGTGCAGTCTGCACACGTTGCTACAGCAGATATGGTGACCATGCAGACCACCAGCACATCTGCAGACCAACGGCCTCTCCTGCAGCATCAGCGTCAAAGCTCAGACGAGTGCTATGGCTCCCACGAGGACGCTCTGCTCAGTCCCAAGCAACAGCAGCACATCAGCCCCAACTCAAGCCACCCAGCAGTGGATGTGGAAGCAGCCATGATTGCAGTCATCACCACCAGCAATCGCGTCCATAAAGACAAGGCAGCAGCTGAGCTGTCTGGTGCTGAGGGGCAGTATGTTGAGCTGGATGATGGTGTGCAGCAGTACGTGGACGTCACATATGGAGACATCTTCAGGCAGTTCACCATCCTGGGCTGGACAGCCTTTGGTGGGCCTGCTGCACACATTGGGCTGTTCCAACGGGTGAGACGCATGTAGCATCAGCACCACCATCAGCACCACCATCAGCAGCAGCACATGCCTCAGCAGCAGTTGTGGTTAGTGCACCTGGCATAGCACTCCATGTGTGCAGCACAAGCACAGGAGTTCCAGTCACAGACAGGACATTTTCAGCTGCCCCACAACCATGCTAGCATGGTGCAGCAACAGTGACTGACCAGCATGCACGCATATGTGCAGGCGGATGCATGGCTGGCCTTCCATGCTCCTCACCTCCTGCAATGCCCAGCAACATGGATGCATGCATGGGCATGCATCGCTTTGGTCCCACGTCCTTGACCCTCCTGCACCCTCTACCGCCTTCCCGCCCTCCTGCAGCGCCTGGTTGAGCGGATGCGCTGGATGAGTGACGAGGTGTATGGGGAGCTGTTTGCGCTGGGTCAGTGCATGCCGGGACCCACCAGCACACAGGTGTCCTTCGCAGTAGGGATCATCAAGAAGGGTGTTGCAGGTGAGCCGCCAGCTGTAAGCCATGGCAGCATGGGGTTTGTGAGCGCGGCTGCATGCGCGCGCAGGTCAACCACACCAACATAGCCTTGCTGCTTGCTTAAGTTGACAGCAAGCCAAGCTACTGATGTGCCTCAAGGGGTGCAGACATTATCGACGCACAATATGAGGGTGGACGGTGTCCTACTCAGATCTATTTTTCTATGGGACTCATAGCAGCAGTGTGTATGGCACAGCAATACTTTGCTGCTGGCGCTGACTCCCTCTACAGCCTGCTTGCTGTCATGCTGGATGCAGTTCATGTGCCTGGCCCCATGCTGCTGCGCGCCCGTCTGCACACCCGCACGCCTGCACATTTGGCACCTTCGTTCATGCCTGACAGCATCCCGGCGGGTCTGTTTGATCTGTGCTGCAGGCGGCCTGCTGTCTGGGGCGCTGTTTCAGTACCCTGGAGCGCTCATCATGACAGCAGTGGGCGTGGCTGCGGCCAACCTGCTCGCAAACCCTTCTGGCGCCCTCAACGGCATGGCTTCAGGTATGGTGTGCAATCACCTCGACAGGTTTGTAACCGCTGGTGTGTCACAAGAGTGGGACTAGCAGCACATGTCTGTCACGCTTGTCATAGCTACAGTCCTCTTGCCCAGTACAAGCGAGAGGGATTAGGTGCGTCCCGTATCCTCCTGCAAGCTTAGAGGCAAGTGGGTGACGAGTGCACTCTGAACCCAGCCAAAGTGCGTGATACTGCACGCCCTGTGCAGGTGTATCAGCAGTTGGTGTGGCCCTGGTTGCATCAGCAGCAAAGGGCATGGCCGGCAGGCTGTGTGCCACACCCTTGACAGCAACCATCAGCACTGGAGCCACGGTTGTGGCCTACTACTGGCCCAAGCCCTACACCTTCCCTGCTGTCATAGGCCTGGGGGGCCTAATCAGCCTGCTGCACAGCTACTACAGAAGGGAGGAGCTGCCGTCTGTCAAGGTGAGTTGCTGCAAGCAGTACACCACATGGGTACAGGCAAAAGTTGTATAGCTTGGAGAAGATAGTTCAGCCGATGAGCACCTGGCACCTGTCAGGCTTGCTGAGCTGAGCTGAAGCAGGTGCTGCAACGATATCTGAAAGTGCGATGCGGCCCCCCTCTGGCATCACCCAGTGCCATGCTGCCTGTGCAACTGCTGCTACGTCCTCAAAAACCCTTACTGTTGTGTCTGCTGCTGTGCTGCAGCTGGATGACTCATCAGTGCGCACCCACGGTCTGAAGGTCTGGAGTGGCATTGTGCTGCTGGTGCTGTGGCTTGTGGTGCTGCTGGTGACATTGGTGCTGGGGGCTACCCTGGCCAGCCCCCTCCCCCGCTGCAGTGGTGGCAGGTGAGTGCTGAGGGGGCCTGGAATGAGGGCTGAGGGTGTGCCGTGGGGTTTGATTAGTGTGAACACAGGTCCATCCCTGTGGACAAGCATGAGCTCTGGAATGGGCCTCATTGATGCATTCACTGCAGCATGTGTAGCTGCTTGTGTACAGGTGTTCTACCGCACCGGTTCCATCATCTACGGAGGGGGCCAGGTGGTGCTGCCCATGCTGTACAGTGACGTGGTGAAGCAGGCCTGCGACCCGGTCACAGGGGTGTGTGTGGACAGCCCTGACTCATGGGTTACCAGCAAGCAGTTCTACGCAGGTGGGTGCAGGGGGGAGGCCCAGGGTCAGGGAGTGCTGCACTGCAAGCAAGCACATGCTGAAATTGCATTGCATGAGCCGCATGGTGTGTGATGTGTCTCAACATCCCCTGGTGGTTATCCTGGTGTTGCGTCAGCAGCCAAGCGTCAACCCCTCGTAGTGCAACTCATATGCTGGGTGCCTCCAGGCACAAATCATTGTATGGGTGTGTGGTTGTGTGTGCTTCTCGCAGGTCTGGTGTGGTTCAGGCCCTGCCTGGGCCGCTGTTCAACTTCAGTGCCTACCTGGGGGCCATCATCGCCATGAATGCTGGCTACAACTTCATGCTGGGAGCGGCGCTGGCATGGCTGGGGCTGTTTGCACCTGGCGTCATGATCATCTTTGGTGAGTGAGGGAGGCACTGCCTGAATCCCTTCTATGGGGTGCCTGTGACCCTCCTCGCAGGTGACCGGGTGTAGTGGATAGAGCTCTGTTTGGTGGTGGGGTGCCTGTCGTAATGTGTCAGAGGTGAAGCGCCGGGGTCAGCATTCCGCACTGCTGTAGAGGACATTGCGATCAAGTGCGCTAGAGCTGCATGGCCATCCTCTGCAATGCATCTCAGACTGAGGGGGTGACTTCCTTGATACATCACAGTCTTCAATTGCTGCTGAGCATGGCGCCCCCCTGCTGAACCCTGATGTGTTGTGCTGTGTTGTGCTGTGCTGTGCTGCGCAGGTGTGCTCCCGATCTGGGGAAAGGCCCGCAACTGGGGTCTGTACCGGCGTGCCCTGCCAGGCCTAAATGCATCTGGAGTGGGCCTCATCATCGCCAGTGTGTTCAGCCTAGCCCTGGGGGCTTTGGGTGTGAGCGATTTCAAGGCCACCTCGCTGTGTATTGGGGTCATTGCCTTCACTGCAGTTGACCAGCTGAAGTGCTTTGAGCCGGGTGTGGTGGTGGGTGGGGGAGTGATGGGCGTCATCGCCTGGGCCGCTGGCATGATGTGATGGGTGGGTTTGGTTGGCAGCTGGTGCTGCCACGGTGGAGTGCACACGTGTGTGAGTGAGTACGTGGGTGTGAGCGTGCCAGTGAGTGAGTGAGTGCACAGACGAGTGAGTGAGTGAGCAAGTCAGTGAGTGCCACCAGTCAGTGAGTGATTGTGAGTGATGAGAATGATGGAGAGAGTGAACGAGTGAGCGAGCAAGCAAACGAGTGAATGGCTGGGTGTGATTGAGTGAATGTGCTGATGTGGAGCTTGCATTCCATCACACGCGTGTATGATGTGGGAGGGCTGCCCACAGTGAACTGGGGGGGGGGGCATACAGCATTCAAGACCTGAATTGGATTGGTAGTGGGTAATGTGCCATGGCGGCCAGCATCAGCACACATCAAGGGCTGAGGGCTGTGCGCCCTACTGAATTCACCTGTGGAAGGTACCCTCCATCGATTGGGGAGCTTTGATTGGCAGCTTCTAGTGTCATGATCCCTTCCGTAGATGCAGCTGGCTTTTATTGGGACCCCTGTCTCAAGCAGCAGAACGGACATTGGGTATGCTGTGCATCCATCCCTTGGTGGTGATGCCCTTTGCTGTGACTGCCCTGGTGCTGTGGGGTCCAGGCCAGCTGCCTGAACAGCGTTGTAGGCACCCTCCTGGATGGGCTTGATGTTCTATTGCATCGACCTCCCCTGGAGGGAGATGGGAATGCAGCGGTCCTTCACCCCCAGGAGAAGCAGTAAGTCACAACACGGGTGAAAAATCGCCGTTGCCAGACCAGGGTGCGCCATTTCCGTTTCAAAACATGTATAATAATCATTTCAAACCTTGCTGAAAGAGTGCCGATGCCAATGTACGCGGACCAGAATTGGTTACAGACAGTGTGACATCCGTTCCCAAATCCTACACGACAAAAGTCCTAAATTTCGCCGCTGATATTTATGCACTGACCAAAACGTGCGGTAAAGGCCTCCCTGGGGACTACTCAGCCCTAGCAGTACAGAATCCAGGATGCGAACCTGACTACCCATGGGCTGCCGCAAATGTCATATAGTTGCCTCATTGTGTTGTAAAAAGGCCAGCACTGTCGTAAGGCATGCTGGCTGGGGATGACGTGATGATGGTACATCGACAACTGATGTTCTGGAAGTAGGCTATGGAGCTGTGAACGTTTTGGCAACGTAGTGCAACCACTAGATCAGCAGGGAACAAGCATTACGCACTGTCAGATGTGTGTACACATACGGATCTGCTGCTGATCAACTCGTGGCAACGCTAACGCTGGGGGGCTGCCCCGCGTGAAGAAAGTTGCGCGGCCCAAGTTGCGCAGTGCGTATGCGTATGCGTATGCGTATTGCCTGCGTAATTCAAACAAGCTGCGTATCTGTCACGGCACCCCTTGTGGGCTTGTTTGGCCTTGGCTTAGCGTTGTGGTTTCACTTCGGGCTTTTCAAAGCACGATTATACTGTTTTTGCATCCCAGCAGGCCTGCAATGAGCCTGGAGGGGGGGGGGGGTGGTTTGTGTTTGACTCGCTGGCACGCACCATTCTCGTTGAGCAAGGCAACAACTCTATTGCTCTCTTCTCGATCTTTCAGCTGCCTTTTTGCCGATTCACGTTTGCACTGTCGAGGCTGCATTCAGCAGTATTGGTGTTGTGCCTCAACGTATCTGAATGGCTTCGCAGCTTTCACCGGTCATCAACGCCAATGAACGTTAAAGCATTAGCTCGAGCTGAAGCTCATTTCCACCACGGACGTAGGACAGCGACGTGCATCCTTTGATGGAGGACACACAGCACACAGCCGCTGTGCGGATGGCCTGTTTGATGATCTGGATCTTGCAGGTATATTGCAAGCTAATGATGCTGCACCCTCCTCAGCCCTGCGCCTGCACACATTGACGGTTGATTTGTCTTGCTTGTGCTGATCCACTTTTTGTATGTCTCGCAGCTGCTTCTGGTGCAGTGGCTGCGGCCGGCAGTCCTTCGCATTCATGGCTTGATGATCTGTTAAACAGCGGTGAGGTGTTGCTCCTGTTTCCAGCTTCAACTACTATGGCTCCCAGCTGCATCAACATGCACTCTTCTGCATGCTGCCTGTTGCAGCCAGCTTCAGCAGCCAGCTGACGAAGGTGATGAAGCTGATCTTTTCTTGCGGTTGTCACGCAGAGACTCCTGACCACAGTGCTGCTAGGGGTGGACCTCCAGCTGCTGATTCTGCTGCTGCTGCTGCTGCAACTGAGACAGTGCAAGGTACGCCACGGCTGCATCGTTGAAACAGCAGCTGCTCCTCTTCGTGCATGATCAACTTGCTCTGAGTGTCAAACTGCGTGGTGATACTGCAGATGGTGTGCGCAAACGTGCATGATCTGTGTACTCCTTGCTGCAGGCACACCAGTTTCAAGCTGGGACCAGGCAAGAAGAGAAGCCGGCATCAAACGTGCACGTACAAACAAGGAACTGTGTAAGTGGAGCATGCAACCTTTCCAGCTGCTGTGCAGTATCTGTGACTGGCCTGCTGAGTGTCACCTTCACTGCACACACCTATCATATGTTTCAGACCTGCACTGCTGTTACTGTGCAATCAACGGCACAAACGTTTGAGGGTCTGAGCGGCACTGCACAAGCCTCACCTTGTCTGCTGTGTGCTGCTTTTTTGTGCTGCAGTCAGGTTGACCTATCAGGACGATCCTAACGATATTCATTTCCCGGAGGGGGTCAGCGGGGACGAGTATGTTGCCCTGCAGGACGGCATCTACAGATGCCGGGACCAGGAGCAGCTACAGAGTGTGCTTAGAACAGTGGCCGCCCAGCTAGGTGTGTCAGCTGATGAGTTTGTAGCGGTGGTAACCGACTGGGCTGCCTTTGAGTCAGCACCTACTGGCCCTCAGTCTGGCAGGTTGGCCACTGCCTTCTGGCAAGGCCGTGCCTTTGAAGCAGCATGGGAGCTGTTTGCCAGCTCAAGAGCTGGGCAGTACTCAGCCAGCCAGAAGATGTTCCGGGCCCACATGGCGGCGCTGGTGAGGATGCTGCAGGTATGGCTGGTGCCAGGCTTGCGTGCATACATGCTGTCCGATTAGCAGCGCGCCTACATCGCATCGACACATGTGGACGGTATGGTTTGCCACACCATGTTACTACTGCAACATGCTGGGAGCATCAGTCACTCTGTGCCATGCTGTAATGGTGCAAAGTTTCCAAACGACCATATGCGCAGCCATCTTCCTTGTGGAGACAGTCATTGTAGAAGCGCACAGACATCATGTCAGGTGTATTGTACAATTGCCCCACCACGCAGCGCGCAGGGCACCTGCAACATACACAGGTTGCGCAGCAGCAGCAGCAGCAGCAGCAGCACACATATGACACACTGTCTGGGCCAATCACACAGCAAGAGATCAGTCAAGCAGCACAAACAGCGATGCAGTGGCCTACTGCTCTGCCTTACAAACACAAGCTGGCAGCCATACACAGCACCATCTACCTACCCAGGCGCTGCGCATCCCACCACGTAGTGCCAGATCCACAGAGAGCTGTCCAAGCCACCTGACTTGGCACGCGCACCCTGGCGGGTTGGACGGACCTGCAGTGGACAGCAGCAGCGCAGAGTTGTAATTACTTTGCACTTGTGCAAGGCAGAACATCGGACATGAACAAGCTCAGCTGCTACTCCGTAGTTTACAAAACACCAGCAGCCTGTTGTGCATCAGTCACGGGTTGCATGCCAACACATCACACCAACTTGATGGATGTAACTCCTGTGTTACATAGAGCCGCTGATGATCAGAGCTGGTTGATGGGGCTCAAGAACGTGTCAGGCACCTGGCCATGGCATTGTACAGATGACAAACTTGCCTGTGGGTTGTTGACGCCACGGCCCATTGCGAGGGGGATGGTAGTAGCAGCAGCATCACATACAGCTGCCGTGCTGCTGTCACTGCTGGGTGCTGCGCTGCTGCTGCTGTTGGTGCTTTGCTGTGTGCATGGCACAGACACAGCAGGAACAGCTGAAGGAGCATTCTCTGCATCATCGGTGCTGCTGTAGACGGGCTGAAACCACTTTGGCCAAGATGGCAGGGAACAGAGGACCTCCTTGAGCCAACGCCAACCTAACAGCTGCTGGCTGTCTTTGGTATTCTTCTTCCAGCCACCCCAGCGCACCCGCTTGCCGTCACTGCTAGGCGAAGATGTGATATCTATCACGTGGTCTCTAATTGACTGCCAGTTGATCAGTGTCGCTGAAGAATGGCCTGGGAAGGTAATGTGGATGCCGTTTGTGAGATCAATGTCTAGCTTGATGTCCTGATTTCTGCGCAGACGACTACTGTTACTCACAACGAAGTTTCCATCATTGATTCGACAGCGAACAGCTTGCTCATCTGCGCTGCTTGCCAGGAACTCAGCCAAAGCTTGTGAGTTCATCCATACGAGCTTGGCAAGGACACAGACAACAGTAATAAACATCCACAGTTGTTGTTCTGAAGCCAGGAAAGCCCGATGTACCGACGAGGGATGGCTAGTCAAAGTCCTTCCGAAATGTCACATAGGCAGCGTGACACCACAGCTCTGTGAGCAAAATGATTTCTGTATGTGTTTTTAAGTCTTTGAGCGTATGATGGGCTAATCTGAGCATGTTGGTGGATACGCAGCTTGTTTGAATTACGCAGGCAATACGCATACGCACTGCGCAACTTGGGCCGCGCAACTTTCTTCACGCGGGGGGGGGGGGGGGGGGGGGGGGGGGGGGGGCTGCCCAGCGAGGTGTTGTCCATGGAGGTTTGGTGTGGCTACTTTACCTACTACAGTAGTCAGGTGTCCCGCACGCACGCTGCTGACGCAAGATACGTGGATTCAATAATCAACACGACTGTCTGCACGGTCAGTGCAGGAGCGGTCATGTTCCAACCTGCACAAACTGTGGTGCTACCGCTGATGGGGTCTGTGGTGCTACTGCTGATGGGGATCTGTGCTGTTGCTGTGTGCAGCTTGTGCCAAACATCATCAACTTTGCCTTTCACACAATTATATTGGAACAACACAACCAACATCTGCAAAATCACATACAAGACTTGTAGCACGTGCTGTGCGCACCAGCCAGGCTAATATGGAGGTCGATGCAGTACTGTCGCCTCTGGCGCCAGCCGTTCTATATCAATCTGTGGCTGCATGAGCTTGATTAGGCAGGACACCCTGTCATGTGTTGTCGTGCAGGGACGTCAGAGTTGTCGGCACCCCCGGTGTGATGCAGTCATGTTGTTTTGCTGCAGTAAGCTTGTGACTTTGTCACAATCATGGCACCATTTGCCATCATGTAGGCTACATTCATTTGCCTGTTCATGTGCTGATCCCTCATGCAGTGTGCATCTTTTGTTAGATTGCAGCGCTTGCCCATGGCATATTGTGATCTAGGTTTGGTGACATGACAAACAGTGAGGCTGAACACCAGCTTTGTGTGTAGCTTCTGCTGACCCCGTTTGCTGGTTGCAAGCATACATGTGACAGGGTCAGACTCTGTGTCGGACACATATGGCGAGGCGCATGCAGCTGCCACCAGTGGTGCAATCCTGCTGCATAGCCTCAATTGGCTTTGCCATGCCGATTGCTATAACAGTCTGTGCACGTCTACTGCTGTGCTCTCAACATCCATGTACTCCCAGCCCCACTGCATCGATGATATCACCCTGCACATCACCACCATCCCATGCACTTGTTGTCCTGGGGGCACTCAGGTGATTGCAACCACGCCATGTACATGCGACAACATCAGGTATAGTTGTATATTTGAGAATTCTGAGCATGCAGCTGGTAGCTGGTGCAATCAATCCTGCTGCACACCCCAACATGCCCACTATAACTCGAGACTCACTGCAAGTACTACTGAGCCTCTGTCACTTGCCATGTTACAGCGCCACTCTGTCCGCATAGAGGTCTATGCCAGGACAACTGCTTATGTACGTGGTTGATCAACCATGCAAGTGCACACACCCAACAACTGCCGCACAAACCCAGCCAGCACAATCCAACATTTATGCTGTCAATTCAGGTGGGAAGTTCCCCATGCACTGGTCAAGGCTCCGGTAGACACTACTGGCACGCTAATGCAAGCAACCACCACCAGCACCCGGCATGCTGTGACCGAAGATAGTACCATAGGTGTTGACCCACCAAGTGGTGTATACACCACAGCAGCAGCAAATGAACTATGGCCAGTCCCTGAATGGAGACCCATGCACAACTATGCTGCTAGCACTGCCAGTGCATGGTGAATGGAGACCCATGCATGGCATGCATGCATCACTTGTAAGCAGCAAGTGATAACCCATGCAGCCGCCATGCTCGTGGCCGAGTGCAACACAGCAACAAGCGGCCGTGCTGCACCATATCAAACAGCAGGTCTGTGCCCAAGGCTTAGGGTAGAGCGTGCACATCGAATGTGCACATAGGCTATGTGCACATGGCATGACTCCTCCAGTGTCACTACACAACTGCATCAGTTTTGCCCCTGCTGCCACCAGCCTATCACCAACCGCCAGGGCCTGGCACACTAGGCCCACGCCCCACAAGCCGCCGCACGCTGCGGGGGCGTGAAGGTTCATGCGGCTGTGCTGCTGTCGCCGCCGCCACCATGGTGTGCCACACCAATCAGGCTGGGAACTTGACGTGTCTGGGCTGCTCGGTGCTGCCAACAAAACGGCCTGCACAGGCATCAGCACGACGAGGGTGGTGGAAAGGTGTAACGCATTGCTGCGTGTGCTGCACAGCAGCTGGCCTAGTGTTGCCTAGCACAAGAGTCTCTGTCAAGAAGAAGGGAAGTTCCCTTCAGCCAGTGTGACGCTCATAGTGGCTGCCCTCCAACCCCGTGCCGCTGCTGGGGCTTGCAACTCACCGTCACTCAGCCAGTCCTGCAGCCGCCTGCTGAGCCACATCAGGGTCGCTGCTGTCTAGGTGGCGCCACAGCAGCTGGCGCCACACGGGCTCATCACCAGGGGCCTGCACAGCCACAACCGTTGCGGCAAAAAGGGCAGAGCCGGAGTGGGTGGGCCACGGAATAAGTGGCATGCAATACATTGCATGCATATGCACAGCTCCTTTGGCGCGTCATCCGTTGCGTGTGTCACATCCTTGAGGATATCACTCAGTTCAACAGGGGCCTATAGGTAGCCTGTAGCTACAGTGGTCCAGGCTTTGCTTTCCGAAAGCAGACTTGCGGTCCCCAGATAGGTTGATGCCCTGCAGCTCAGGGATGGGAATAAGCAAACGGTCCTGTTGTTATCCACTACCCGGTAGTACACGAGTCACGCAAGCAAAGAAGCAAAAGTGTCGAGACTCACCTGGCTGGTCAAGCTGCTTGGTGGACCCCACCCAAGGGCCAGGCAGTGCCCCTGCAACCATGTCAGTGAGGTCAGCTGTTTCAGCTGTGTTAGCTGCATCAGCCTGCTGAACAACCCCCGGGCCTTTCTGTCCCATGAAACATCACCCAGGCCCAGCTCTCTGAGCCTTGTCAGCTGACAAAGGAAATCCAGGGTCTGCTGCTCTGGGGACAGCATGAGTGTCACTTGCAGTGCAGTCAGCTCGCTCAACCCCTGCAGTGGGGCCAGCAGCGCTGCACTGTACAACAAGCCCTGCATGTTGAGCGACTGCAGCCCAGGGCAGCAGCTGACAAGGCGGCTGCCCTCAGGAGCCAAGGCATACTTCCTTGATCGCTCCTCAACGGCCCAGGAGATGTTGAGGGATCGCAGGTGCGGCAGCTGCCTGCCGGTGGGGAACACGTGCCGCCACACACCTGCTGGCAGAGTGCTCTTGGAGATGTCCAGATGCTGCAGCTTGCTGCTTGCTGTCATGGCTGAGAGGGCTGCTGCAGGCAGGTTGTCGGCAAGTCGAAGGTGGTAAGAGAACGTAAGCTGCAGGTGGGTGAGCTGCTGCAGCTGCTGTAGGTGGGACAGCACTTGTGCTGCCTCTGTTTCAGCACCAGACCCGCACGTTAACCCACCAATCGTCAGCAGCAGGTGCTGAAGCGGGGTCCTGCCTGCCAGGACGTCTGGCTCTGCTAAGCATTCTTGCAGCTGCAGGCGGGTCAAGTAGCGCATCCCTGACAGCATGCTGTGACTGACCCTGACTTTGCGGCAGCAGTCGCCGAGTGCATCACTGACGGGTGACCCGTATGCCTCCATGACACGCAGGTCTGCCAGCCGAGTCAAAGACTGCAGGGGCTGCAGGGCAAGGCTGCCCACCATATACCAAGGACGGTCCTCGTCATCCGGGCTCACCAATTTTACCCAAGCAAGCTCTAGGTGGGTCAGCTGCTGCTGCTGCTGCAGTATGCATGTCGGCAACTTGTAATGCCCAAGGTATCTGAGGCTGAGGTGCTCTAGGCCTTGAAGGTGTGACAGGGCAGCCGCCAACGCTGCACCCGCTGCATCGTCACACAGCGTGCATTCGCTGAGCTGCAGCTGCTTGAGCGATGTCCCCAGCGCGCCATGAGACACATCTCCCATCTGTGGCACTAGCAGCTGCACTTTCCTCAGCTGCAAGCTGCATAGCTGTGTGGCACCCTTTGCAGGCAGGCAAAGGGAGACTGAAGGGTAGAACATCTCAGGTGGGTCCTCATCTGATGGGGGTAATACGGCATCATCAAATGCAATGCTGACGCTGTCAAAACACCAGCCGTGCTTGCTCAAGTACAGCAGCACTCCATCTGCCTGTTGCTGTGAGGTCACGACTGCTGTGATGCTGCGCAGGGCCAGCACAGCTGCCTGGTGCAGCCTGCTGTGGGCCATGGCAGCGCTGAACAGGCTGCGCTGGTCGTCAACTGCGCAGCACTGCAGCACTGCCAACAAACAGGGTTCTGGGAGTGCCAGCAGAAGGGAAGGTGCTGGATCCCCACTGGCCATCCTGCACATCCAAGAACACAAGCAGCAGATGCAAGGGCTCGGTGTCTAGTCCACCAGTGCTGATACGAGAAGTTTGAACGACTTCCTTGGCCCTTGGCACAAGGCATCAAAGACAAGCAGCTGCAGGATCGGGGCATCTTGCAGATTACAGGGCTGTGCCACTGCATTACCTTAGATGTCGTTGAAAGCAACTCCTATATGTCAGGAGGTGCTGAATAATCGGAGACGGCCCAGATATTCGCTCAGTGGGCTTTGTCGAAATCTGGCGGGCTGATCGTGCAGGGCAAGATTGGTGTCACAAACGCGATTACCCTTGGCGCCAGGCCAGTGTTCTTTGCACACCTCAGATGCATGGCTCTGCTGGTCGTCCGCCTGACAAGGTACAAGGTGACGTCACCACTGTGACTCACTGGTGGTCACAGGGGCATGACTCAGTGTTCTCTGCATGTACATATGCACGACCTGTGCTGTCGCCCTGGACGCTTCCTTATTGACCTTGAGTCACGTGGAGCTGTCAACACCCTGCACAAGGCTGTCAGCTCCCCAACCCCACCGCTACCCCAATGTGGTAAGGTGTGAACATTCAACAGAGTGACAATTGTTGGGTGCGCACCAGTTAGCTGGCTCAAGTTTGCATGGACAGTCAAAACACCTGCCTGGCTGACCGCCTTGGCGTCCATGATGGTCCCAGCTATGCGCACTATGCAGCCACACAATCAAGTTGGCTGCCTGCCAGCACCGCCCTCTTCAGCCACAACACGTCACAAATCACCCCATCCGCCACACAGCCCGGCAGACAACGTAGACGTGCTTGTTAAGGCACTATGCATGCCTAGCACAAAATACACCAAAGTGATGTTTGTGAATACCAGCCCAGTCGACCAGTGTGCTGCTTGTTGCACAGGCGTACCAACTATAAAGCAGTGCGGCCCTCAGCAGCCCACACCAGATCGCGAAACCGAAAACCCCAAACATCTGGAGCCATGGCAGCCCAGACCAGCCATGGTGTCAGCCAGTACAGCTGGGCGAATACGCACTCCCGCTGCCGCACAGCACTCATATTCACATGATCAGCTCCCACTGATGCCTACTGTACTAACCGACGGCGTCAGTGTGTAGGCTTGTTGGCTGGGTCCAAGTACGGGCTTTTTTCAAAGCATTCTGTTGTGCCCCCATGCCGTCAGCACTCAACAGCACGCTGCTGGCACAACACGCCCATGCTGCATGTCCTGCCTGGCCCCTGCCTCAGCAGGCAAGCACAATGCAGGCCATACCCCAGTTCTACACCCGCGCTGCTGCTACCTGCCAGGCAGCAGCTGCCCCGACTGGCTGAAACCCCACCAGCAAAGAGGAGCATCCCAAGGTCATGTGCACTACTCTTGCATATCATCCAGCAGCTGCTGCTCCTGCTGCAGTGCTGCTGCAGCCAGCACCATGCAGCGCACAGCTCCGAGCTGCAGCTCCCAGCCTAGGAGCCACGACCTGGGCCAGGCACAACGGCTGCTGCTTGTCTCTTGTCTCTGGCTCCCTTGTGGGTTGCTCAGCTTTTGCTGAGCCAATTACTGCAACTGTTACTGTTGCCACAATCACCACGGGGCCGTTCATGACTGTGCTGAGCTGGTGCTGTGATGCCCAGGCACCAATAGGTATGCAAGCAAGGAGGGGGCGAAAGAGCTGGAGGCACCAAACAGCACAGAACACAGCACAGCAACACACAACAAAGCAGTACAGCAGAGCACAGGTCAGCATGAAGCGCAGATTACTTGCAACCGGTAGCAGAAACCCAACAGTTGGGCTGATGTGTGTCCTCCTACAGAGTGCCACCCTTCTCAGCTGCCTTCAATCAAGTCTCCGGCCCAGTCTTGTGTTCAGACGCAGCACTAGCCACAGCACTGCCCCCCCTCCCGAAAACATGTGCGTCCAATGATGACTGCACATTTGCTTTTACAAGTGTAATCTCCTGCTCAGAGCATGTGCCCTCTCCGTATGACATTCACCCAGCCGTCCGTAGGTGCTGGTGCAGTACCGTACGCTGTTGGCACTACGAAAACACCGCCGACGCTGCCTCTGCTGCTCACTCACCCTCACTCAGCCAGTGCTGCCGCCGCCTGCTGTGCCACATCAGGGTCGCTGCTGTCCAGGTAGCGCTGCAGCAGCTGGCGCCACACAGGCTCACCACCAGGGGCCTGCACACAGCAACAGCAGCAGCCAAGGGACATCAACCCCAACCCACCGCACACGTGCCATGCAAATTGCTCTGGCAGGTGAACCTGCACTGAGCAGAACCCTCAACATGTTTGACGGTGTCATCAAATCAAATTAAAGTTACACCTGTAGCTATGACGCTCAAGAGCTCATGCCAGCCATTCACTGATATCACGGAGATAGTAGAACAAACCAGAAGGAACAAAAAACTGAGGATCAAAACAGAGAAGCCTGACGCTTTTATGAGGATGAAAACAAACCCTAAAATCCCCAAGCATGGCGGGCTGGTCTGAGCATGTGAGAAACAAGGCAGAAGCAGCCTGTCCACTGCTGTCCACTTGCAGTACCAGCCCCAGATATGCCAGACAAGCAACAAGACACCTAGCATGGACCCCTGTCGCTCACTGGCTGGCTTCAAGTCTACCCACCTGACATCTCAACCTGCACTCGGGCGGCTTCATATGGGGGTGGTGGCAAGTCAGTGAGGTCAGCTGCTTGAGCTGTGTCAGCTGCAGCAGCAAACCCTCCTTGCTTGTGGTGGAGCTCAACCCCACCACACCGAGGTCTTTGAGCCCTGTCAGCTGACAGACCAGACCCAGGCACCCCTCATCTGCAGAGCCGAAGGGGCTTGTGAGCAGTGCTGTCAGCCCGCTCAGCCGCTGCAGTGGGGCCAGCAGCTCTGATCCACACCGCACTGACATCAGGTTCAAAAACTGCAGCCCAGGGCAGCAGCTGACAAGGCGGCTGCCATCAGGAGCCACCCCAATTTCCGCTGACGGCTTATTGAAGGAGATGTCCAAGGATCGCAGATGCGGCAGCTGCCTGCCAGCAGGGAAGATATGCTGCCAGGCGCCTGTTGGCAGCTTGCAGAAGCTGATAGTGAGGTGCTGCAGCTTGCTGCTTGCTGTCAGGGCTGAGTAGGCCGCTGCTGAGGTGTTGCCCTCAACAGCTGGCAAGCTGCTTGTAAAGACTAGCTGGGTCAGCTGCTGCAGGGGCTGCAGATGGCCCAGCAGCTGTGCCACCCCTGCTGCACCTGTGATGCTGTCATGCCCTCCTGAGATATTCAGGTGCTGCAGCCGTGTCTTGCCAGCCAGGATACCTGGCTCTATTCTGCTGGAACACAGCTCCAGCCGTGTCAAGTGCTGCATGCCAGACAACACATCGGCAGCGACCACATTGCCGCTCATCAAACTAAGCCGCAAATCCATTAGCCCGGTCAGGAGCTTTAGCGGCTGTAGAGCATCAGCTTCATGGCCTGGTCCCTGCAGCGTGAAGCTGCACAGCTCAAGGTGGGTGAGCTGCAACAGCCGCTGCAACACCCCTGTTGCTAAGTGCTGATGCACCATGACGGGGGTGCTGAGACTGAGGTGCTGCAGCCCAGCAGGCAGCTGCTGCAGTGCTGCTGCCAGCACCTCAGAAGGCACCATGGTGGAACCGTCCCACCCACTTGTAGTAATGAAGGCACAGCTGTCAAGCTGCAGCTGCTTAAGGGCTGCTACATCAGCAGCAGCCCCCAGCACGCCCCGGCAGCCATTGCCTGGATGCAGCCGCAGATGCAGGTTGCTTATCTGAAGGTTCTCCAGCTGCAGACCAGGAGGCAGCTGGCGGATTTTGACTTGCTGTTCCCCGGTCTTCTTCAAGCTGACACTGCGAACGTGCTGCCCATGATTGCCAAGATACAACAGCATGCTGTCCACCTGCTCCTGATGGGTGACAACTGCCGTGATGCTGTGCAGCACGAGCACAGCTGCCTGGTGGAGCCTACTGTGGGCCCTGGCGGCGCTGAGCACACTGCGCTGGTCATTGGCTGCACAGCGCTGCAGCACCGCCAGGAGGCAGGTGTCCGGGAGCGCCAGCAACAAGCACGAACTGTCCTCTGCACCTGCCATCCTGCATGCAGCCGGCACCAAATAGTTGTGAAAAAGTAGCAAAAGGCCTGGATCAGCTTGGGATGAACAACTCAAACTCCCACAACTGGAGCGATTCATTCAACAGTGATCCCACGAGCCTTGGAAGGGCACCGGCCTTCTAGCACGAACAGCGGCCATGGCATGGGGAGGCCACCACAAGTGTGCACATGCAAGCTGACACTGGGAGGAAATTGCATGCATCAGTCGGCTGTGAGACAACTGTCTTGCAGCAAAGGCTTTGTGCTACTGAGAGCTTTCTTCACAGAAACAGGATCCGATGATCGGTGCTGCTGCCTTACTTGATGGGCTGCTGGATGCGTTAGTCCAAATCAACCACCTGTCCTGGACGAAGGGTCGGGACGGAATCAGTGAGCGTTCCGAAAAGTGGCGGGCTGATCACCGATCCAGGGTCTGGACCAGATGTCGGAATCGAAATGAACCCATGCAGCACTGATTACGAGCAGTGACAAAACACAGTCTGTCGATGTTGATGGTGTCCAAACGCTGCTTTGCACTATCCAGCTGGGTTCTACCTGTGAAACATATTGGTGTTGTGTCATACACCAGTATTGCTGCTATCTCAGTATCTTAGCAGTCCTGCTGGCCTTCAACTAGTATGTGTATGCAACTTGGAGCAAGGGGTGATGCAGGCAGGTGCGCCCCCCTGCTGGGTAGGCTAGAGACCCTGCAAGGCTGTCAGCTGCCATTCCGCCCACAGAGTGGGCAGCCAGCTCCTGTGACAGCAGATCTTGATTTGCAGTGCTGTCAGCGCATACTATGCCCACAAAGCCGTCAGCCAGGTGTACATATGCCAGAAATGGGCACAACAGTAAGGTGCTGGGGGCATGCTACGTTGCACTGCTGGACGAACACTGCCCTTCTGCTTGGGCAAGTCACCACCACCAGAGTTGTGCATCCATGACAGCAGCTATGAGCTCAGCTTCTGCAACTGTGAGCGCAGTATCAAGGCAATAAGCAAATGACAAGCACCCCCATTCTTCAGCAGCACCACAAGTTACACATACCGATCCTGACATACAGTCAGCGTACACCATGTACTATGAATGCCTTCCCCAAAAAGAAAGTGCGCCAACCCACGCTGCTCATCCCGCCCAGCAGCAACGGTAGCCGGCGTGCTGAGCCCTGCTGTAGTGTGTCCCAGCTGCTGCGCTGTGGCAGTGCTGCAGTGCTGCTACTACTGCACCACCCAGCACAACATCCGGTACCATCTGCTGCTGCCAGCTCCAAAATGAGCAGTTGCACATGGTGTGGCTCCCGCTGCTGCTGCTGTTGCTGGTGCAGCTGTTGCTGTGAATTTGTCCTTTGCAGCTGTCCGGCAGAATGCCTGCACATGCAGGAGCAAGGCACTATGTAAGTGAAGGGGTACCATGCCGCAACACAGAAGACAATGTGACACAGCACAGCACGGCACGGCACGGCAAACACAGCAGCAGCACAGGGCACATGTGAGGAGTTGCTGCACACCCAATGCTTCCGGCAGCAGATCATGGGAGCCACATAACCTGCCAATATAATAACCTGCCCATCCCACTCCACCTCTTGATTTCACCTTGCTGCTATACGTCCCTCTAGACTGCCAGTCCTAATGCAGAAGCCCCCCCCCCTCCCCCCGTCACGGCACCTCCTGTGCCAAACAACACAACACCCTCACCAGCATGCTCCTACCCTCCTCCTGTCACAAAGCACAACCCTTTTCAAGCCGCTGCAGACACACCCAAGTGCCAATGCTTTGCTGGCTCCCAGCAGCTGCCTCCACCCAGCCTATGCGCAGACCCCAGAAACTCAGATCCCAGCAGCATCCCACACTGTGGGCCACTGCTGGGCCGGTAATGCGCAGGCTGCTGATAAGCATGACCAAGCCCGACACAGCTGCTGTTGCCGGCCACTCACCGTCACTCAGCCAGTCCTGCAGCCGCCTGCTGTGCCACTTGAGGGTTGCTGCTGTCAAGCTGGAGCTGCAGCAGCTGGCGCCACACGGGCTCGTCACCAGGGGTCTGCACACAGCCGCAGCAGCAACCAAGGCAGAGCCTCGCGCTTCATGGTCACCGGCTTGCACTAGTAGTGCAGCACTACAGCCGGCACTGCCCACCCCCTGCATGTGCGGCTTCAAGCCAGTCTTGCAGGTCAAGCCGAGCACAGTTGAGCAGGGTGCCTCAGCACCCATGGTTCTAGCTGGGTGCTGTGAGACTGTACGAATGCTACGCAATGGAAACGGCAGGCAAGGCAGAATAAGGCCCAAACCCTTCATCATGTGGTGAAGCCACAACCAGACAGGATCAGCAGGCAATGTGACACTCATCAGTGCAACTAACCCCTTGCTCACCTTACTCGTCAAGATGATCTCCTCATCATCAGCAATGTGACACGTCAATGTTGTCAGCTGCTTCAGCTGTGTCAGCTGCAGTGCATCCTCTGTGTACCACGGAAGGTGCACACTGAGCTCCCTGAGCCTCGTCAGCTGACACACACCCTCCAGGCCCTCATCCCCTGCAGACTGCCAATGACTCAAGTGCAGTGTGTGCAGCCCGCTCAGCCCCAGCAGCGGGGCCAGCAGCTCTGCACTGTACCACAGCTCCCGCATGTCCAGGGACAGCAGCCCAGGGCAACAGCTGACAAGGCGGCTGCCCTCTGGAGCTGTCCCATCTTCCCGTCCCCCTAGCTGCCCAAGGTCCCTGATGTTGAGCTCCCACAGCTGCGGCAGCTGCCTGCCAGCAGGGAAGATGTGCTGCCACACCGCTGTTGGCAATCGGCAGTGGCTCATGTTGAGGTGCTGCAGCCTGCTGCTTGCTGTCAGGGCTGCGTAGGCTGCTGCAGGGGGAATGTGACCCTCATCAACATCGCGCAAAGTGCTTGTCAGGTCAAGGTGTGTGAACTGCTGCAGCTGCTGCAGGTGGGACAGCAGCTGTGCTGCCTCAGCTGCAACCCCTGCTGCGCCAATCTTGCAGTACGCAAGCTGCAGGTGCTGCAGCTGCGTCTTGCCAGCCAGGACAGCTGGCTCCACAACTACATCAAGGAGCTGCAGACAGGTGAGGAGGTGTGCACCTGACAGCATGCTGGCAGTGATCCTGATGCGGTCTGCGGGTACCCTCCCATGCTCAACTCGAAGGTGCACCAACCGTGTTAGGGCATGTAGAGGCTGCAGGGGGAGGCTGGCCTCATCAGGGCTCAGCAGCTCTACTTGAGCAAGCTCAAGATAGGTTAGCTGCTGCAGCTGCTGCAGCACACCTGTGGGAAAGTGGAACCGCCAACCACGGTCGATACTGAGGTGCTGCAGCCCAGCAGGCAGCTGCCACAGCGCCGCTGCCAGCGCCTCAGCTGAAGCTCTGTCAAGCAGCCAGCAATCCCGGAGCTGCAGCTGCGTGAGGGCGGCTAAGCCAGCACCCCCAGCATGTCCTGCAAGCTATTGCTTGGCTGGAGCTTTAACCCACCCAACTGCAAACTGCGTAGCTGCACCTGCTTTGGTAGCAGCGGTTGGATAAGGATGGGCATGCCATCAGACCACTTGGAGTCGATGCTGATGTTGTCGACGTGCTGGCAGTGCTTGCTGACATACAGCAGCACGCTGTCCAACTGCTGCTGTTGGCTCACCACTGCTGTGATGCTGGTGAGCGCCAGCACAGCTGCCTGGTGCAGCCTGCTGTGGGACCTGGCTGCACTGAACAAGCTGCGCTGGTCTTCGGCTGCACAGCACTGCAGCACTGCCAGCAGGCATGGGTCTGGCAGTGCCAGCAGCCAAGACGGTGCTGAGTTTGGCTCATCAGGAGTCATGCTGTGCACAGCACACACAAGCAAGCAGGGCGGTGCATGTAAGACTTGGTGTTGGATACGCAAGTGACGCTCAATCATTCTTGATGCACATATGGCATCTGGGCTTAGCTCAGGCCTTCGTTGAGTCTGGCTACTGTGCTGACTAGGCCAAACTGGGGCAAGCTTGAAACACAGGCATCCAACTCAGCACAGGGCCACAAATCCTATTTATACGCTTATATTACGTACCTACGGGTCTTCACGGACGACCTTGCCACAGTTTGATCTGGCTGTGGTGATCTGGCTGTGGTGATATGCTGTCTGGGATGTGGAGAGGGACTTTACTACCACACTGCGATGATGGAACACAAATAGCTAAGCTTCTGATGTGTACCCAGTGGTAGGCCGGAAAAAAGGCATCGGAATTTGAGATACTGTCGCCAGGCCTATGTTAGGTCTCAACTGCTGACGCCCCTGTTCAGCTCATCCTTCTGCTTCTTTGTCATTGCAGGCACTGTGCCTGGCACATGCAGCTCTCTTGGTGACGGGAATTGGAGCTCCTCGTGCATTTGACATCTCAAGGGGATGGTGATAACATCATTTTGTACGATGCTGACGCCATGGTTACGCTTCATGCTGTGCTGTGCTTTGCAGCATGCAAGCCATTTGCACTTTGCACCTTAAGAGTCCTCAGGCCTGAGCAAGGAACAATCGTATGTGATCTTGGGGTGTTCACACAGCCTTCAGCAAGCTCATGTGATGTGTTGTAGCCACAGTCATGCAATGCCCTCTGCCCCCTCCCATGCACCAATGAGGGTGCCCTCAGCCTGCCTGTGACAACAGACCTTGATGCAGTGATGTCAGCGCATACTGCGCCACAACGCCATCAGCCAGGTGTACATATGCCAGACAGCACAACATAAAGCTGCTGGGGCATGCTACGTTGCACTGCTGGACAACTAGTAGAGTAACACGCAGGTGGCAAGCACACCTCCTTCAGCAGCACCACATGTTACACATACCAATCCCGTCAAACAGTCAGCCTTGTGCACCATGTACCATGCATGCCGCCCGGCACAGAGAGGGTGCCAACCCACGCTGCTCATCCCGCCCCGCAGCAACGGTAGCCGGCGTGCTGGGCCCAATCCCGCTCCACCTCTTGAGAGGGTCCACCTTGCTGCTGACATTCCCTCTAGACTCGCATTCAGATCCAGCACCCCTCCCCTGTCTCGCCTCCTCCTGTTCCGCCCTAATCCTGGCCCAACCAACACATCACACCCTGCCCAGCATGCTACTTTCCCGTCCTGCCACAAAGCACCGCACTGTCCAGCCACTGCAGACAACCGCTGGTCTTATAGCAATGCCTTGCAGGATCCCAGCAGCTGCCGCAATCTGCCTAGTAGCAGTAGGCAAGAAAAAGCCCAGCAGCACCCCGCACCCGGCGGCGCGCTGCAGAGATATACCACCAAGCTGAACACAGCTGCTGTTGCTGCTGACTCACCCTCACTCAGTTAGTCCTGCAGCCGCCTGCTGTGCCACCTCAGGGTCCCTGCTGTCCAAGTGGCGCCGCAGCAGCTGGCGCCACACTGGCTCATCACCAGGGGCCTGCGCACAGCCAAAGCATTAATAAAGGCAGAGACTTTCCTGGGGCCGACAGATCATCAGCATGCATAAAACCAATGATGCCCAATAATTAGGGATGTTGAGGGCGTAGACGTAGGTCCCTCGGCGTAGGTGTCTACGGGGTAGAATACGGCGTAGGTGCGTTCTGGCTCCGTAGTGAGGGGGCGTCGGCACCTACGGCGGTTACGGTCTGCACCTACGGCGGTTACCCACGGAAACGCGTTGACCTGCTACATGCGCAGAGCAGGGCTGCGCAAACTATGCTTTAAAAGTATGAAGTCGTTAAAATCTAGAATGCGACATCCAGCAGTGCGGATGGCTGCTTCTAGCTCCAGTTCCTCGTCATGATCACGAGGTGATCAAGGTGCCCTGGTGTGATAGGTATGCTGGAACAAATTGGATGATGATGACATGTTGACATCATATTATAGCATCAGCACTATACAGCACATGTACCGCACACGTATGTATCAGCTGACCACCCTGCACTGCTGAGGATGCTGCTGCTGACAGTGAATTGCCACAATTTGGGTTGTATAGCCTCAAGAGCTGGCCGTTTTTTTACAGAAGTAAGTTGTATATAAGACATAAAACCACTTCCAATTTTCAGAATCGGAACTGGTGCCCTAACAGAAAAGTTGCCCTTGCTGTCTACGCCTACGAAATACCAGCTAAGTCTCATGGTAACCAGTGCCAGTATAGGGTAGGGTACTAAACCCATATATGGGAGGGTTGCGTACCACATACGGGGACAATACCAGAGGCCAGATACAAGCTGCAGGCGTGTCCCATGTGGGTGACAAGGGCTTTTCAAGTGGCATTGTTGGGATTTCCACTTGGCCAGCATCCCCCCCCCCCCCCCCCCCCCCCCCCCCCCCCCCCCCCCCCAGCCCAGCTAGGGAGGCCCAGCCAGGCTCAGGCATCACAACATGATATGACATGGAAAACAATGCTGTTGGGCCTGAAAATTAGCTCCCGCAATCAGTCCACCTGTAGCCACATAAAGATCAGCCCATGACTCGGCGTGACTGGGCGTGACTGCCTGGCCTAGCTGCCTGGTCCTTGAAGCAGTGACAACTTACTGATTGAATGACGGGTAACCAATGAGATCGTCGATAGTGAAGTCCTGCTCCCAGCCTTCCTGTCATCACATGGTTCCCAGCACTCCATCCCACTGCAGGTTAGTCAAACGGCAGATTAGTCATGCCGATGAAACGATATGTCAAATGAATGCGGCCCACGAAAGATGTATGATATCAAACCCAGTAAACACCCTGCTGCATCTTCATCCAACAGCATCAATGCAATGAATGCTAAGATCCAGCTGAATTTCGTCACAGTAGAGCAGCAAGCAGCAAACATAGCAGAAGAGAACCGCAAACGACCTAGATCAAATCGAACTGGCCAGTTGCCGCCTGGGAGTCGCGGCAGTGGCCGGCCACGTCTGCATCAGTCAGATGATGGTGATGGCTGCAGCACAGCGGAGCCAGCAGGCCTGTCAGAGTGGGAGGAGCGCAACCAGGCAGCACAGCAGAACTGGGACAAGGCCAACGTGCAGAACCGGCAGCTGGCACAGCAGTACAGCTTTCGATGCCGACACCAGCAACCACCAGCAGATTGATTCAGCACTACACTGTGCAACACAGTCAGTGGCAGCATCCCTTATCAGACACTCTTGCTGCTGCCTTATACATCAGCCTCCAGACAGGGAAGAGCTTGGGCAACAACTGGCAGCCCAGTTGCTGAACGCTGCCCAGCACCAGCCAGATCGACCAGCCGATCAGCAACAGCAGCACCAGCAGCAGCAGCAGCAGCAACGGCAGCAGCAGCAGCAGCAGCAACGGCAGCAGCAGCAGCAGCAGCAGCAGCAGCAGCAACGGCAGCAGCAGCAACGGCAGCAGCAGCAGCAGCAGGGCACTGCGGAAGCCCAGGAGCAAGATGATGTTGAACAGCCGGCTCAAATGCTCCTACAGATTGTCAGCATGCGACTGGTGGCATGCCATGTCCTGGGGGCCAGCTTTTGGCTGCCAGTCCCCACAGTGGGGTGTGCTTGCTGTGACAAGCAATGGGAGGTACAGGCAGCAGCAGCGGGCTTTTTTGGCAACGCTCCCGTGCAGCCTGGTGTTTGGTTCAGCACGCAGCTCTTGGACCTGTACACACCGATGTTTCAGTCTGGTCTGAGCGCCACTGCACTGGCGGAGGCCCTCAGCAAGGTGGCAGCAAGCGCAGACGTGTATGCCCCCTTGCTGCCCAAGCTGTCCAGTGCACTCCTACCCAATGATGACAGGTGGGTGCCAAGGCCGACTTTTCCCTGTGTGTGAGCCTTCATGCTGGCAGTGTCAGTGCCGGCAGCTGTAGCATGCATTGAGCATGTACGGGGACCATTACAGTGATAGCTGTAGCTGTGGTTGTGCATAGTTGTATGCTGTGTACTGTGGCCAAAGCCCGCTCCTAATCATGGGCCAACATTGGGCCATTGTGGCGCTCATCCTCTGTTGCTGCATCTACAGCATACACCTCTTTGTATACCAACGCCATAGGACTGGTCATCCACCGCCAACTTTCATGGGGCTCACATGCATCTCACGCCATGTACTCTCTGTCTTGTTCAGGCACCTCAGCGCTGCGTGGGAGCAGTGGCGGGCGGTGTGCGCAGCGTGGTGCAGCATAGCTGCTGTGGCAGCTGACATTGGGCGCTCACAGCTTGGTCCTGCGGCATGCTGATCTGGGTGTGCTGCGGTGCCTGGCCAGAGCACTGAAGATGGTGAGTCGGCCGGCGTATGCAGGGTGGTGGGTGGCGACTTATCACAACAGCTGTGGCTGACATACAAGGTGTGCATGAAATGATGCTCATGCTGCTTTGCACTTTTGCTCTGATTGCATCAGGTGTGTGACGTCCTTCGGCACTTTACCCCTATCAGTCCAAGTGCCTTGTACACCTGTCATGCAGAGGCCCGATGGTTCTAACTCAGTGTGGCCACCTGTTGTGCAGGCTCCTTCCGTGTTGTGCCCCGCCATACGGCCCTGACCTGTTTGGGTGATGATGCTGAGGCTGTCGCCGCTGCGCAGCAGGTTGGTCTTCTACCAGGTGCGCACCGGCAATGCGCTGGTGGGCGGGACATTAGCGCACCAACCTCAGGGGGTCCAGCTTGCTGGTTACTGGGTCGCACCATGACTGACACTATTTTTCTGTGGTTGGTCATGAAGATCATATCTGTGTGCATATCTGTGCATGCAGGGGATGTGGCCCTGCCTGCTGTTGGTGCTACGGGTAAGCCCTTCTTGTTCGCCGCAGCAACAGATGCGATGGTCAAGGCCAACCGCTACAAGTCAGCTGGCAAGAGCAGCGCAGTCAGCCGGGACAGTGAGCACATGTTCTTTGGGCAGCCACACCAGCAGCTGATGGAGTTGAATGCTGCCGGCCAACTTCCCCTCAGCGGCGCTTTCAACGCCACCAGCGGCGGTGTCAGCATGCAGGCTGGGGGTCCCACTGCTGCTGCAGCTGGTGCGGCAGCAGGGGACGATGCTGAGCTGGAGCTGGAAGCGCACATCGAGCATCAGTGCCACCCCCGGCTGTCGTGCGCGCGTGAAACGTCTGTCAACAACAGCATCAGCGATGAGTGTGGTGTTGCAGGGGTCGTGTGCACCCATGGGCAGCCTCTCCTGGGGTGCATGCTGGCAATGCCGGCGCCAGAGCGCTTTTTGTACTTTGACCTGCTGGTGTCATACCTGCTGCACTTAGTCGAGCTGCAGGTGCTGTTCTTGGACACAGGGTGCACGTTTGCAGCGCACTGGCGGCTCCACATGTCTGGGCAACAACCGCCCACTCACATCAAAGTGCCGTGGTGGCATGGGCGGGGGCACGGCAGCGAGTGCTTCCTGCGCAACTCTGGGTTCTACTTGTCTGGTAAGTAGCATGCTGCAGGCTTGGCAGGCTCCACGTGAAGCCAAAGGGTGGCACTGCAGTAGTTCAGCGAATGGACTTCAGTAAGTATTTGTCTTCCATGCTGGCATATGTTTATGTGTGGCGTCACGGGGCACTTGCCTTTGTTGTAGTGAATGTACGCTGCTTGCGCTTATTTCTTGCTTGCTCAGGCTCAGGGCGCCGGGTTGGCGAGAATTGCGAGCATACGTGGGCTGCAGTGCGTGCCGTCACCAAGTTGACCCGCTACATGGGCAAGCGGCGCTACTTGGCAGCACTGGACACTGCCTTCCAGCTCCTGAGTGAAGACAAGTTGGAGGGCTTCATTGCCGCCATGGTGGCATCGCGTGCAGCATGCATCAAGAAGCTGGGTGAGCAAATGCATTGATGCGGTGGAAGCACAGTACAGTGAGGGTTTCAGGGTGCTGCCCGTATGCCTTTGTGCGTGCCAGCAGTGCGTAGGTGATCCCTAATGATATAGCCACGCCCCTTGCTGTGGCAGACCAGACTTACTATGTGGTTTGGTTTGGATACTCTTAATGTAGTCTGACAAGGGTGAGTTTGCAACATGCAGTGTGTGCTCTGGGCTCACTTGCTGGTGTGTGTTGCTGCCTGGTGTGCTGTTTGACAGAGGAGACAAGCAAGCAGATCAAGACCTTGCTGGACTCCGCAGCCAACAAGGGCATCCCGGGGAAGGCCCTTATGGCAGCTGCCACAGCCAGCATGAGCAGCTCTGCTGATGGCACTGACAGCATGGCGCTGCAAGACAAGCAATTGGTGGGTTTTTGCCAGATTGCACTTCATCATTGGTGTTGCAAAAGTGTGTGCTTCCTGCAGTCTACTGCTAAAGGAGTGAAATGCATAGCAGCCGCGCTGGTCATGCTTTACTGTATTGCAAGGCACTACCGTATGCAAGCGGGCCGTTGTTTTCTGTGGGTGTGCAGATGGAGTATGTCCGCTGCAGTGAGGAGCTGCGGGCATTGCAGGCATTGAAAGCTAACAGCAGCAGCTTTGCAGTGGCTTTGCCAAGCGCCGAAAGCCGCGCCCTGCAGTCGCGGGCGTTGGATGACAAGCTTACCAACAAGCTGGTGCAGCGGCTGGCAAAGCTGCAGGTGGACCTGCAGTACGACCAGCCCCTAGCACCTGATGACAGCCAGTACAAGCAGGGGCTAGCAGCAGTGCGTGACCAGGAGGTGCGCAAGGCCCAGCGCGACATTGAACGCGATGTCGCGGCGCTGGGCAGCATCATGCAGGAGCGGCAGCAGTCTGGTGCTGCCAGCAACCTCACTCGCAGCCAGCAAAACAGGGCCAAGCGCAAGCGCAAGCGCATCAGGCAGCTTGTTGACAGCATCGCTAGTTGGCAACAGCTTGACCTGCCCTCCAGCACTGTCACACAGCAGTTGCCGGCCAGCTGGGGCGAGCAGGTGGTCAGCAATCTGCTGAAGGGCACCTTCCCCTGGAGGCAGACCTTGAGTGGCAACGTGCCTGCGGTGTTGGCTGAGCAGTTCAGGGAGGCATGCGCTGAGGTGCGAGGGGGAGGGGCGGGTTGTGGTGGGTTGTGGAATGTAGTGAACAGCTTAGGTGGAACTTCACAACCACTGATCTATGACCGGCCACTTGCATCTCACAAATGGCGCGCTTGCGAAAGACTGCTTGAAAGCGCGATTTGACAAGTCTTGTTTGCAGCGGGGCGTTCAAGGCACATACTATTGCCATGCATACACCATCCAGTGCATGATGTCACTGCACTGCCACTCCAAGTGTTGTCCCTCCCGTTTGCATCTGTTGCGCTGTCTCGCACCCTCATCTTATTCCCTGCCGTTTGTATCTGTTGTGCTGTCTCGTACCCTCATCTTATTCCCTCAGGAGGCGCGCACGCTGGAGGAGCTGCAGCTACAGCGCATGGAGCGAGCGCGCGCTGTTGCTTACTTTGACTTCATGCAGCAGCAAGCAGCAGCACAAGCAGCAGCCATGCTAGTAGCAGTTGATGAGCTGGAGGAGAGCATTGAGCAGCAGCTGTCTGCTGAGCCTGATCTTTGGAAGGTGGCAGTGAGCATGCAGGGGCAGATAGAGGAGTTGGCTCAGCTGCGTGCTGAGCACACACTCATGTTGCGCTGGGCGCAGCGCTTTCAGTGTATGGGGCAGTGTGCAGCACAGCGCTTTGCATCCTTGTGATGCAGGTCACATACTGACCATTGCTGGGTGTTTTTTCAACACCTTTGTCTGCATCTGGTGGAATGTGATTGGGGTGTTGATGCGCTGTGTCTTTTTCACTTGTGCCCCTACCACTCAACTCGTACACTCGCGGACGCCACTAGGGCAACACCTGGCAGACTCAGCTCAGATTTCACACCATGTGCCACCTGAATTGAGTGTTCAATGCTTGCGCCTTGTTTCACACCATGTGCCACCTGAATTGAGTGTTCAAAGCTTGCGCCTTGCAACATGATTCACACACACACACTGAGAGAGAGGGAGAGGAGAGATGAGCATGCCCCGACCGTGCCCCTTACGGCAGCTGTCCATGGGCAGTGTTTGTGTTCTGCAAGTCGGCAGGCGCAATGTGGAAACAACCAGACCTGCCATGTGTGCATTTGAGTAGCCAAACAACAGTCTGCAGTTAATGCCGGCTCCCCGCCAACTAGGGCGAGCGGCATGTTGGGTGCCAGCAGCGGCACAAGCATTGCGTAATCATCACAAGCAGCACACTTCAAGCTGACAGAAGGCCACCAGGTTTGCATGGTCTCAAACTAGACATCCTTAGACAGCCAAAAGACTGGATCTACAAATGGCTGCTGCAACTCATTGTTGAGCTGGCGAGGCAAGCACTGATGTTGAAAGCATTGCAGGCAAGCATAGCACTACCGCCCGGGCTGCTGGTTTGTGGCAATCGCATGGTGACTGCTGGGGTTGGCATGAGCACCTGAACTTGCAGTCAGTCCTGCATTGAGCCATGCCATACAACCACGACGCTGCACGCCTGGTTGTTGTGTGTGTCACCAGTGACTAGATCGCACTGAAAGCTGGTCTGTCCTAGCAGCCAAATCTAGGATAGGCTGCTGAGCAGACTCTATCAGCAGGCTGCTGTTGCTTGATTCAGGTGACACCTTTGAAAGGCACATCTACTCCATCCCCACAGGGTAGCGCGCACGGCAAGCAAACAAGGGAAACACCTTCGAACCTCCCGCACATCCGCTGCACACACTGCAAGTGAGTGCACAAGGGCATTGGCCTCATGCCAGGACCCACCCACTTGTCACACTGCACTCAGTGCAGCACGGTGCTGCCACCCAGGCCAACTTCCAGTGTAAGGTGACGTAACGCACAGGTACAGCGCATTGCCTGGAAGTTGACATATGCCAACTGCCGCAGCAACAATACTCATGCCCATAACACAGTATGCGTCTTGGTTCTTGTGTGCAGTCAGGGTCACCTTGAATGCGGCTGCCATGTCACACCGTGACTCTATTGAAGAGAGCCTCTTGGCAAGATGATAGTGGCAGAAACATAGCACACAACGCAGCGCAGGGCCTCCCACTGACAACGAAACAGCGCTATGATGACATTGTGATAGTGGCCTTGCAATGATTGATACTACGCAGTGCGCATGTGCAACCCTTGTGAGTGTTTCCCACCACGCTTGCATGGTCTTGGTGCCATGCCAAGTGTCAGGCTGAGGCTGTTGTAACCTGCCATGCACCTGCTATGACTGAGATGTACACCCATCAGCCCTGGTCAAGCCATCCACTGGTGGCACCAGCAGCAGACACAGGTACTGAAGCCGCACAACGAGCTTATGCAACAACTCTCATAAGCAGCAGCAAAATGCATCGACTACTGCATGTTGTGGGATGGCAAGACTGCCGCCAGCGTCTGCCAAACCTGCCGCACGCACACTGTGAAGAGTTGTGGCAAGCAACATGGTGAAAGCTCCAGCCAAGGGATGGTTTTCACTGACACACTCATGGACAAACTGTGCTGCTGTTGTTGTGGATGATTGCTGTCAACTTGTGCAAGCTTGAGGGACACAGAAACATGCAGCAAGCAAGAGCCGCGATCCTTTGCGCCCCCACCATCTATCACAGTAGCTGTTGGCAACCCATACACAAGGTTCAGGCGTTTGCACTGGAAAACATGCAGGCAGCTCATGCTGCAGCCTTTGTCGCTGGTTGCCTTCATCATATGCATGCCCAGGGACAACAAAACCACAGCGACTGAGAGCTGCAGCCCCTTGCGCCCCCTACTATCTGTCACAGCAACTGTTGAAACCCAACACGATGGTCGAGGCAGTTGCACTGGAAAACATGCAGGCCGCTCATGCTGCAACCTTTGTCACTGGTTGCTATCAACTTATGCATGCCCTGAAACAACAAAAAAGAAGTGACCGAGAGCTGCAGCCCCTTGCACCCCCTTAAACCTGTCACAGTAATGTTAGTGACTCCAACACAATGGTCAAGACAATTGCACTGGAAAACATGCAGGCAGCTCGTGCTGCAGCCTTTGTCACTGGTTACCTTCATCTTATGCATGCCTAGGGACAACAAAAACACAGCGACCGAGAGCTGCAGCCCCTTGCGCCCCGTTTTATCTGTCACAGCAACTGTTGGCAACCCCAACACGATGGTCAAGGCAGTTGCACTGGAAAACATGCAGGCAGCTCATGCTGCAACCTTTGTCACTGGTTGCTATCAACTTATTCATGCCCAGGAACAACAAAAATGCAGCGACCGGGAGCTGTAGCCCCTTGCATTCCCATCACAGTAAGTGTGGGCGACCCCAACACAATGGTCAAGGCAGTTGCACTGAAGACGACATAACCAGCTGGTGCAGCAGCCTTCTGCTGATTGCCAACAAACTATGCATGTCAAGGGACACCACAACTGCATCGAGCAAGAGCTCCTTGTATGGGCAGCATCAGCTTATGCATGTGTACCAGTACAGTACTTGCCAGTACCTGGTGGTACTGCTGCACATGTTGTCCTTGACTGCTCTGAGTTCTCACACAGGTAAAATCCATCATACAGAAAGGCTGCACAAACCGTTTAGTGTGTATTCTTTGTCAGTCAAACCCTCCTTGCGATGCTGGGTTTCTGCGATGTGTGGTGAGAAGGGAGCACCAACTAGCCTAGAACTTTGACACACGCTCTAGTGGACGCGAGTTCCTTATAATGACAAAGTGCAAGCGGTTTTGAAGAAGATCTCTCAGATGTCCCTCAATGCTGCCAAGGCTGATGGCAGAGGCACATTTGCGCCATGCATGTATATGAGATTTAGCTTTTGAAGGCGCCTTGTGTTCGATTTTAGTCTTTCATGCCGCGCTTCGGCAGTTTTGCTGAGGGTCACCCTTGATCACGCTGTACAGCAGTACATGAACTGCTTCTATGGCGCCCAAGTAGTCTACAAATATCTTATTTGAAGCTTGAGGAAGGTTTCAACCCCGTCCTGTCCTGCTGTCAAGCTGTTGTTGGGTTGGTTGCTCCCCCTCCCTGATGCCATCAGCTGTCACAACGCTAGTCGGTCTGTTCGGAAACCTGTGTTGTGCTGCTCTCACAAAGCAAGGTTGTGCTGGGGCGGCATCATTACCAGCACTTGCATGTTGTCATAGCGTGCTTGTACTCGCTGCAGTAGCTGACACACCCACAACCACCACAAATGTGCTGCCATCAAGCCCTTGACACCACATCCATCAGTGTGGCAACAACAAGTCATGGGAGCCTGCATCACTGGTAATACTAACAGTACATATCTGTGCCACTGCAATGGTTGCACTTCCCCAAGCAGCAACCATGCTGGAGGCCGTGCACACCAGCTGCAAGGTCAAAGCTGGCATACCTGTTGTCAGCTATGCGGATTGGCCAGGGGTACAAGAGTTCATCATGTACACCTGAGCATGTGCCAGATAGAAGTCTGCGGCAAGCTGCCCCACCCTGGACAAAAGTGTGCTGCTAGCAGTAGTACGACTCCCTTGCATGCTGCAAACATGCCCCCCCCTCCCTTCCAGCACACCACAGGTTTCATAGGGATGCAACAACAGTTACAGAAATTGGCTCAGCAAAAGCTGAGCAACCCACAAGGGAGCCAGAGGCTCATGGGGGAACTGAAACAAACCCATCTTGTTCAAAGCAGCAACTCAGCTCCACAACTTCCAAATGTTGGCAGGGCGGGGCAAAAAACAAGCACACTGCAAGATACATCGCGCTGTAAACAAGGAGTTTACAGTGTGCACTGTGGTTGCCATGCCATTGCCACCCCTAGTCAGATCAGCCCACTAGCATCCATACAAAACAATGTGCCCCTCCATTCCCAACAGCTCATGTATGATGGCTGCTGGCTGCTGCTTGGCTGCTAAAGCCCTGGTGGTGCAGTAGCTGGTGATAGCGTGTGGCTACACAACACAGACTGCTCTGACCAGGCACTGCTCAAAACCGCTGCCACGACTAAACTGCATAATTCAAGGCTTGTTGATGATACCGTAGGTGCCCATGATCGAGAAGGCAGCCAACAGCCTGCGTGTGGTGCTGGCTGCAGCACTGACGATCAACCCCCCAACAGCAAGGCTGTTGGCAAACTCCAAGTCCTCCTTCAGCTCCTGCAGGGCGGCAGCCTCCCTTGTCTGAGACACCCTTCTGTCCAGCTCCTGCACCAGCTCCATGCTGGCTGCACTCTGTAGGTGCATTGCAATTGAAAGGCAGCAACACGCCAGCAGCTGTAAGCGCACACGTGACAATACTGAAGCTAGCACTTTTTTGGGGTAGGGAGGCGCCACCCAACTGGTAGTCCCCAAGGGTGCCACAGTGCGCAAAACACCAACAGTCCCTGTCGTTTCTGCCCACCAGAAGGCCCTGACTGCCTGATGTAGTATAGGTCATGAAGCCAGGTTGGTGACGGCTGTTGGGAATGCCACCCAGCTTGCTTTTGCATGCTCACCACACCAAGACAACAGCTGGAAACTGACAACAATAGAAGTGACACTGCCTTGGACACAGTGTTGTCATTCCACATGTCCATCTTACCTTGTCCTTCCCACGCAGTCCCAGTGCCTTAACCATCTGCTTCTGCCAGTCACTACGCGCATCTGGCATGTCTGCTGGCAGTGCTGCCTTGCGTTTGCGAGTCTTCTGTGTGGGGGGTGGGGCAGCCTCCTCCTCGTCATCATCACCTGCTGCTGCAAACGTGGCTGCGGCAACGTTCGCCCTTGCTGCTGCACGATGCGGCCTGCTGGCGTTGGTTTGTTTTGAAGCTGCAGCTGTGGCTTTGCTGGTGCTGGAGCCTGCGCCAGGCTTGCCTGCTGTGGCCGCAGCTACACCCTCCCACACCTCCGCCTCAGCTGCTGGCGGTGGGTCATCAGACACCAGTGCCCCAGATTTTGCCAAACTGAAGGCTGTAGCTGCGTCCTGCTGCTGCTGGTGCTGCTGCTCCTGCTGAGCACCATGTGTGTCTGGGGCACGAGGTTCTTGTGGCTGCTCTCTGTCAATGATGCCTGCAGACATTAGACCCGCACCGCAACAGCGTCTGGGTTGAGGTTCTCTGAATATGCATTGGCATCGCACACGCTGCGGCGTGAGGCTGCACTCCAAGTGCAGTCGAATGAACGGCAAGCTCGCTTTTACGTGCAACGTGCCCAACACCAACAGCTTGTCCCTGCAGCTGACTGCCCCCAGTGGCCAGTGGGTGCGGACAGCAGCATGGCAGCACCAGGAATGGACCTGCCAGATGACAGTTGCATCGACCCACCTGCTGCCCTGCACTCCGCCAGAGACTTTCTCACTGCACGCCTGAAGACACGAGCAAGTCGGCCGTTGTACATGCCTGTGGCATTCTCGACCATCACATACACCTCCCGCGCCTCCATGGGCTCAACTTCCAATGCGACAACCTCAGCCACAGCACTGCTGATATCAGCGTCACGGCCTGCGCATCACACAAGAGGCAGCAACGTTGCAAGGTGCTGTTGGAGTGTCCAGCCTTGGCGTTCGACACGGTTCCCCCTGCTGTTCTCAGTTGCTGCACATGTTGCAGGGCGACAAGGGCCCATCCACATCGCTGAGAGCTGGATGTTGCAATGCACTGATGTCATGTCACAAGCTGCCCATGGAGTTGGTTAGAGGTCAGTCACTCTTGAGCATGAGCTGCCTGCAGTTGCACTTGACGCACAGCCGTGTGTATGGCAACTTGCCTGTGAAGTAACCATCCAATGCATCCTAGACTTCTGCGGTGTAAGGCTTGAAGGGCTCATACGGCAGCAGGTCCAAGGGCATGTCTGTGTATGTTGCCACGTGGTCAAGGATGTCATCAAAGGTGAGGATGGTGGTGCCGGACTCCCTCAGCTTGCGAGCAACAGCATCCCGGATGTCCACCGCATTCTCTGCAGACAGAAGATAGATGTCGTTTGCTAAAGGTGCAACCTCCTGCATGCCCGCTCAAGGAATTACCAAGCACTGAGGTAAGGGATGGCAGTCAGCGACCTAGCAACACACCAGCTTGGTGCCCACCTTCTACCCACTGCTCAGCCTCTTGGATGGCGGCTGCTTCTGACGCAGCAGCAGCAGCAGCTGCTGCTGCTGCTGCTGCTGCTGCTGCTGCTGTGGCAAGCTCCTCATCAGCCTCTTGAGCAGGGTCCTGCTCAACACTGTCATCCTGCAGCAGATCAGACTCATCTGCCATGTCGTCGCTTTGCTCTGCGCCATCATCCTCTGACATACTGTCTCCCCTGGAACGGCGGCCTGTGACAACACGAGCCAAAAGGAGGGTTGGCAGCAGAATGTATGCAGGTTCTACTCACAAGGCAAGAAGCAAGCACCTCACCTCTGGCCCTGCGTGCACATCGGAAGCCTGCATATCACAATAGAGTGGTACATTCAGTCAAAAGGGCAGCCAGCACGACAAACCAAGGTATAAGAATCTATCATATGGTCTCATAATCCAGAGCACATATGTACCTTTCCTAAGGCTGGTGTCCCTTGTGATGATGGACTGTTCATGATGTGATCACGACCGCTGATCATCACCACTGATCATGCCTACCTGCTACTGCTTCTTCAGCAGCCACTTGCTCCTGAACGAGGCCAATGAGCTTCTCTAGCCTGGGGTCAGGCTTCTTGCGGGACTCGATGTAGCCTGCCTGCACAGCTTTCAGAGCTCCCAAGCATTGCTGTGCTGTCACGCCCTGTTGAACACAGATGATCTGGCCCTGCGCGTGCCCTGGTATGTGCAAAACAATTGTAGCGTCACCTTCTTTGAATGCCTGCACGCATTTATTAGCACGCTTGAGGAGAGCAGCCCGAGCTTTTGATGCGATGTTGGATGCCGTCATTATAACCCAACATAGGAGCCAACAAACAGGTCTAAGAATGAAGAACAGGATGCGCCAGCAGGCTTGGGAACAAGTCACGTTTGTCACATAGCTTTTCGAAGTGCATTTGAACAGCTGTTTGACTTGAGGGCCAGACAGCTCGCACATTCCGAAGCTTGACTGGTTGAAATGCTCTTTCACGCTTTTCTTTATTTGATTTAGGCTGACAAGTCGTGCCACTGACACTGCACGGCCAGACTGTCATTGACCAGCAGCGATGCACACATATGGTGGCCGGACTGCCATCACTCTGGTGCAGGAACTCTGGTGCAGGAACAAGAGCACTAACCCTTCACAACTGAGTAGTTGTAGATGGTAGTTCTTCTTGTAGGGGGGTGGGGTGCAGTGGGGCCGGAGCTGCAGGCACACCCATCAGGGGGTGGGGGGGATGCCTTGTGCACTGCTTGACGCATCCGATGCAAATATCGTCAACGTTGTGGCCGATCTTGAGTCAAACCTAGCTCATTTGTACGGTATGTGACTATGCTGTGAACCTACCCAATACTGGTACGCTACCCTCCCATATATGGGTATAGTACCCTACCCTATACTGGCACTGGTTACCATGAGACTTAGCTGGAAATACGGAACTACGCCAATACGGGGTAGATCTACGGACCTACGGCAGTAGGTGACCCTCAGACCTACGGCTGCCAACATCCCTACCAATAATTCTTGTGCGCCATGCAGCCAGGCTTTGCTTTGCAGTACAAGGCGAGCACAGTTGCAAATGGCACCTCAGGAGGCACTTTCTGCATGTTGGTGCTGTGAAGCTGTAAGATTGGGCAACACATCAGACAGGCAGGTAAGGCACAATACTTATATAAATACGGCCCCAGTTGCCAGCCTGGACAGCCTCACTCAGATAGGGCAGACAAGTAAGGCTACAGTTGATTGATGTTTGCTCCCCTGACAGGTCAAGCCGATGGGCTGATCAGTAGAGTAGAACAGTGCTGTCAGTTGCTTCAACCGTGTCATCTGCAGCAGCAAGGCCCCCCTCATGTCGCCAAGGCAACACATACTGAGCGCCCTAAGCTGAGTCAGCTGACACACCAGCGGCAGACCCTCCTCCCATGCACCCTCCCATGCACCCTTCAAGCTACCCAAGTGCAGAGTGCACAGCCCGCTCAGCCCCTGCAGAGGGACCAGCAGCTCTGCACTATAAGGCACAAGCGCCATGTCCAGACACTGCAGCCCAGGGCAGCAGCTGACAAGGCGGCTGCCCTCAGGAGCTGCAAGACTCACTCCTGCAGGCTGACTAAGCTCCGTGATGATCAACTCCCGCAACCGCGGCAGCTGCCTGCCGACAGGAAACATGTGCTGCAGCGCACCTGCCGGCAGTGTGCAAGCCCTGATGTTGAGGTGCTGCAGCCTGCTGCTGGCTGTCAGGGCTGCGTAGGCTACTGCAGGGGGATTGTTGTCCTTCACCTCATCCCACAAAGTGCCTGTCAAGTCCATGTGTGTCAGCTGTGTCAGCTGCTGCAGGTGGGACAGCAGCTGTTCTGCCTCAGCTGCATACCCTGCTGCAGCAAAGGAGCAGTTCACAATCTGCAGGTGCTGCAGCAGGGTCTTGCCAGCCAGGACAGCTGGCTCCAACTTCACAGTTGTCTCCAGCTGCACAACATCACCAGACAACTGCAGACACGTGAGTCGCAGTATACCAGACAGCATGCTGGCAGTGATGCTGACGCAGTTTATACCTTCACCCTGCACCTCATGGACCCGCAGGTCAACAAGCCGGGTCAAGGCCTGTAGGGGCTGCAGGGCTAGGCTGCCATCGTCAGGGCTCAAATAGGCTATGCCACCAAGCTCAAGGTAGGTGAGCTGCTGCAGCTGCTGCAACACACCCGTTGGGAACTGGTAGTATGGCCTACGGGGCAAGGGTTGGAACAGCCCCCTGAGGCTGAGGTGCTCCAGGCCTGGCAGCTGTGGCAACGCTGCTGCCAGTGCCTCATCCGCATCCCCACACATGCCGCAGTCTTCAAGGCGCAGCTGCGTGAGGGTGGGACTCAGCATGCCTTGGAAGCTATCGCCCACCAGGAACATCTTCTTGGACTGGTAGCTGCGTAGCTGCATAGCCGCTGCTGGGTGTGGACAAGGGGAGAGGGGGGGGGAAACTCACCCCTATCACCCGTGTACTCCATGATGATACTGTCAACGTGCTGCCCATGCTTGTTCAGGTACAGCAGCACGCTGTCCACCTGCTCCTGTCCGGGCACACTTGCTGTGATGCTGCGCAGGGCCAGCACAGCTGCCTGGTGCAGCCTGCTGTGGGCCCTGGCGGCGCTGAACAGGCTGCGCTGGTCATCGGCTGCAAGGCACTGCATCACTGCCAGCAGGCAGGGGTCGGGCAGCTCCGGCAGCAAGAGCTCATCAGCCTCCACAGTTTCTGTCCTGCAAAGCAGCATGAGCAGGCAAGCAGGTGCATGAGCTCACTGATACGCCAAAACGATGCCGCCAAAGCATGGTGGACCGGTCAGCATGGTCTCTACGTGTAACAGCAGCACCAGAACACAATGTGACAGGGTCCAAGATGTGGGACTGCACGAGGTTTGATCTTCAACAGCAAAACTGCAACATGCCCCGTGCAGCCAAGAGCAGCACTGAGCACAGGGTCCCGCATGAAAGGTTGCAGACTGTAGACCTGAAACTCACATGCCGTGGGGATCAGGTCAAGCCTTCAAGGCAGACACAATGTGTCTGTGTTGATCTGCTGATGTGGCACGGACGCGCCAAACGAAGTGGACACAGTCCAACACCGGGATATTGTTTTGCTTTTGAAGTTGTCTTACAGCATCTGATGACGTGCGATGCATGTTTACCCTTGAAGCAGGAATCTGGATCGCCACCCTGTTATAGTGAACGCCAGCAGTGTCAATAGCTGAGCTATGCTCCAGCTCTCTTTGTGAGCAGATGAGCAGTAGACTTGTTACACTGTTGCTGTCGTAGCACAAGGAAAAACACTACTGTCTTGCGACAGCGTCTCAACCTATATAGGGGGAACTACCGGTCACGGTCAAAGACCGCACCACAGAACCGCGACCAGTGACTCAACATTGTCCAGGCACAACAGGGCCTGTACGTATCCAACATGTATCCAAATGCCAAGTCGTCACGTATGAACGACAGTCGTCAGACACGTAGGTCTGTCGTACTCGATGAGTTAGTAACCTGGTCAAACATCAACACGCACAGACTGTGCAGCATGTGTTGACTGAACATCATATTCCAACACTCTTCAAAGATACAAGGTAGCCCAGGTAGCCCAATCTAATTTTGAAAGCTAATGGGTGCACTTCATAAGCCCAGCTTAAACAGCAGACTTCACACAATTGCACCACCATGCGGCCACATGCATGCGGCACAAGCACTGGCTGCCAACTAGCACTGCTGAGCAGTGAACTGCTGGCCCTGGATGACCTTTGAACCACCCCACAGAGCTAGCACAATTGAGGCTCTATACCCTTTCTACTGCTGCTGTGCCCACACTCGCTAGGCCCCATCAGTGATGGGCCATCGCAAGCAGCAGTGCTAGCCCAGGGGGCCCTGCTGTTGCGCGCAACTGCTTTAATGGCTGAAGAAGTGCTGCAACCAAAGTACTGGCACACCATCCTCCTGCAGCTCCTGCTCCCTGTGACGGGTTGTAGAGGGTGCTGGTGCTGCTGCTTTTGAGGCTGCTGAATGGGTCCTTGGAGTGACTCCAGCACAAGCCTGCACAGGCACAAACGACAGACAGGGTGTCATGAAGCAGCAAACCACAAAGCACAGCAGGACAGGCGCAGCAGTGCAGGACAACACGCATGTAAGCAGTTGCAGCACACACCATGCCACAACTGGAAGGCCTTCTCGTCAGCCTCATTTTCACAAGGACTGTCTACCATCTGCCAACAGGGTCCCCCTTGATGCCGCTTTCGCCTCTTCCTTGTGACTCCCACCTCCCAATGCTGTACTCCCTGCCCCGCCTGACCACCACCTGCCTATCTCCTCTCCCGCCCAAGACATCACACCCGATATGCTCCCCAGCGCTCTCATACCTTGAAGCCCCGCCTGCCACCAGCACCCCACAAGACAGCACCTCTAGCTAGTGTCTGCCGCATCAAGTGGCCTCAAGACACATGCCGCAGAGTCTGCTGCTGACTGACCAGCACCAGCAGCAGCTGCACGATGCAGCCTATTGGCAGGATATGAAACGGCACGCCCCAAGCCCTAGTTGCAGCTGCTGGCAGCCACCAATTACCCACCTGATTGCTGCTGCTGGAGTCACTCTGCCAGTCCTGCCGCCGCCTGCACTGCCACCTCAGGGTGGCTGTGGTTGAGGTAGCGCTGCAGCAGCTGGCGCCACACCGGCTCATCACCAGGGGCCTGCACATCAGACACAACAGCAAAGCAACAACAGCAAACAAGGCAGAGCATAAGTTGGGATCCCACAGGGTGAGAGCAAGCAATACAGCCGACACGGCCCCTCCATGCATGTCCGCCATGCCGTACATAGTGCAAGGCCAGCACAATTGAGCAGGGCACCGCAGGAGGTGTGGTTCTGCTTGGCAGGACTGTGAGAATGCCACGCAGTGGACTAGCGGGCAAAGCACAAACTGGCCCGGAGCGTTTTAGCTTGACAGCCACAATCAGACACAGCAGGCATGTAAAGGTGAAAGTTGAATCAGCCTTGGCTCACCTGGCTACTCAAGTTGACACTATAGTCAGCATCATAAATCAGTGCTGTCAGCTGCTTCAACTGTGTCATCTGCAGCACCACCTGTCCCACCGAGGAGTCCATGCTGCCAAGCTGACCCAAAAACAGCTCCCTGAGCCCTGTCAGCTCACACACCATCAGCAGACTCTCCTCCCCTGCAGACCCCAAGTGACCCAAACGCAGCGTGTGCAGGCCGCTCAGCCCCTGCAGTGGGGCCAGCAGCTGTGCGCTGTAAGGCACATTCCGCATGTCCAGGGACTGCAGCCCAGGGCAGCAGCTGACAAGGCTGCTGCCCTCAGGACCTGCCCCATCTTCCCGTCCCCCTGCTTGGCCATGGTCAAGGTCCATGATGTTGAGCTCCCGCAGGTGCGGCAGCTGCCGGCCAGCAGGGAACACGTGCTGCCACACACCTGCTGGCAGTCGGCAGTTGCTGATGTTGAGGTGCTGCAGCCTGCTGCTGGCTGTCAGGGCTGAGTAGGCTGCTGCAGGGGGGCTGTGGCCCTCATTATCACACCACAGAGTCCATGTTAGGTCCAGGTGTGTCAGCTGCTGCAGCTGCTGCAGGTGGGACAGCAGCTGCGCTAGCTTAGCTGCATACCCCGCTGCACCCACCATGCAATCGTTCATCTGTAGGTGCTGCAACCGAGTCTTGCCTGCCAGGACAGCTGGCTCCACCTCAACTTGTTCATACAACTGCAGACAGGTGAGGAGGTGGGCACCTGACAGCATGCTGGCTGTGAGCCTCAAGCTGTATGAGGGTACCTGTGCATGCTGAAGCCGGAGGTGGACCAGACCTGTCAAGGCCTGCAGGTGCTGCAGGGGGAGGCTGTCGTCGTCAGGACCCAGACAGCCTAGGTCATCAAGCTCAAGATACGTGAGCTGCTGCAGCTGCTGCAACACGCTGGTTGAGAACTGGTAGTATGGTCCAACGGTGAACAGCCCCTTGAGGCTGAGGTGCTGCAGGCTGGGCAGCTGTGGTAGTGCTGCTGCCAGTGCCTCAACTGCTGCATCGCCACACAGCCCGCAGTCTTCAAGGCGCAGCTGAGTGAGGGTGGGACCCAGCACGCCCTGAAGGCCATCACCCGCTAGCAGTATCTTCTTTGACTGCCAGCTGCGTAGCTGTGTAGCGAATTCTGTAGGCAGACGAAGGGAGATAGAGGCTTCACCCATGTACTCAATGCTGAAACTGTCCACGTGCTGCCCGTACTTGCTGAGGTACAGCAGCACGCTGTCCGCATCCTCCTGTCGGGTTGCGACTGCTGTGATGCTGCGCAGGGCCAGCACAGCTGCCTGGTGCAGCCTGCTGTGGGCCCTGGCAGCGTTGAGCACACTGCGCTGGTCTGCAAGGCACTGCAGCACTGCCAGCAGGCAGGGGTTGGGCAGCTCCCGCAACCAGAAACAGCCAGCCCCTGCGCCTGCCATCCTGCATGCAGCAACCGCACAACAAAGTCCAAGCACTTGCAAAGGCCCTAGATTGGGTCGCATACTCCTTCGACTGCCCGGTCGATCGCTGGGTAACTGTGCCCCTGTTGGAAGGCCGCTAGAAGGCACCTCTAGGGCAAGAACAGCAGTCACTGCATGGAAGGCCTGCATGCAAAGCAGGGCGCATGCAAGCTGAATCCACAGGTATATTGCATGCAGCATCGATCTTGCTGTACAGTTGAACAGTTATGTTGCAGCAAACACTCTGGTCTGCACAGTACTTCCCATCATGGCAGCAACAGGATCCTAGGCTGTCAGTGCTGCCCTACCTTGAAGACTGCTGCACAATGTGTTTCCCTCTTACTTCAATTGTCAACTTGCTTCAAACAGAGTCAGGGACGGGATCGATGGGCGGTGTCGGAAAGTCGCGGGCTGATCTGAGAGCAGTTGCTTGCTGCAAGTGAAAGTGCGGAGTCAGTACCGCACAGTGGAGAAACCCAGGCACGTATGATGGAGAACTTCAGAACGTTCACAGTGTGCCGTTGGTGGTGTATCGTTGCATTGTTCAGTAAGGGTTTGATGGAAGGTCAATGGAAGGCTGCAAGCTTTGAGCAACCAGCCTGCACATTTGTTCTGGAGGTTGCTGCAAGAGTGCACCATGCACCATGCGCCGTGTGCACATGTATACTGCAGTACTTCCTACTGAGAGTGTAGACAACCTTGCAGCAAGGGTCAGCATATGGTCAATTGCACCATCCTCATGGTAGACTGAAGTTCAGTCACTGAACAGACTGTAAAGGCTATCAGCCCCCACTGCAACCAAGAGGGAGGCAGCAAAGTGAATGATGACAGTCCCTGTCATCCTGAGGGCATGACACAACAGAACGCTGTGGTGCATGCTGCTTCTGCACTGCTGGATAAACCCTGCTGTCTGGGCAAGTGAACCATATGCATCATCACAGCTGTGCATCCCATACTGGCACATGCATGCCTCAACATTTGTAGCTGTAAGCGCACTATGCAGGCAGCTGGCACTGGTAAGCACATCCCTCCTGCAACACCAACAATCCCCCTCTTTACGCCCATCTCACACCCCCTCTCATTCCGGATCCCTGGCCCGGAATGTTACCAATCCGACTTTCCCCTCGACACTCGTAACAGCAGCAGCCCCAACATGTTACCAAGTCTGCCACACAGTTGCCCTCGCACAACATGCATCATGCATGCATTGCATAACAAGTGTGCCAACCCACGCTGCCCACCTCGCCCAGCAGCACACAGTAGAATCTCCAAATAGTGGAAAGCCACCACAATTGTGACAAGACCCAGCAAGAATACCACCAGGCACTGGGACTGCATCCCAGACCCCCAACGCACACAGCACCCGATAGTGCAAAGTAGCAGGCGTAGACTGCATCCGTACAACCAACCACGCTGCTCAGGTCCCACACCCTATCGTGACACCACACACAGTCAGCACAGTTACTGCTGCCCTTACATGCCCCAGGTCTCTCCCCACCCCTCAAAATGGCCCCAGCCCCTGCCGGCTGCAGCTGCCACCATGCAGGCTGAGGTGGCAGTCCTCCCTCCTGCTGGGAGTGCTGCCCACTTCTGTGCTGCTGCCGACCCCACTCAGCACACCATCCCCCTGCATCTGCTGCTCCTTGCCAAGGGGTTTTGTGGTTGCTGCTGCTGCTCTTGAAGCTGCTGACTTGGTCCTTGGAGTGCCTCCAGCGCAAGTCTGCACAGGCACAAACCACAGACTGGGCGTTGTGACGCAGAGCACAGCATGGCAGATGCACCAATGCAGGGACACGCACGCGCAGGAATACGCACGCGAGGCAGTTGCAGCAGAAACGATGCCACAGCAGGAAAGCCTCATACATGCAAGGACTGCATACCAACTGCTCACAGGGTAACCCTTGATGCCTTAGTTGCAACGTCCTCCTAACTCCCAACCCCTCATGCGGGGGTCCCTGCCCCGCCTGGTCACCACCTGCCTGTCTCCATTCCCGCCCAACCCAACATTCTCCCCAGCGCTCTCGCACACTCGAGGCCCGCCTGCCAGCAGCCCACAGCAGCGCCCCTAGTTTGTCTGCCGCATCAATTGAAGCTCAAGAGATACACTCTGCTGCTGACTGACCATCACCAGCAGCTGCGGTATCATTCAGCCTATTAGCAGTATATGAAACGGCACGCCCCAGGCCTCATTTGCAGCTGCTGGCAACCACCAAGCACCCACCCGATTGCTGCAGGCTTAGTCACTCTGCCAGTCCTGCCGCCGCCTGCTGTGCCAACACAGGGTCGCTGTGGTTGAGGTAGCGCTGCAGCAGCTGGCGCCACACGGGCTCATCACCAGGGGCCTGCACACAGCAACAGCATCAACTGATTCATGGCACAAGTTGGGGTAGCAGCCAGCAGCAGGCGATACAGCTGACGCCACCCCATGCATGTGCATATTGAAGCCATTTGTTGCAAGTGCAAGCACAGGAGGAGGGGGCAGAAGCAAAGGTGATGTACACCATTTTTGCTGACAGGTTGATGCTCAATACAACACATGTTGTGATCTGTAGGCCTGCAACACAGCAGATGGCAATGCCTGCTGCTCTGCACCCGCTGGACAGCTACACTCAGGCAAAGCAGCAGTTGCTGAAACCATTCAGCAGTGTTTCCCTCACCCTACTGGCCAAGCTGACCTCCCGGTGAAAGTAGTATTTCAGTGTTGTCAGCTGCTGCAGTTGTGCCAGCTGCAGGACGAGCCCCTCCTCCATGTCCCATGGAAGTGTGACACTGAGCTCCCTTAGCCCTGTCAACTGACAGAAATCCTGCAGGCCCTCCCCTCCTGCAGGGTCAAAGAGGTCCAAGTGCAGTGTGTGCAGCGCGCTCAGCCCCAGCAGCGGGGCCAGCAGCTCTGCACTGTACGGCTCGACCCGCACGAACAGAGACTGCAGCCCAGGGCAGCAGCTGACAAGGCTGCTGCCCTCAGGACCTGCCCCATCTTCCCCTCCCCATGGCTGCTCAAAGTTAAAGCTGTTGAGCTGCCGCAGGTGCGGCAGCTGCCGACCAGCAGGGAACACGTGCTGCCACGCACCTGCTGGCAGTGTACAGTGATTGATGTTGAGGCGCTGCAGCCTGCTGCTGGCTGTCAGGGCTGAGTACGCTGCTGCAGGGGGGTAGTGACCCTCCATATCCTCCCACAAACTCATTGTCAGGTCTAGGTGTGTGAGCTGCTGCTGCTGTTGCAGCTGGGACAGCAGCTGCGCTTGCCCAGCTGCACTTCCAGCTGCATCAGCCATGCAGGTGCGCATCTGCAGGTCCTGCAGCCGGGTCTTGCCAGCCAAGACAGCTGGCTCCATCTGCACAAACGCCAGGTTTAAACGCGTGAGGTGGTGTGCAGCTGACAGCATGCTGGCAGTGACCCTGACGGTGCCCTTGTCAGCTTTTGCCGCACCGTCCAGCCGCAGGTCACACAGCCGGGTCATGGCCTGCAGGGGCTGCAGGGGGAGGCTGTCGCCATCAGCGCTCTCGACAAATGCATGAACAAGCTCAAGGTAGGTGAGCTGCTGCAGCTGCTCCAAAACACCCCCTGGGAGCTCAGACCACCGATTTCCATCGGTGCACAGCTGCCTGAGGCTGAGGTGCTCCAGGCCTGGCAGCTGTGACAGTGCTGCTGACAGCGCCCCGACTGCTGCATCGCCAGACGGCTGGCACCTGCTGAGCCGCAGCTGTGTGAGGGTTGGCACCAGCACACCCTGGGGACCATTGGCCACCAACGATATCCTACACAACTGCCAGCTGCGTTGCTGTGTAGCTCCTTCTTGGAGCACACGGATGAGGATGCAGGGAGTTTGATCATAACTGCCTGTATGCTCAATGCTGACACTGTCGACGTGCTGCCCGTGCTTGCCAAGGTACAGCAGCACGCCGTCCACCTGCCGCTGCTGGGTCACCACTGCTGTGATGCTGCGCAGGGCCAGCACGGCTGCCTGGTGCAGCCTGCTGTGGGCCCTGGCTGCACTGAGAACGCTGCGTTGATCGGTGACTGCGCAGCACTGCAGCACTGCCAGCAGGCAGGCGTCTGGCAGCTCCAGCAGCCAGGGCTGTGGTGAATCCTCCTCAGAAGTCATGCTGTGCATCAGCAGCAATAGGCAAGCAGCAGGTGTATGGGATTCATGGTGACGCATCCGACCCTGACTCACTTTTCACAGAACGACTGGCATCCAGCCATAGCCACAGGGTCTGCCTACCTAGCAGCACCAGGCTGCACTGGGACAACGTCAGCACTATTGGTCCATCAAGCACACAACTCAGCATGGGGCCTCGAACATCGTTCCAGATCACAACCAACGTACCTTTTTGGTGACGTAGTCAACCGCAGTTCCTCTGCCAGTCGTCAGTGGCACCTCTGGCTGGGGATCTGGCTGGGGGACAGGCTGGTTGGGACGATTTTGACACTGCGGGATAAAGATGGTTCAACATATAAGATTGCGCTGTGGAATTAACTAGTTGTGTTGGGGCGGGGCCTGGATCCACGGGACTACTCAAACTACGATTGACTGCAGGTCTTTGTACACTCTTTGTACACTCCAACTTTTTGTACAACCAAACCTGACTCACCAACTTTGTGTACACTCATCCAGGATGAAGACACAAGACAATGGATTACAGCCTGTTCATTTGTGACCACCATTCAGCACCGTATCATATGACTTGGAGGGTGCACACCACATTGAGGCTTTGGTTGCTTGCACATTGGCTGTGTGGTGAAGACCTGCTTGATTGCGAGCACTTGCTGATGCAGAAGCTGACAAGTGGAGCCTCAAGCATGTTGCTGGCATCCCGTGGGCAAGGGCTAGACAGCTGGACGTGCGTGATGTGGCAGTCCACTTCATGGTGTGTGCTGCATGTAGTCCGCTTGACGAAGGGCACCTGACATGACCAATGTCAACTGGCAAAATGATTTCAAGGGATGAAACACAGACAACCAGAGGCATGTTGACACTGCGACGAGCTGCTGCACGCATACTTGTGTGATACGATAATGCAAACTTCATTTTGTCCTGCAGCAGCACTGCTATCCACACACCCACTGCCATCCCAACTCAACACAATCACAGGCAGCCTTGAGGCTGTCTGGCAGCTTCATGCCTTTGGTCCTGGCAGCAGGACCATACACCCCCCTGAAGTGCCTGAGCACTTGCTGGCAGACTACATTTCCTGCAATTGATAGCAACGCAACAGAACACAGCACGTGCTCAGCACATGCAATAGTCATGCACAATCTGAACAAACTGCACAAGTATCCGCAAGCATACCTACAACTGGAGCAAGTTCTGCGCAGCCCATCAACGATGCACGGGGAGGCTAGAACAGCACCAAGTGTGCAACGAACTAGTAATGGCTTCCGGCTGTGTCGTCAACATGACCATGCCAGGCTGTTGTCAACCTCATGGCCCCAAGGAGGGAAGAAAACATTTGTGCAGACACGAAGTGAATTCACATCGGCCTGACACCACGCATGCACCCCAGGCTGTGGGTCTGCATGTGCCCAACCGCATTGGTGGGCGCAACACATTCACTGCTACTAGTACAGCTGCTACATGCACACTTACAACAGATGGGTGCAACACAAGGCTCCCTGGAACAAAGCTACTAGTGCGAACAGGGGGTTCATGAGGAGGTGTGGAGGTGAACACTTGAGGCAGCGGCAGTACCCTTCTTGTGCCCTGTGGCAAAGCCAATTTATGTGTCATTGCCAAGCGGTACCAAAATGCTCAGCATGTGCACACAGGTGCAGGTTGCACTGCAAACCCCTGCCATTCCTTTGTGCAGGCCTGCACCATGTTTGCAGCAGTCAACCACTAAGCCAACAACTGCATCTTGTTTGACCAAGCTGCCCCGCACAAACTAGGGCATGATGCAAACCTGTCAGCCTAGCCTCCGGCTGCAGCGCCACATGCAACACCCATACCCAACCCACAGGACAGAAACAAACACATAGCCGCTTGCAAAGGCTACAACTGAGCTGAGCTGAGGCATACTGAGCAGCCTGGCACAACTGGTGTTGTGAGACAAAAACCCCACGCCAGGCCACAAGTTCGATCAAAGCTCCTCTGCACCAGCCTCCCCATCCCCGGCAGCCCCTTGGACCCCAGCCCCAGCTGCATTCGGCCCATTGGCTGCATTAGCCGCCTCCACGGCGTGCACCACAGCAGCAGCCAGTCCCTATGCCACATCATCCTCATCCTCATCCGAATCATCCTGCAATTGCTGTTGCACCACCCCACCCTGGAAGTTACCATGTGGGCCAGCTGGCTGGCCCGCATGCGCTGGCCCGGCCCCACCCTGCTGCCCTGCCCCTCCCGCAGCTCCTGCAGCACCCCCCTGGGCATTGATCATCATCACACCCCCCTGGGGTATGATCATCATCTGGTGGGCCACCCCCTGAGGGCCCTGGCCATGCCCCACCTGCACATGAACTCCACCTGGCCCGCCCTGCATATGGATCCCACCGCCCTGCACGTGGATCCCACCTGGCCCGCCTTGAATCTGTATCCCAGCACCTTGGAGGTGCCCCATGAACTGTTGAAAGACACCCTGAGGGGGCGGGGGTGGAAGGGGTGGTGGCTGCGGGGGCGGAGGTGGGTGCGCGAAGTGGGGCTGACCCCAGGGCGGGACAGGCGGAGGTGGGTGGTGGAGAATCTGGGGTAGCGGAAGGTGCGGCGGAAAATGCAGTGCGTGCCCCGCCCCAAAGCCCGGCATCCCTGGAAACGGATGCCCAAAGAGGTGCTGGGGTGGTAACACATGTGCCCCCTCGTCCTGAGGCTGCTTAGGGGGCTCAGGCTCAGGTGCCAGCTGCTCGCTGGTGTAGGTGTCACCAGCCACCTCATCAGGCATGAGACCCAGCTCCTCACACGCCAACAGGGTCACCCCCATGTGCTGGTGACCCCTGCCCAGCTCGGCAGCTGACACGCCACCCCTGGGGACTATCACCACCCTGCAGCCATGCGGCTCTGCACCCAGCGCGGGTGCGATCCGTGCAGCGGCCATTTCTAGGTGATGCCCATCCACCCCAGGACACCTGTAGCACTCGAGCTGTGTGAGCTGGGTCATGGTGACGGCTAGTGCACCGGGCGGCAACCCTGAGGACCAGCTAGGGTTGTCCCTCAGCACCAGCTGCCGTATGGCTGGCAGCGACCCCAGGTGCCGCAGCTCCCCAGGAGCTAAGGGCCCCACAACCTCCAGCCGCCGCAGCCCCCGGCACCAGCACCCCCTGGCGAGAGGGACATAGCACAGCCTGCAGCTGGACGAGCCAGCTACACGGCTGCTGCTGCTGCCCGCTGCAGCAGCTGCACTCCCGGCCCCAGCAGAAGAGGCTACTGGCCCACCCTGTGATTGTGTTACAGCTGCAGGCCGGCCAGGCAAGGCGCCATCTGCCAACCCCACCAGTGAAGCCAGAGACAGCGGCCACTCCCCTTGCTGCTGCGGGTCAAACGCTGCTGCTGCATACCCCGCCGGCCCTGCGTGGTACACGGAGCGCCACCCCAGCCGCAAGGAGGTCAGGCCGTGCAGCCGCCGCAGCCCTGCCAGCTGTGCATTGGTGGCCGCCAGGCGCTGTGGCAGCAGCAGCTCCCTGAGTTTGTCTGCTGGCAGCACCTCTGGGAGTTCGGCCAGTGCTGGGCCGTACATCCGCCCTGTCAGCTCGAGGCGGGTGAGGCTGGGGAAGGCTTCCAGTGCTGCCACACACTGGTTGTGGGCGAGTGGCTCGGGGTCTGTGGGGATTGCCGCAGCAGCCAGGACACTGCAGACAGACAGATTGGGAAAAGACAGCACATGTACTTGAGGACAGGATTTCAAAGACAGTAACCAGGGGCACAAGGGCTGTCGTGCACTGGTGCGAGTTGATCAATTGCCTCATGAGACACATTGTCAAGAGCAGAGCACGTGAACAGCAGTAGCAGCTGCAGCCGTGATGCCTGCACATTGAGAGTGGCACTCAGCATTTAAAGAGCGCCACCTCTGCCCAAGGTGAGGCACAGCCACCTCTGTGTGTGGTGTCAGAAGTGCACATTGGACGCAAACCAATGTGCTCTTCACTATGGGCGCAAGGCACCGACCATGATACGTTTGCTCTCAAGCTCCGCCAGCATGCCCTCAGCAGCCCCCATGTCACCCTTCATTCAATAACAGACGGCCTCTACCATGTTCAAAAACACCAGACATCTTCACCAAGATAGTACAGAGTAAAGAGCTACTCACTGTGGCGGCGTCTCCATGTGTGCTGCCAGGCGTGTGATGTTGGGCAGGCGCAGGCGGCCCACAGCCGGGGGCCCAGGCAGCGCACTGAACAGCCCCCCCAGGTGGAGGCAGGTGAGGGCGCTGTTGCGCGCCAGTGCTGCCAGCACACCAGGGGTGGGGGTCCAGCCCAGTGCCAGCTCCCGTAGTGAGGTGAGGTTGCCCAGCTGCTGCTGTGCGGCCTCGGGCCAGTTGGGGGTCATGTCCAGGGGGCGGTGGTCCTGCAAAGGGGTGGGGCGAGGCTGGCAGGCACAAGCTCAGTCAGCAGGAGGGTTGGCATCAGTTCAGTTTCAACAGAAGCCAGCAACTTCGGGTGCATGACGGGCACTTTATGCATACCGAACGCATGGGTGCATAGCAGGCATTCACTATTGCAGAGCCATGGTTTATTACATTGCTTTGGGTATGTGTTGAGCCCTACTCTTCGTTAGCACTGCACAACAGGTGGCAGCAGTGCAATGTAGTCGGCAGATTGAGGGTGGCGGACGTGTTCTGCTGATCAGGGCGCAAGCAGAGGGTACAAGTATGGCGTGCTGTGAGTGCTGCCGCGTGCATGAAGCAGCTGAAGTGTGCCGGCCAATTCATGCCAATGGCACCCCTCACAGCACCGCCGTAACTGTCTGCCAATGGAACACTTGTCGTGTTGGGGCCTGATGTCATTGATGGCTCCTGGCTCAGACACACAAGATCCTTCATGCCCATGGCAGCTCTCACAGCACCCCCATGACTGTTCCCTCTGCTCGCACTCTGATCAGCAAAACACCTCCACCACGCCCACAGCAGAGATGGAGTCATAACCAAGTCCTCCTGATGATCCCTGCCCCCCTTCTTGCATTCCCTTGCAAAGCCCTCCCAGTTCACCCCCTGCCTGCATGCATTACCCACCTCCCCCCCCCTCCATAAAGGGCCCCTCTCCTTACTCACATGTGGCACATGAGTCCAGCCCAGCTCCAGCCGTGTGAGGCGAGTGAGGCTGCAGGCACTCACCAGGGCGCCCTCAAACCGCGGCCCAGGGTTCAGCGCCACACGCAGCCACAGCAGCGGGGGAGGCGCCGGCAGCGGACCCTCCCCACCAGGGCTGAACGCAGCAGCGCCTGCGTCAGCCATGTTGTGTGCTGCAAGTGCTGCTCGCACCCCAGCAGCACCCCCGGCCGCCCCTGCTGCTGCTGCTGCTGCTGGTGAGGCCCCTTGCTGTGGGGGTGGGGGTGGGGGTGCCTCTGCCATCTCTGCCTGCCAGTTGGGTTCGTGCATCTCTGATAGGCAGTTGAGCAGGGGGCCGGTGAGGTTGTGTGGGGCCATGGCCAGGCGGGTGAGGCTGGTGGCACAGAGCAGCATGGCGAGGTCATGGTGCTTCGGACGTGAGCTGTAGTTGTGGTCGCTGAGGCTGAGGGAGCGCAGGGAGGGCAGGGAGCTCAGGCGGGACAGGCCACCAATGTGGGTGCCGTGCACAGAGCACAGCTGCAAGTGTGTCAGGCCTGCAGGAACAACAGGGAGGAGGGAACCCAGGATTGAGGCATGTGTGAGTGAAGACGGGGAAGCGCTGGATTCTGGTGAACGTCAACACAGGGCGGCAGCAGCACTCAGTTGAGATCATGGTGATCACCAGACATGAACCATACAGGCTGGCCACTGGCACGCGGTGATATATTGAGCCGCATATGCGTCATACCCTACAGATGAAGCCCCTGACGATTCCTCTTCACGCTCACATACATAAGCTTAGTGTCTTGCACACACATGCAAGGCCACTGCTGACCTGTCAGGCTTCCAGGTTCCAGCCAGGAAGCCATCCCCCGCACCTGTCATGAGTGCGATGGCTGCACACTCTGCGTCGCTGACGTAGTGTGTTGAGAAGTCCAGTGAGGCCAGGTGGGGGATGCAGTGTCCCGCACTGGCCAGTATGGCAGACATGTCGTAGGTGGAGGCCCAGGCAGTGCAGCTGGAGCACTGGATCTCCTCAGGGGGCCTGCGAGACAGTCACCACCAGTGCGGGGGGAGTAATCATGGCAGCATATGGGAGGGGTACGCAGCTGCTGGTGAAAGTCAGTACCTTGATGTCGCTGTGTGCAGGCAGTGCAGAGCATCCACGCCTTGTTGTCAAGCAGCAAGCAGAGGTGGCACACAGCCAGACACAAGGTGAAGTGGGGCTGGCGCTGACGACTTATCGGAGGAAGAATCGAAGGGATGCAAACTTGGGAGGACAGGACTTCTAACCGCACAACTAGCAACGTGACAGTGCACAACCCAGTGCAGCAAAGAGGTCCATGTCACAGCACCGCACAGCTGCCGCCATCTAGTCCTGTTGAGGGCCTTGTCGGCAGTGCCTGCAGTGTGCTGGTAGGGCGCTAAGCTGGAATGTACTGGAGCTGCAGTATCGCATGCAGTGCTGCAGATGGCACCGTGCTGCCTGCATTGCAGCAACACCCACAAGCCACCCGATGCTGGGGCCGACGCTGCATCCCTCCCCCCCCCCCCCGGCGTGCCCCCTCACCTGTCTGGCAGTAGGTCATGCAGCTGCAGGGAGGTCAGGCTGTTCATGAACCTAGCACCCTGCAGACAGCAGACAGCACGCAACACAGCAGGGGGGCTGAGGGAAGGTCACATGGCAGCCACTTTTTGGTCGCATATCTGTGCTCGATGTACAACCCCTGTGCCAACATTGTGCTTATAAATGATGAGTGTCACACGTTGCTCGTACTACAAGGCAACCCACACCCCGGCCCTCCACCCTGCTGCCAATGCATGCAGTGCTGCGGTCAAACAGAGCTTGCGCATGCCAAGTACGTCTTAACACAGTCCCAGCACCCTGCAGATTGCTGCGCACACCTGTAAGAAGAACAGTGGCAGCACAAACATGGCCTCATGCAGGTTGCCAGGCTTCAGCACCGCGCGGCGGACATTGGGCATGTGCTCGCCCAGCAGGTGCTGCCGAGACATGCAGCAGCTGCCTGCCCGCAGGGTCAGCGTTGTGACGCTCTGCTGCACGGCATCTCGCAGCTGGGTGCATGTCAGGGCGAGTGCTGCTTGGTGCCTAGGCTCCAGCGCAGGCAGCAGGCTGCCATCAAACACCCCGGTGCAACCTCCAACAGCTCAAACAGCGGGAACACAGCGCTCCTGTCTGCAGGAGCCCTCTCCATAGCGTCTGAATCGACTGCACTGTCTGCTAACTTGTATTTCGCTGATGGCAGCTCCTTCTGTTGTTACTGGTGCATCATAATGCATCAGTGCATCCAATGCATGATGCACGCATCACTAGTGCACATAAAGGGTGCTTCTGCTGCTGTCAGGGATGTGCAGCTGCAAATGCTGAGATGCGCTTGGTGCGCAATTGGTAAGTTGCTGTCCTAACTGGTGCTGATGCTTTGAGCGCACATGGCAAACACACTGGGTGGGACTGTCCTGGTGAGATCAAGTGCTGAAGGTGCCGTGAGGTGAGCATAGTTTGCAGGCCAGACAACCCCCGAGCATACGTAGGGCATACATTAGGTGAATCCGGAGCACGTAGCACCTGCGATTCCAGAACCCTGACCCAAAGTCCGACAGCCAGCAGTAGCTGACCATTCACAGAGAGTGCAGTAGTGCGTCAGTTACGTCTGAAACGCGATCTGACAACGAAGTGGGCCTTACAACGCTCTCCCCTTGGGCCCTTGCCATACCTCTTGGTCAAGTGCCAAGTCAGCACAGCCAACTCGTCTGAGTCCATCAAGCAAGCCCTTGAGATTGTTCAGACGTATATGGGAGTTTCAAAACTGCTCTAAGACTGCCACAGCAGCGCACAGCAGCACAGCCCAGCACCTGCACGGTTGCGCAACAGCAGCAGCAGAGTCTGGGCGTGCAGATGGACAGCCATGCGCCTGCGTTGTGCAACCTGCCTCCGGAGCTGGCTCACCATGTGCTGAAGCATCTCAGCAAGCGGGAGAAGCAGCAGTTTGCCCTGTGCAGCAAGCACACCTACTTGTGCGCGCTGGCAGCTGTCAGGTCGCTGATCCTGGGACACAAATGCCTGTCAGCTGGCAACCCAGGAAAGCTCAAGACGGTAAGAAACTTAAGCACTGCAGCTGCTGTCTTGGTCAGCGCAGCAGACGTAACTTGTTGCCCTGACCTGCCATGTGCTGGCCGCCTGTTGTCCTGCAGATGAAGTACTGCACCAGCGTCACCATGCGGCCACGCACAATGGACGAGCTGACCAAACTCACGTCCATGCTGCTGGTGCACAACCTGCATCGCCTCCCAGCCCTGAACTGCCTGCGCTTGGAGCTCCTGGTGCGTTGAGTGTGTGCAGTGGGCCAACGAGCGGTCAGCAGTCGGGGTCCCAGCACAGCCACAGCTTCTGCAAGTATGCTTTGTTAACACTAGCCAGATGGGTATCTACTTACTGCAACTGCTGCCAAACAGCCTATGTTCCCCTGTCTGCTGCTCCAAGCAACTGCCAGAGACTCTGCATGCCACAGATGCTGCATCCCTGCCTTGACCATCACCAACACCGTGCTGTGCTGTGTTGCTGCTGCAGAATGTGTACGACAAGCAGTGTGATGTGAGCCTGATCCTCAAGTCGGTCGTGCTGCATGCCAAGATGCTGACGGAGCTGCATGTGGAGCAGGAGGCGCAGGTCAGCCTCAAGGCCATGGCCTACACCGCGGAGCTGCCCATGCTGGAGCGGCTGTCAGTCAGGAGCAGGAACGGGTGAGCAGGGCTTCTGTGTGCCACTGACATCCCCACTGCACAGCAGGTGTTACAGTGCGTCCTGTATCGTATGCTTGCTGTGCTGCAGCATTATCGTGCTGTCCTGCGCCGTGCTTTGCCATGTCCTGCTCCTATCCGGGCTGTCACAAGTCAGTGCAATCCATGTGGCAGGCTGCAGATCCAGCACTTCCTCTACTAGATTAGTAATCAAACCAGCACTACTCCTGCAGGGCATGGGTGTGGGAGCTACGCCACACCATCCTGCTGTCACCACGCCCCATCCTGCAGTACTTGGAATCTAGCACAGTAGCAAGAATATACGCCATCCTCACCATGGTCAACCCTGCTGTTGTCGCAGGTTTGAGCCAGGCGCATTGGGCCAGCTGTCACGTGCAGTCAACGTCACCAGCCTGCACCTGGAGGTCCTGCCGGAACCTAGCGGCAACGCAGGCCCTCTGAGCCCGTCAGCCCCAGCTGGATCAGGCAAGAGCCCCAGTGAACTGGCACGCCTGCAGGTACTGCTGGGGACTGCCAGCATCTGTGAAGGTGGCAGTGCAGTTCAGGCTCGCATGACAGTGCTCACTGTGTTGGACTTGGCATCAGCAGAAGTTTGTTGTGGGTGACTGCAATGTTGCACAGCAGCTGCAGCATCAGATGACAACTTCTTTGGAAGGGACTGTCCAGCACGGTTAGAATACATGCTGTGCTACTGCCAGCAGGTTCCGAACCTGCCAGCTGGGTGAAAAGAGTGCCATCAATGCACTGCGCAACATGTGCTGCATCGCATGTGTGCCCAACATGTCTGACATGGCGCTGCGCTGTGTATCAACAGGCGGCTGATGAGGTGGGGCTTGCCAAGATGTCGGGACAGCTGCAGTCCTTCACCGCAATCGGGTTCAGCACAGCAAGCGGTGTGCGCCCAGTCACCGCACTGCTGGCGGCAGCGGCCGGCAGCCCCAAGCCGCACCTTGCCGAGCTGCAGCTGGGGGCCCAGGAGGTACCCAGCCAGAGCGTGGAGCTCATCGCCAGCATCACCAGCCTGCACACACTCAGGTACGGATGCCCTCGTCCAATCTCTCCTGGGTCGTGAAGCTGTGTTTTGCAACAGTGAAGGTGCAGCCTCGGCAACGCAGTACTGCATTGAGTGGGGCCCCCTTGCATGCATGGACAGCAGACGCTACATGCCTGTAGGCTGTTGACTGAGTTCTGTCTGTTTGCTGCTGTTTTCTATGCAGGCTGCTGCCTGGCTGTGAGCTGGCGTCTGCCCTGGAGCTGTCCCGGCTGTCGGCCCTGGGGTCCCTCACCCAGCTGGTGGTGGCGCCCCTCATGCCGCCTGCCCCCGTGCTGGCAGCCTGGGCCAAGGGCTGCAGGCAGCTCAGCAAGCTGGGGGTGTGTGGCCAGCCGGGGCCCCTGCCGCTGACAGCTGCCATGCCAGGCATCACGGACCTGCAGCTCCTGGGCAGCGGCAGCAGCCGCAGCAGGAGGGGCAGCAGCGCAGGCAGTGGCCCGGGCACTGCGGGGCGCCTGAGCATGGACCTGGGCAGCTTGGCCATCACCCTGAGGTCACCACTCTCCCTGTCAGGTGGGTGGGGGGAGGGTAGCGCGGTTGCGCATTTCTGCAGCAGCGCGAGCGCTCAACACTGCAGAGATAGCCTCCAGGCACTGCTTTCAACAGCCTGCAGGGAAGCTGCACGGAAAGCAAGCCCTTTTGATGTTTCCCTCTGCGGTTGGACGATGCGGTTTAACGCCGCTCCTGCCACTGTCTCACACCTTGCTTGCATGTGTTTTGATCCGCACACAATGTCATGCAGGCCTTGAGTCGCTGTGGCCCCGGCTTGCCAGCCTCGAGGTGGTGGGCTGGGCCCTGGACAGTGCCAGCATGGCGGCCATCAAGCAGCTGGAGGGGCTCAGCAGCATACGGCTGCAGGGCGGCAGGGACCCAGGCACCGCCCTGAGCGCGCGCCTGGCGCTGCAGCTGCTGGACAAGCCGGGCCTCAGCAAGCTGGTGCTGTTGGAGGTAGGCACATGACACACGTGGGGCAGCGTTTCACCACCGATTGTGCAGTTGGATGTGTTGCACGTAGTATGCGTGCCTTGCTAGCAGCGCAGCAGAGTGGCCAGGGAGCTTCTCCAGCCCCCAGACAGGTGTCAATCTGGGTGGCAACCTGCAGCCTGTCCTGCTCCCCACCTGCAGCAGTAGCTGGGGTTCTGCAAGGGTAGTGTGTACGCCTCCTGTTGCTTTTTGATCGCAACTGCCAGTATGCTGTGCTCTGTGTGACCCCAAAACTGCACGTGTTGGGAACTGCTGTGTTGTTTGTGCCAGGCATCCGACCTCGATGATGCCTGGGTGTCCGAGGCCATGACCCACATCACCGGCCGCTGCTGTGACGGCTCCCTGCCGGCAGTGCGGGAGCTGCACCTGGGCGCAGCAGGAGCCAGCAACCCTGGCAGCAGCACCAACAGCAGCGGAGCCGGCAGCAATGGCAGCACCGCAGGAGGGCCGCCAACAACGCTGGCAGGCAGCAGCATCGGCGACCCTGCAGGCTTCGGCAGCAGCGGGGGCGGCGGCGGCGGGATGTTGACAGACAAGGGCCTGGTGCGGCTGTGTGCATGCCCCCGCCTGACGACGCTGGTGCTGGCAGGTCTGCCTGGGGTGACACTGGCTGGCCTGAAAGCGCTGGTGGGGGGCAGTGCATCACTGAGGGAGGTGGTGGTGAGGGGCTGCCCCGCGGTGTCTGCCGCACCAGCTGACAGCGTCTCCAAGGCGCTGTGGGGCCGGGTGGGAGGGCAGTGGACCTGTGGGTCAGCTAAGGTGCCTCTGATGTGCACATGCATGTGCGGGTCGCACTCCGGACCCTTGGCAGGCCCACACAGTTTTTGTTTGGGGGGGTGGGGTGGGGGGAGGTAATGGGCACTCGCAGCGGGGGTAGTGCCGACACAGTTTGGCCGCAGGTGGTTTGAGTTTTTTGTGTTTGGTGGAGTGTTCCAGCAGGAGGTCTGCTTGCATGGTTGATTGAGTGGGGTGTGGAGTGTGAGCACCGTTGTGTGCCAGTGTGAGAGTAGTACTCAAGAGGCGGTCACGGCCTGCACCCCTCATTCGGTGAGCATTGCCACTGTTCTTGGGCTCAGCATGCAGCACCCTGCTCAGCCGCACACTGAAGCAAGTGTGCAGGCAGAGTTCTAGTTTTGACTGAACCAGCATGGCAGCTGGGCAGCATGGCATGCCACACCAGTATGGGACACTGCTAAGAAAGATAGATACACTCACCTTCCTTATGAGTAACTGCCCAGGCCAGCATCAGATGACAGCCGCCAGGCAGCTGCAGCCCCACTGCATGTTACTTGCCATTGGTAGTAGTGTGGGTGTCGGGGCATTGCGACAGTCCGTCTGTGTGGGCGTGATGTTGGTGCGTAGTGGTGAAGGGAGGGGGGGGGGGAGAGCAAGGGCAGTCTGGTGTGCTGGTCCCTGAGGCTGTAGCAGCAGCAGCTGAGGCAGGTTGCAACTATGAGCCTCATTGGCTCCTGGATAGGAGGTGTTTGTGCCTTCCCTTGAGCTCTTGAAGATGGCTTGAGCGCATCACTTGCTAGGAACCTTTCTCACGCATGCCCGCTGCAACATCAGGGGGTTGAATGCGCAGGGGGAGGTGGACAACCATGTCGGGAGTGCCTGAATGTCAGTGCTTGCTGCATATGTTGTGTTTCTGTTGCCATGTGCCAGCTGTTTCCCGGTTGTCAGTCACAGCAGTAATTGCCACTGCCGGGCGGGTGCCATTCGTGAAGCCTGGGCTTGGGCTTGAGAATTGGTGGTGGACGACTGTCTGTTTCTGCTGGTATTGCCTTCTGCTGTTGCTGGCACATTTGTTGCATACACCAGCAGCTGAGGCCTTCATGCCAGCCTGCACGGCCCAGGCAGCCCAGTTTGGTAGTGCTACTGTTAGCACAGTACGGGGCCACTTACAGTACATTTACAGTACGGGAGCCAGGCCCCTTGCCTCCGTGTTGTGCCCTTTGACAGGGTAGATGTGCTGGGGGGGGGGGGGTGATGGCAGGGCAGCACTTGTCCCTTGCCTCCGTGTTGTGCCCTTTGACAGGGTAGATGTGCTGGTGGTTTGCTTTGCCTGCGAGGTGTGTGATGCAGTAGGTCACCGGCTGTGACGGACACAGACGCATGATCACGCTGTGGCTGCAGAGGCTGGCATCCTGCCGCCGTGCAAGGGTCAATGTTCCCACCCTGGGCGGCAGTGACTGGGGCATATGGTTGCGTGCCACATATGGCTGGTGCACTTTCACATCTGTTATCTGCTAACTGCTCGTGCCATCGCTCGCCATCTGCATCTCTGCAGGATGCAGTCACTGCTAGCCGTGTTGGTTTTTTGTGCAGTTTTACTGCTGGTGGTGCCCCATCATGGCATGCGTCACTCCATCGCAGTACAGATGGATGTAGGGCTCTCAGCCCGGCTCTGGCTGCCACTGTCACTATGAAGTGCATGTTTCAGGATTCGAGGTTTTGAAGATCTGTTGTTGAGGTGTAGGAAGATCTGTTGTCACATGTCCCAACCTGAGCCTATTTTCGAGGGTCGACTGACCCTGTGTGCTGCTCTGTCATGACCCTTGGTAGTCAGATGACACCACCAATCAGGGCTCAACTGTCAGACACTGCGGGGTACTGCAGCAGTGCAGCCACCGGCAATATGGCTTGGATCCAGCTGCAGCCCCACCTCATGGTGTCCTCCGAGGTTGGTGCTGCATATGCATCCCCAGAGGCCTGGCACTATGCCCTTGGTTGTCAGTTGTCTGAGTGTGGACTTGATTTGCTGCTGCCATCTGCAACATCGTGATACCACATGGCAGGCTCCATCGTTTCTCATTGACTTGACCGCCCCCTCGTGAGACCAGCATACTGATTCACCGGCCCTTCAAACATCAATGAAACCACAGTGGCTGCAATAAGCAACGTTGCATCCGTTTCGGTTTGTGGTTGTTGGGTCTGTTGGCGGTCAACGATCACCGCTGACTAATTGGCCACACCATGCTCAATCACGCCGCAAACCCTACCAGTGCTTGAACAATGTCTAGATGTAAGCATGCGTACGTCAAACAGCGTCATTGGCGCTATCCAACAGCAGCTCACCAACCCACCACCACAAGTGTGCTGCACTTGTTGCAAGGCGTGATTGGGCACCACCAAGGCTGTTGCGTGCTATCTGACGTCTTCTAGGAATCGCTAGCAAACTGCAGCCATGTCCTGGCTGTCCCCCAAGCACCTGGATGATGCCAGCCGCATCCTGAGGGGTGTGGCCCTGGTGCTGGCCAAGGCAGCCATAGACAGGTAGGGTGGCAGGGGCCCAGGCCACAAGAAAGTTGCATGTATGCATGTACAAAATGTTGAGTGACGTGCATTGTGGCGCCCCCACTGTACAGTTGGCCACACGCCATACGCCTAGTGAGCCCCCACCCCCTCCCTCGCCCGGCCGGGGGGGGGGGGGGGGCTTGCATAACCCTTGTTTACATATAACCCTTGTTTACATTCTTCACACACTCATACGCTCACTACATATTCCTCACCCTCATACGCTCACCGTGGATGCTTTCATGACACCCCTCCCCCCCCCTGCCCCGCCGCAATCACACTGCTGTGTGCATAGCAGCACCACACAGCGTGCCGCACTCAGGCAAGCCCAGGCAGCAGCAGTTGCAGCAGCCAATGCAGCTGCAGCACACTCACAGCACCAGCAGCAGCAGCATGCTTCCAGCCAGGCCCCAGCCTCAGCTGCTGCTGCCCCTCACGTTGCCACCGCAGCAGGGGCAGCAGGGGTCAACCCCCTGGCAACGTACATGTACCCACAACAGTGGCGATGTGGGCAACTGCTGCCCCTCACACCCCACAGCAGCAGCAGAGTGTTATGGATTACACTGCAGCGGATGTCCAGCCAGTTGCTGAATTCACGCCTGTGAGTCAAGCAGCAGGGTCTGCACAGCAGCAGCAGCAGCAGCAGGAGTGGCAACATGTTGCCCAGGTACAGCAAGCAGTGCAGCCTGCACCACAACCACCACCACCAGCAGCAGCTGTTCACGTTGAGCCTGCAGCAGCTCAAGTCCCAGCAGCAACGGCAGCAGCAGCAGCAGCGCCGTCACAGCCAGATGCAGCTGCTGCCTCTATTGCCTGGCAGCCAGTTGGCCAGCCGCAGCCGCCAGCAGCTGAGGCCATATCGCCGCCAGCAGCACAACCAGCAGCCCCCAAGCAGCAGCACCTCTCGAGCAGCAGCAGCAGCAGCAGCAGCAGCAGCAAGTGATGCCATCCACTGTTACTGCTGCTGGTCAGTCTGCTGTGCGTGTTGACAGTGTTGACAGTTGGATGTCAGGCCATGAGAGCCCCACCACTGAGGCAGAGGCGGTGCTGGCAGCACTGCCACCAGCAGCAGACCAGCAGCAGCAGCAGAAGCTCAAGGTGCTGAGGGAGCGCAGGTGAGGGAAGAAAACCCTGCCTCGATGCCTGCCGTGCTGCTTGACCCAGGAACACTCCATGCCCAGCTGTCACTGGTGGGGTGGCGGTCATGTTGGCTGTTAGCCCTGTAGTCGGCTATCATAGCCAATGGCATTGCAACTGGGCATTTTGCAGAGACACAGGTACAGGGACAGAGGGGGGAGGCAGCTGCACCTGCCTTGTGTTGGGGGGGTCAGCTGCAGCAGCGTGGGGACATGGCGGCAGGTGCGAGGGTTCCAGATCAAGCCTGGCATGAGGTTTCTTGAGGAGCCCAACAACTCTTGGGACCAGTGCTGCTGCTGTCTGACTGACTCCCTTCAGTTGCCCAAGCATCACCAAGCTGCATCAGCAGTCAACACAGCAACAACCACCTTTGGGCTTTCTTCATTCGTCGCATTCCCCCCTTCCCCCTCTTCATCCCCCCCCCCCCCCCCCCCCGCAGGGTCCCCTCCACCCAGATAGGTCGTGCCCTGGGCTTCGCCGGCATGGGTGCCAGCCTGCTCTTTGGCAGCATCACAGACAGCGTCACCAGGACACTCGGCGGCGGCAGCAGCAGCGGCAGCAGTGACGGCAGCAGCGGCAGCAGTGGCGGCAGCAATGTGTACAGCAACTTCATCACGGAGTCGAATGCTGAGCGGCTGGCGAATGCGCTGTGCCGCATGAGGGGGGCAGCACTCAAGATTGGGCAGATGCTGTCCATTCAGGACGAAACAGTGCTGCCGCCACAGGTAAGTCTTCTTACTGTTTGACTACAGGGTTAGGGTTTAGACTATGGCGCTTATCTTATCGGTGCTGGCTTCACTGCAGCGTTGGGTTTCAGAGTATGGGTTTGGCTGCAGGGTTGGGGTTCATGCTTGCTCACACCCCCTCTACCTCCTCGCCTACTGCCCTTGCCCCCCTTTCCCCCCCCCCCCCCACAAACACCCACAGATCCAGTCAGCGCTGGAGCGTGTGCGTGCGGGTGCTGACGTGATGCCACGCAGCCAGCTGGAGGGTCAACTGGTGGCAGAGCTGGGAGCCGATTGGAACAACAGACTGCAATCATTCGACTGGACGCCCCGCGCTGCTGCCAGCATAGGGCAGGTGCATGCAGCCACGCTGCATGATGGGACACAGGTGGCCATGAAGATACAGTACCCAGGTAGGACGGCGGACTTGTACCATTCAGGGGAAGGGGTTCATAGTGTGACGATGACATTGGTGGCAAACAGTGATGCTCATCACACTGTTGCTCTCCCCACAATGCCACTGTCGCTTCTCTTCGCTCCTTGGCTTAGAAGACAACTCCACTTCAGAGAGCAAGTCATCTGTAAAACTTCCATGTGCACCTGGGCTTGTCCTGTAGGCTCGTCCTGCCTCACCTTCACTTATCCGACCAGCCAAGCCCATTGCCCTTTGCCTCACCTCCCCCCTCTTGGGCTCCTCTCCTGTGTTCAACATTGCAAGTTGCAAGCACCATGCTGCTGACGTTGGCAAGTCACCCCCCCTCCCATGCTGCAGGTGTTGCCCGCAGCATTGAGAGTGATGTTGACAACCTGATGCGGCTCATTCGCATCGCCAACATCCTGCCCAGGGGGCTCTACGTGGAGAGCGCTGTCAAGGTGAGCACAGCCACACTCATTGGCTCATCTTCAGTCAGCCTGACCTTTGAAAGGTTGCAGAGCACTGCAGAGGTTGCCAGAGGCTCATATGGAACAACGAAATACACCGTGAATGGTTGCAGCAGATGCATTGTGCCTTGGTGAGGCACACACACCGCTGATGTGTGCTTGTAGACAGCTTGCCCCACAGGCTGCTCAGCAGTGTTGTCTCCCTCCCTCCTTCCCGCTGTTGTGCATTCACCCCCCCCCCCCCCCCACACACACACACACACCTCGCCAGGTTGCCAAGCGTGAGTTGGCCCTTGAGTGCAACTACACGTACGAGGCAGACGCACAGGCACGGTTCAGGGAGCTGGTGGCGGCTGACACACAACTCAACAACCTCTTCTACGTACCTAAGGTGAACACACAGCCAAAAAACAGCGACATTGGGGGGAAGGAGGGGGCGGCAGCATTTGTTATGTGTTATCATCTTGTTGAGGGGGCTGCAGGACTTGGTGCTGCAAGTTGTCCAACTTTCAGGTGGTTGGTTGCTGTGTGCGTTGACACAAAAATGGATGACTTGTTGTGCTGACATTGATGTCACACGCAGTTGCATTTCAAACAGTCTTGTTTTTGCTGAACTTGACATCACACAGTTGCAAACCCGTCTTTTACTTTGTTTACTGACTGACTGTTTGTGCTGACTTCTCCCCTCCGCCTGCCCCCCCCTCCCAGGTGTACCCTGAGGTGTGCAGCAGGCAGATCCTGACCACTGAGTGGGTCAACGGGATCACCATTGACAAGGTGAGACACACGAACACACACACCTCAGCCACTTGAGGGGACAGACACCCAGTCTGTGTACGCACCAGCGATGCAGAACCCCCAACCCCAAGATTTACAGCTTCCTAGAGGGGATGTCAGCGTGCATGATGCCGGGCAGCACAGCTCTGGGTCAACCAAGCATCGTCAAGTGCCACTAGATTGGTGCTCCTTTGCAACCCCCCTCCCCCCCCCCCCCTCGCGCACCCCGCCCCTGCCATCGCTGCCCTGCCCTGCAGGTAGCTGAGTTGCCCCAGGCCGTTCGTGACCACGTAGGCACCTGCCTGCTGCGTCTCACCCTGCGTGAGCTGTACGAGTGGCGCTTCATGCAGACAGACCCAAACTGGGGCAACTTCCTTTACGACCAGCACAGCGGGGTGCTCAACCTCATTGACTTTGGGGCCGCAAAGGCCTACCCACGCAGGTGAGGGGGGGGAGTGTACATATAACAGAAACTTTGTTCGATCTGCAAAGACTGCGGAAACCCGGGGATACGACCCACGGCAGAAGAGTTGGACCAGACAGTGTTAACTCAGAAACACCCGATCAAGGTGCCCTGCACGCGCACGCAGTTGTAGGGTACCAGGGACCGTCGGCCGCGGCGGGGTACAGCTAAGACCACTGGCACTACACCTACACAGTGCAGCAACCCTGCACTACATTACTGAGTGTACATATGGTACATATGGTATGCAGGCACCCTCAGGGTTGTATGCTGCTTCGGCATGGGGGGGGGTAAAGGGGTTTTTTGGGAAGAAACTGTGTGCGTCTGCCATAGGGGTTTCGGACTCCTTGCATCTGTGGGGTCGACAGTGCATGCTGGAGTGGTGGAAGGAGCTGATTATGCACATGCACATGCACATGCACCTGAACCTGGCCTTCTCAAGAGCGCGAGTGGGGGGGGGGTGTTTTTTGAGGGGGGGGGAGACAGTTTCAAACTGCACCTGACCTTGGCTTGCCCACACATTGACACCCTCGCTTGCCCGTCCTGCCCTTTCTGTGTGTTTGTGTTGTGTGCATGTGCATGTGCTTGCTGCCCCTGTGTGTGTGCCCCCCAGCTTTGTTGACAACTACCTGCGCATGGTTCATGCCTGTGCTGAGCGCAACAGGCAGGGGGTGGTGGACATGTCAGTCAAACTAGGCTTCCTCACAGGTGAGGGAGAGACCTGCCTAGCCCCAGCAGCAGCAGCACGGGCACCAACAGCAGCAGGACTGGCCCCAACCATGAGTGTGTGCATTGTGCAACGTTGTGTCAGCTACCATGCCTCCTCCCTTGCACGCTTCCCTACTAGGAGTACACAACAGTACACAACACAAACCTGGCAACCACAGCATGATGAGAGGGTGCAGCTGCTTGCTACTGCCTTAAGGCCCCACCCCCACCCCCTGCATCAACCCAATAACTGTCTGAGGCGGCCTCTTCCTTTCCCCCCCTCCCCCCTCCCCCCTCCTCCTCACCCCCCCCCCCCCCCCTCGCGTGTAGGTGACGAGAGTGCGGTGATGTTGGACGCGCACACCGAGGCTGGGTTTGTTGTAGTCTGCCCTTCTCCACCCCTGGCATCTACGACTTTGGTGCTCACAGCGGCATGACACCCCGTGTTGCTGAGCTGGGTTCCATCATGCTCAAGCACAGGCTCACACCACCACCTGAGGAGAGCTACAGCCTGCACAGGTGCGGGAGACAGGACCCGGGGGGGGGGGGGGGGGGGGGGGGGGACTGGCCATGGCTGCGGAAGCCCTCAAATGGGGGAGGGGCATCATGAGGGCGCAGCGCAAGCTCATGGGGCGTGATTGCCAGGGTTGTGTTTTCAGCATGGCCGAGCTCTTCGTGACAGTTTCTGCTGCTGCTGCTGCTGCTGCTGTTTGTGCTGCAGGAAGCTGAGTGGTGCCTTCCTGGCGTGCATGAAGCTACGTGCTCGTGTGCCCTGCAGGGACATGTTCTTCCAGGCATACGACAACTATAACTTTGACGGGGGGGACACAGCAGCAGCAGCAGCTGGGGACACGGCAGGGTCTGACCAGGATGTGCCACACAGCGCAACAGCATGAGGGCAGCCAGTGGTGGTGTCCAGGACTGTAACGTTCGGCACAGTTGTGTAACAACAGAGATATAACATGCACCAGGCTTCACAAAGGGGCTTGCAGGCGCGTGCAGTGCGCTGGCCACCACCACATGATCACTGTTGCATGTGAAAGACTGATGTGAGTGATGCTGGATGATGTCTACGCTGTACATTCGGACTTGCAAATGAATACACAGTGGTAAAACAAATCAATGACAGATTTGGCCCCCACGATGCACAGTAAGTGTTCAATCAAACCAGTTACGTAACCGTGTGGCGGGGCGCTCCACAGACATCGTTAGTGCGTAGGACAGTTTGAAAGCCCATAGAAGTCGTCTTGAGCAGTTGTGCCGCCTCGTTACGCACGTGCATGGTCCATCAGCAGCAGCAGCAGTCTGTCTGAACAGCCAGCAGGTGCAACTGTGCAGCAACTTCGTTTCGTGTTCAGAAGTTTGATCAATAGCAGTGACGTGCAAACGGCTTCTCGGCGCAGTCGGACTGCATCAGACTGCAGCAGCAGCAGAAGGAGGACACCAGTGTGAACAGCAGCAGCGACAGCGGCAGCAGCAGCAGCAGCCATGCCCAAGGCAAAGGCAGGCAAAGGCGCTAAGACTAAAGCCCGCAGTGACCTCGATAAGCTTGCTATGAGTGACTCGGATAACGAGGTTGATGAGGGGCTGCTCAAGGTCCATGAGGGCGCAGGAGCAGACAGGTACCCGGGGGGGGGGGGGGGGGGGGTACATGCACCAGCACAAGGAGCAATGGAAGCAGCAGAGCAGCAGCAGCAGCAGCAAGTCCGTCTTAACGAAATGAACAAAGCCACCATATGACCGGCTTTCATGGCAGCTGCAGCAGTAGACGCATTCAAGGTCCATCGTGTGGTGTGTGTGTGTGTGGTGTGGGTGTGTGTGTGTGGGGGGGGGGGGGGGGGGGGATGTTGGTGTGTCTGGCGGTGAAGTGACTGTCTGGCCCTGGTCAGCCCACACAAATCAAGTTGCTGTGTGGGTGGGAAAGGGATAGTGAGCGTTGGTGTGAAGGCAGTGGGTTCAGCAGCCGGGAGGGGTGTGCAGGTGTAGGTTCAGCTGGGCTCTCACTCTTGGTCATTCTTGTGCTGTGATTTGAGCTTGTGGGGCAAGCACCGGCAGCACAGAAGGCGCTGTTCTCGCTGCTGCTGCTGCTGCTGCTGCTGCTGCTGCAGGTTGCAGTCGTTGTCTCCCAGCCTACAGTATGTTGCTTTGTCTCATCGTTCCCTTTTTAGTTTTGCGACTGCAGTTGCCTCCTCACCTGCAATTGCTGCCACAGTGTCAGTTGCCACTCTGGTTGCTCTGCTGCTGCTGCTGCTGCTGCAGTGATGGCGAGGGTGGGCTTGATGACGCAGCAGTGTACGGCCTGGATGACTCATCAGACAGTGATGAGGGGGAGGATGACGAGGATGATGAGGGTGATGAGTCAGAGGATGCCCTGGAGGAGGCACTGCTGAAGGGAGGGAGGCACGCAGCACGTGAGTGTTGAAACACGTGACTTGATTGGGGCGCTTGCTGGAGCAAGATGGGCTTCAGCCAACACAGTTTGCTGAATTGCTTGGCCAGCCCTCTGCAGATGTTTGAACTCCCTTGGCAGTGCTTTGACCCCCCCCCCCCCCACACACACACACACACACACACGCGCGCACTTTTCAGCCTGTCGTCATGACATGCACTTGGTGGTTGTAACTCATGTGTTTAACACACACCAGCCCACACACTCCCTCAGACCCTTGCCTCTGCTTGTGCTGTATGTCTGCTGCGTGCCCCCCCCCCCGACCCCCCAGTTGCCAAGCAGGCTCAGTTCCTGAAGCAGCAGTTGAGGCTGCAACAGGCTGAGGATGATGACGACGCTGACGAGGACCACCAGCAGCAGCAGCAGACGGGGGCACGGGACAAGCTGTGGGGGGCCAGCAAGAGGGCCTACTACCAGACAGAGGACGCAGAGGTGAGGGGGGGGAGGCAAAAGGAGGGCGGCAGGGGCGCGGGGGAGGAATGCAGGGAGAGAGGCGGGGGGGGGGGGGGACAGCAAAAAAGGCGGGCAGAATAGCAGGGATGGGAGAGACACAGCTGTGCGTGGAAGGGAGGCGGGAGGGTATGGGCAGCAGTGGTGAAGGGGTTTCATGTCTTGCCAGGGTCACGATTTTATGATCTTACCAACCATAAGGGAGTGAAAGTGCCTAGCTGACGACAACACACATGTTGGCAGGGAGGGCTACACAGCACCAGCAGCGTTAACACCAATTCCTTTGCTGTTTGCCCCCTCTCCCTCACCCCTCTCGACACCCCCTCCGCCCCCCACACACCCACACCCACCAGATTGACAGTGATGCTGAGGCTGCTGCTGCTGAGGAGGAGGAGGCCAGGCAGCTGCAGGCACAGCAGGCTGAGGGAATGGACGACGATGACTACGGCCTGCCAGGACTGAACGCTGCTGCTGCTGCTGCTGAGCCCAGCTTGGAGCAGCAGGTGGCAGCAGGGGGGCGGTCAGCAGCAGCAGCAGCAGCAGCAGCAGGTGCAGCGGAAGTTGAAACGGTTGCAGTGGACATGGAGGGGTTGACCTCAGGTGAGGGAGGGAGCCAGACACAGCAGCGACAGCAGCATAAGCAGCAGGGACGGCGGGTGGTGTGCTCCGGCAGGGCTTGGCACACACACATGGTACAACGACGGTGACATGACGTCACTGCCCATGACTTGGCGAGATTTGGCTGTGTGGATGTAGTGAAGCTGTGGGGCCCCAGCCTCAGCACACCATGCCAGCAGCACCCTCCACCCCCCGCCCCCAGAGGTTTATTTCATAAAGCTACAGCTGGCAATTGTGCTGTCCGATGCCCCTGAGCTGCTGTGAATGGGCCTTGAAAGCTGCGTGTTGGGCCTTGTCGAAGTGCCCCCCCCCCCCCGGAAAGCCCATCACTTCACCCCTTGGTGCCCTGCTGCACAACGTGAACATATCCGTGTCACTGGAAACCCCTGACCCCCTGCCCCTGTTCCCCCTGTTGCCTTGTCATATCCACAGAGCAACAGCTGGCGGTGGTGCTGTCTGATGCTCCCGAGCTGCTGTCTCTGCTGTCTGAACTACGGGCCAGCCTGGCTGAAGTGCGTGGTCGTGTTGGCCCTGTGCTGCGTGAGGTGTCTGCTGGTGGTCTGGTGACTGCTGCTGGTCTGAGCTACCTTGAGGCGAAGCACCTGCTGCTGCTGCAGTACTGCATGTGCATACTGGCCTACATCATGATCAAGGCAGAGGGGAGGCCTGTGGCGGGACACCCAGTCATGAACAGGTGAGGGGAGGAGGGGAGGGGGGGGGGGTTCTGGGGGACGGGGGGGATTCTGGGGGATGGGGGGTTTGGGGGGGGGGGATTGTTGTGTGCAGGGGGGTTGAAGAACCTGGGGTGGGGGAGGGGATGAGATTGGGGAAGCCTGTGACACCGTTCAAGGGTTGTCATGGGCAGCAATTGTGTCTTGTGTCATAGTGTGAGGTTGGGCAGCATGATGGCACCACCCCCCTTCCCCCACACACAGTCATTGCATCTCTGGTGCCGATTGCATGCAACTCATTTGTTAACACACATCCGCACGCACATTGACTGCCCCCCCCCCCCCCAACACACTCCTTTCCAATGCAGGTTGGCGCAGTTGCGTCTGTACATAGAGAAGATCCGTCCCATCGACAAGCAGCTGGCCTACCAGGTGGACAAGCTGCTGCGGGTGACAGCAAAGGTCCACGCAACATCAGGCGCAGACACAGCAGCAGCAGCAGCAGCAGCAGCAGCAGCAGCAGCGGGCGAGGAGCAGCAGGCAGCAGCAGCAGCGGATGGTGGTGATGCGTTGCAGTACCGGCCCAACCCCAGGCCTTATCAGCAAGGTGCCACTGGTGGGAGACATGGCAGGTGTGTGTGTTTGGGGGGGGGGGGGGGGCTGTGTGGGTGGGGTGGGGGGGGGTGGGGGGGGGGATACTAGCCTGTTGTCTCTGTTGCTGTGCACAAGCTTCAACGGTGCAGATACAGATGGGCGGGCGGGAGGGGGGTGGGAGGGGGGCACGGTGTCACCTGTGTGTTTGTTGACCCCTGCTGCCGCCATCCCGGATGCATCATGCCACCTGTCAAGGCGAGTGGTGCCAGATGCCCCCCCCCCTGCTCACCTTCACGCAGCATCTCGTAGCCCGTATAGTCACTCTTCACAGCAATTGTCAAACCACTGCACACACAACTGCACACACCATCCCTCTCCCCCTTTTCTTGGTGTCCCGTCCGTCAGGTCTTGATGGTCCGTCTGATGGTGTGTACCGTCCCCCCAAGCTGAACCCCGTCGCTATGCCTGAGGACAGGGCACTCAGCAACAAGGAGATGAGGAGAGTGAGGGAGGCACAGAGACGCGCACAGCGCAGGTGGGTGACGGGTTGAGGCGGGGGTAGGTTGCATGAGGAGTGTGTGTGGAAACTCAGAGCCAGACATTGCGTTGGTGAACACTGATCCCTGGTTACGTATGGCCTGCATGCCCTGCTGTGTATGTGTGGTGGCGGTGGTGTGTGGGATGAGTTGCATCCAGTGTGTGTTGGAGGGGGGGGGCAGGGGGATGTGCAGTAGTTGTTAGGCATGCGCGGATGGCATTGCTGCAGCTGTTGTCCAGCAACAGACGGTGTGTTCAATGTGTCATTGCAACCTGAAGCTCAACCAACACCTCAATCACCAGGCCTAAATTGAACACCCCTCCTGCCAAACCCATGACCCATCATCCCCCCCCCCCCGGCTGTCTGCTGGCCTCATTTTCCCCCGTTCAGTGCGGTGATGCGTGAGTTGGCTCAGGAGCTAGCAGGTGCCCCTGAGGAGGTTACTGCGGAGCTGCCCGGCATGGACAGTGCCTCTGCTGTTGCAGCGCGGCAGCGGCTGGAGGCCCGTGCTGCTGCTGAGGAGGAGCTCATGCTGCGCGTGCCACTCAGCAAGACAGAGGCGAAGAAACTCAGGGCACAGCGCAGGTGCGTGGTTTAGGGGTGCGTGGTTTATCGTGAGTGCCTTAGGGGAGAGGAGACGCGCGTGTGAGCAGGGGCAGGGGTATGTGTGCGTCGGTTTTGGGGAAGATGTGTGGGTTTAAACACAGGGGGGTGTTGATGGTACCGCTAGCGCAGCCCCAGCATGGAAAGGGGGAGGGGGTGCCTGTTGAGGGTGAGCGCCTGCCGCTCAGCCAGGCGGAGGTGGTGAATGTAAGGGCGCAGCTCAGTTTGGGTGGGTGGTGACAGGGAGGGCACATGATGAAGGTGTGTATGGTGGGGGCAGAGATGTGAAGGGCCGTGGCGAGAGGCCCGCACACTGCGTGCCGCCGTACATCCCGTGCCCTTCTGTGCTGTCCACCCAAGGGCACAGGTCGCGCACACACCACCCTCCTAGCACCTGCCTGGCAAGCTGCGGATGCTGTCGCAACCTATTGCATATCCCAGCGCTGTTGGTGGTCTGGCATGTGCACAGCACTTCCGGGTGCTGCTGTTCACTGAAAACCAAAAACCTGTTGCAAGACTTCACATCTGACATGGTGCTGCTGCTGGTGCTGCTGCTGTATTTGCATCGCTCGCTCCCCTCAGGGCTGGTCTGTCAGGTGCTGGCCTGACTGACTTTGCTGATGATGTAGCTGACCTGGTAGCCAGCAGCACAGCAGCTGAGGGGGGTAGGGCCAGTGGGCTCAACGACCTGTTTGGCAAGCACAAGCTCAGCCAGAAGTACGGGGCTGACCTGGCCACAGAGCAGCGGGCACAGGTGAGGGGGCCTGTGTGTGTGTGTGTGGGGGGGGGGGGGCAAGGGTTTGCCTGCATGCCTGGGTGTTGGTGTGGCTGTGCCCCATTGTAGGAGGTTTAGCGTCGGCTTTTTTTGTTGAGGACACCACAAGAGCATGCAACATGTCTCATTCATATCTCTGTCATGTTGACATGTGCACTCCCAGAGTCTTGCCGTTTCACGGGTCCTTTTCTACATATCCCTGACGCTTGCCTGTCCTCACTCCCCTGTTACACCTTTCTGCTGAAATCCACAGATGCGCAGTGGTGATGATGACATTGTACCCCGCAAGCCCCTTCACGAGCGCCGCGCAGCCTTTGACGCAGTCGCAGCCCGGCGTGCAGCAGCAGCAGCAGATGCAGGCGATGGTGACGACTATGACTACGACATGGGCGGCAGCAGTGGCGGCAAGAAGAGGCGGCAGCGACCTGAGGCTGAGGAGGATGAGTTCTATACTGCTGCAAAGGTGCGTGTCGTGTCTAATAATTTATCTAATTTTAATTTCATTTTTAATTTACCTATTTTCGTGGTGTCTAATTATTATGATTTGTTTCCTGATTTGGGATTGATTGTTTTCCTGATTTGGGCTGAGTGAGGAAAGGAATGTTATGGCAGTGCCTTGAGGGTACCGATGACTGCCGTCAAGTCACTCAAAGCACTTTGCTGATGTGTGCCAGCCAGCCTGGTGTGATCATGTGTTGAAGGCAACTCAGTAGCAGTCAGGCCAGTCACCGCCATGTGTGGCTGCATCCCAGTTGCAGCCACGAGCTGACTGCACACTATCCATACACTGACGCTTGGTCCTGCAATCGTCTTTAGTTCCCTTCCGATGCTGGGTGTCGTTGCAGCGTAGCTGCGTGTGTCGCCCTGGAACCCCTGCTTCTTCTCCTCTTCTTCTTCATTGACGACTGTGCTTGCTGTTCACTTGCTGTATTGTCCTGTCCTCCAGGCTGCGCGTCAGTCTGTCAAGTCTTCCAAGGCTGCTGCGCACGCTGTGCCTGAGCTGGCTCCCCCCCTGGCTGAGACTGATGCGTCAGGTCAGCGCAAGATCACATACGAGATTGAGAAGAATCGCGGCCTCACACCACACAGGTGAGCGACACATGCCCCCGGGGGGGGGGGGGGGGGGGGGGGGGTCTACCACCCCTGGCGGGTGTTTGATGGGGGTTGGGGGGTGGGGGAGGAGGCTGCGCATGGTGGTAGCATCACCCAGGTGGCTCTGGGAAGCGGAGAGGGGAGGGGCAGATTTTTGCTGTGTGATTTGGCCATGCGCAAGGTCACATACGAGATCGAGAAGAACCGCGGCCTAACTCCACACAGGTGGGGCATGAGGGGGGGGGTGTTTTTTTTTGGGGGGGGGGGGGAGAGGAGGGGGGGGGGGGGCTTGCGCACCACGACAGCACCATCCAGGTGGCTCTGGGAGGTTGAGGGGGGGAAGTGCACATTTTTGCTGTGTGATTTGGCAGCGCAAGATCACCTACCAGATTGAGATGAACTGCGGACTCACGCCACACAGGTAGGGCATGAGGGGGGCGGGGGTACAGGGGGGGGGGTACAGGGGGGGGGAGGCCCGGAGGGGTTGGTCTTCTTGGCACCAATGTTGTGTCTTCCACAGCATATCCGGGCTGTTGAAGGTGGTGGTAGGGACACAAATGGCAGATCCTTGCTGTGGGATGTGGTCAGTATGAGGGAGGGGCATCATGGAGGGTTTGGTGATTTGCGATCAAGTGGCCTCTCACCACATAGCTGTGCATGTGGGCAAGGGAGGGAGGGGTGAGGCGGAGGTTTTAGGGTCGGGCATTGATGCAGCCACACCCTCCTGCCACATCACCTTTGTGCAGGGGGGGGTGCAGGCAGGTAGTTGTCCTCCTCTGAGGTCAGGCTGAGGGGCTGGGAGGTTGTTGGTCAGTGGCATTGTTTGTTGGGTGAAGGTTCACCCAGATGCGCTTTGTGCCAATCACCGTGAGGCTCCGCCCAGGGACAATGCACCGGGGCAAAGCTGCATCAGCAGCTGTGATGACTCCGGGCCTGCAGTTCAGTGTGCTTGTCATGTACCTCCTCCCCCCCCCCCCCCCCGCTTGTCATGTACCTCTGCCCCCCCCCCCTGCCAACACATACCTGCGATGCATACGGCACCATGCAGATTCTCACACTCCCCCTGCACGCTTCACTCCCCCCCCCCTGCAGGCGCAAGGACCTGAAGAACCCCCGCAAGAAGCACCGCGTCAAGTTTGCTCAGGCAGTGGTGCGCCGCAAGGGCCAGGTGCAGGGAGTCAAGCAGGCGCCAGGCAGCGCACGCGGCTATGCGGGAGAGGCAACAGGTATCAAGGCACGCGTGGCCAAGAGCACGCGGCTTGGCTAGGGGCCCGCACCGTAATCAGGGCGCCTGCAGCTGGGTGTGTGTGGCTGTTGTATGTGTGTGTGGCCAGCCGGTTGGATTATCCGGAAGTTGCCGTGTCTTGCAGGAAGGGCTTTTTTTTCATGGGGGTGGCACGGCACCCCTCTGGCAGAGGCGCTCCCTGGGTGCAGGCCGTTGGCCTTGCATGCGCCGGCTGTGGGATATGGTCGAGTATGGTGTGTGGTGTGTGTGGCCCTCATTGTGGTGTGGTGTATGTGGTGCTGTGCTGGGTGAGGCTCGTCCTGTCATGTGTGCGTTCACGGGGTCCTCCCCGGGATGACACACTCCTGCTGTGTGAGAATGTCATCAGTGTCGGCCGCCGTGGCATGCAGTTCTGCTGTAAGAAGAGTGTTTTGGCACCAAGTTGCGAGTTTTGCAAAGAGTTGTGTCGGGTTGAAGTAAACAAGCAGGACTCGGCCATCGCCAGCATGCATACGTGTACATCCTGCAAGTTTGACAACAGTCAGTACTACACAACTACATAATGCTGCTGGTAGACCATTGCTGGCGGCTGTAGCCTTTCCTCCGCAGTTCGTGCCAAGTCTTTCATCATTACTTTGTCAATGTTCCCTTTGAGAGTGACTGTCAATGCTGACCATGGCACTGCATCTTGCTATACGGCAGAGCTAAGTTGTCCGCTGTCATTATTGCCCTCATTACAGATTGAGCTTCAACAGACACAACTACAGCATTGCATTTAAACCTCCTGCCATGATCCACAGATGCAGCATCAATCAGCCCCCAATCATGCGCACTGCAGCACAGAACGCTGACACAGCACCCACTTACCGCAGTGCAATGCCAGACTCAACTAGCTATTCGCATGCATGCACCAAATGGCAGCACCAGAAGACAGCACACCATCAACTGCGGCATGCAGGCCAGCTACACGCATGCAGGATATATTTTTTTTTGAGGGAGGCCGCCAGCACCACCCACCAAGGAGCGCCCACAATGCTATCGTGTTTGTGAAGCGTCACCGGCATGGCTCGATGCTCCACTGGCTTAGTTGAAGGGCCATGCTTGGTCGACCATGTGTCAACTGTTGCAGCAGCGGCCCACATCCGGTGTGGTGACCACACGCAAAGCAGGCCATACCAGAACCTCATAGAGAAGATGCACTACACGGGATGCCTACACTCCACACCCCCGCGACCCCACACCATCAGGATACCAAGAGTCACTCGCACAAGGTCCCACAACGTCTAGCAGCAAGGCCCAAGCTCATCTGTGTCCCCAGTACGTCTCCCCTCTACCACAGCCCATCACACATGTCACACTACACCAGCGAACACCCTGTCACTGAGCAACAGCCAGACCAGCTGTAACCCTGGACGCCGGGGTCTCCCCCTCCTCACACACTCAAAACCCCACACAGGTGAGCCTCTACCAACCTGCTAAGTACACAGCCGCTTGATGGTCAAGGAGACACCATGGTGAAACCAAACAAGTGACGGAGGATCCAAACTTGTGCCAGACAGCCTCCAGCGCCCACACACACTGTGGTGCACGACCCCACTCACATGGGTGCTTCCACCCAGCGATGCCAATCCACGAACAATCGAGTCCTGCCTGCACTACGGGTGGTGTTGCAGATCCTGTCCTAAGGGTCTAGGGTACAGAGCAGAGGTACATGAAGACATGCTGATCGCATTAGTGGTACAAAGATACACACGTCATTTGGTACACAGCTGCTGGCAGGACAGCAGCAGGCAGTAACCAGCAACCCTCTTGGCACAACTCACCACACCAAGCAAAACCCTGCTTTGGTGCAGCTGCTCAACCCTGGCTTAGCCCATCCAAGACAACCCCACGGCCCAACTGCTGCTGGTGCTGGTGTTCAAACATGCAGCGGCGGTGTGGCACTACCATTATCACTCAGGTGGCAATGGGGCACGGTCGGCCTGCCTGCACCACTCATTGCTGTGTGGATCATGCAGTCAATAACACAAGGGCATGACATGGCAGGCAAAGGGCGAGCACGTCCAAGCCCCTCTTGCTACAACCCCGCAACAAAACCCCAGACAGCATCTCAGCACCTCTGGCTACAACCCCCGTTGACATTACACAGCCCAGCAGCAGCACACAGCCAGGGTGACTGGTGGAGTGGGATGGTCCATCTGTCAAGCAAAACCACCACATGTACGTGTGGGCAAGTACTGCTGACTACCTCAGGCCAACAGCATCACCCCCACATTGCTGCGGAGGTCACTCTTGAACCCACTCAGACAGTGGGGCGCAGGTACACGCACACTTAGTAGTACATGCACACCTTGCAATCAAGCGACAGAGGGTGCCTGCTGCATTCAGTGCCCTGCTCCGCAGACACCACCCACACACAGCACACCGTGTGCGGTGGCACATCGCAGCACATAGCGGTCAGGATTGAAAGGGCCTTACTTCAATCAGTACAATCATTGCCACAACCACCACCACCATGGCAGCTCGACCGCATGCATTGCAATCAAGCAACCCGCATAAACAGAGCAGCTGGGGAAAAAGAGGCCTGGTCAACATGAGTAAAGCAAAGCATGTGTGTAGTAGAGTCGGCCCTAACCACCTCCCTGCAAGGCTACTGACAGATTGATGCCAGCAGCAGCAGCAACCAATGCAAAACCTCCGCTGGGGGAGTCGGGCCCAAAACCCAGCTGCCATGACAGCCAACATGTCGTGTGGCAGGGCGGCGTATCGCCATGACCATACACACCCAGGTTGTATCGTCTTGACTCAAGCTCAGTGTCTTACACACACACAGCCGTCTGTGGTGCAACACACTGCGTAGTCAAAGAGACACACACTGTGTGTACACTCAAAAGCCCTCGCCCTGCAGCTACACACTGTCAGTGCTGCTGCTGCATCATGGTGCACGACAAGCCGTCATGCCCCAGAGCAAAGACATGTACCGGAAGGTGGGGTGCAAAACCGGAATAGCACAGCTCAATATCGCCTGCCTCCTGCAGCCACGCAGCTGGGGCATCAGGAGGCCTCACACAGCAGGAGGTGGGGGGCTGCCGGTGCTGCTGCTGGCAGCAGGGGGAGCAGCAGGAGGAGCAGCAGGAGGAGCAGCAGGAGGAGCAGCAGCAGCAGCGGCACCAGGGGGTGGGCTGCTGAGTGGCGTGCTGCCTGCTGCTGCACTGCTGCTGCTACTGCTGCCGCTGTCACCCCTGGCGCTGCTGCTGGTGCGATGGAAGAGGTAATGCATGCTGCTGGACAGCAACCCAGTCAGCCCGCCACCTGCTGCTGTGCCACCACCACCAGCACCACCACCAGCAGCAGCAGCAGCGGCAGCAGCGGCGGCGGCGCTGCTGTCCAGTGATGCCCTGTGTCGCCGCCCCTGCCCCTCCTGTTGGTGTGCTGCTGCAACGTCAGCTGGCCCTGCAACCAACACTCCCCGCAAATCCGGCTCGCTCACTGACAGTGGTGCTGCTGCTGCTGCTGCTGCTGGGGTGCTGTCGCTGCTGCTGGCATGCAGCTGCTGCGCCAAAGCAACACAACAGCAGCAGCTGCAGCTGCAGCAGATGATGGTTTATTGCTGCTGTGCTGCTGCTGGGGTGATTCCACTGCTGCCTCAGCTGTCACACCCCCTGAGCGCCCCACGCTCTCCTCGGTGGTGCCCTCACCCTGCTGCTGCTGTTGTTGCTGTTGCTGCTCAGTGCCGGCAGCAGCAGCAGCAGCAGCAGTGGTGCCTGCTGCATTGGTTTGTGCCACTGAGGGTGGCACCATACCAGCACTACTGCTGCTGCCTCCACCGGCCTGCTCTTGCACACCTACACTGGCAGCCTCCTGCCGCTGCTGCTGCTGCTGGTCCTGCCCATCCTCATCTTGTCCCTGTTGCTGCTGCTGCTGCTCCTGCTGCTGCTGCTGCTGATGGCTGCCTGCTGCAGATTCCGTGACAGTTGCTGCTGCTGTTGCGACAACTGCATCAGCAGCAGCACCTGCAGCTGCGGGTGCAAAGAAGCTTGGTGGCTGTGTAGCGTCCAACAGGAATGCAGGAGCAGCAGACTGCTGCCCAGGGGGTGGAGACCCCACCTGCTGCTGCTGCTGCTGCTGCTGTTCCTGCTGGTGAAGCGCTGTCAGCTGCTCTGGCGCTGTGTGTTGCGCCCTGCTGCTGGTGCTGCTGGTGGTGCTGTCACCAGCGCCCACCCCCTCTCCCGCTGCTGCCACTGCAGCAGGTGCAGTTGCTGATGCCGGTCGTGTCACCACCCCCGCTGCTGCTGCTGCTGCTGCTGCTGCCAGCTGAGCCTCTAGTGCTGTGATGCGCCCCTCATAGCTGGCCAGCTCTGTTGTGAGTGAGTTGACGCGGGACTCCAGCACACACACCAACTCATCCTTAGCAGCAAGGGCAGCCTGGGGGGGGGGGGGGGCAGTGGGAAGGGGTTGTAAGGGCAAGGTTAGGCACTGTAGAGGCACACGGGCCAGTGCCGCAGATGGGGTTGTGGCCCCAAAACCTGTGCTGTGATGCACTGAAAAGTTGGTTGCTGGTTGGACCCACACCAGTGCCTGCAGGGCGGTAGGCAGTGTCCCCTCCCCTGCTGGGCGATGAATTCATCACACCTGAAACCCTGCCCGGAAAACCCATGGTCCCACAAACAGCGATCAAGCAGTGCAGCTCACTACCCCGGTAGCCATTCTCCTCTCCTCCACAACCACCACCTCGCCCATGTTCGAGCCACACCCCTCCCTTCCCTTCCCTGCCCCATCCCTCCCCTCCCCCCCCCCCCAACTCGTACCTTGACAGGACCCAGTGTGAGGGCCCTCTGTGTAGCAGCAGCGGCAGCAGCACCCTCCTGCACCTGCTGCGCCCCAGCCAATGCGGCAGACACACTCGGCAGAGCAGCAGACACACTCGCAGGCACAACAGGCGACCCACCGTGACCGTACGGCCGCTGCTCCTGCTGCTGACCTGCTGCTGCTGCTGCTGCAGTGGATGCTGCCAAAGCCATTGAGCTTGCTACCGCTCCTGCTGCTGCTGCTGTTGTGATTCTTGAGCTCAGCAGCTGAGAGGCACCACCAGCAGCAGGAGCAGCAGCAGCAGTTGAAGCCAGGTCCTCCCCTAGCTCCTTTGCTGCCTGCTGTGCCAACAGCCCAGCCAATTCAGCCCTCAGGCGAGCATTCTCAACCGCCAAATCAACGCCACCAGCAGCAGCACACCGTAGCCCCCACCCGCTGGCCCAAGCATAGTTGAAGCAGCGGCAGGATCAGCAGCAACAGGAGTAGCGCGCCAGCCAACCGCAGACGCAAGCATACTGGGTGCTACAGCTCGCGGCGTCAACGCTGCTGCTGAGGGGGTGGCACTCCGAGTCCCGCCAGGATGAGTGCTGCTGCTGCCGTCTGTGCTGCTGCGCCGCGCAGCCCGCACCATGACACTGCCGCTGCCACCAGCAGCAGATGCGTCACCGGTGTGGCTTGTCGGCCGCTGCTGTGCTGCTGCTGCTGCGTCTGCTGCTGCCTGTATAGCTGCTGGCAGCTTTGCGATGTCTGCTGGAGTGACCCGCAGCAGCACTGTGTCAGCGGAGGGGAGGCTCACCTGCAGGGACAAATAGCACAGCACAGGCAAACAGACAGGAAAGAGACAGGTGGTCAGTAAGGCCAAATAAACAGGTTTCAGTGAAGCAATGTGATACATTAGCACAAGTTGGCCGTGCATGCGCACCAAACAAACATGTCTGCTCAGACCACACTACCAGCTGTCTTTCCCTCACCCCTGTCGACTTCCCTCCCTCCCCCCCCCCCACCCCCCTCTCACCATGCAGTGTGGTGGCTCGGCCAGCAGCCCAGCAGCAGCCAGCAGGTCGTGGGGCAGGTGACGCTCCAGCTGCCTGTTAGGCGCACACAAATACACGTCACACCTGTTGACTTTGTGGCTTTGCTGGTGGTGTGCATCACCTGCAGGACTTGCGCACACTCACTTCACATGTAGCCAGCAGCCCAGCAATATCTTGCCAACAGTATTCACCAGTGCAATGCAGAGGACAGTAGTGCATGAAAACATGGAACTGCCATCACGGAGCGACAGATACTCAAAGGACATTCAAGCCCCCCCCCCCCCACCTGTTGACGGCCTCCCGCTTGGCTCCCTCCTTGGCTGTGATGCGTCCACAGTGTTCAGCCAGGCGTGCGGCCTGTTCAGCGTACAGCTCACGCCAGGCACCACGCCGCGCACACTCAGCCAGGGCTAGGCGGTAGGCGGCAGGCAGCCTGTGGGAAGAGAGCGGGGGTGGGGGCAGGGGGGGGGGGACAAAGCACCAAAATGCTGGACAGAAATGAAAGCTGGGGATGTCGGCGACATAACATGGTCGCCGTGAACATCCTGATGATCCTCACAAGGTGGCAGATTGCTCCCCCCTCAACCGAAGCTATGTATCAAGGCCAAGCAATTCTTAGTGTCGCCCACATGTCTACAGTTAGCACATCCACAGGACTTGGCAGGTACTGCCTGTACAATGACGCACAGACAGCAGAGGGTGGCGAGTTGCCGACAAGTCCGCTGACACCAGGAAAGATTCCCACCCATGGGATCATCATCCCATGGCCAAGGATGTCAATGTGGAGTCCGAGGGCTTGTGGGCAGCCCACCACCTTCTGCTGCCTGTGCCTGCACAGGTAGCAGCTCACCAGAGTCCTCTTGGGATGCGCTGTTTCCAAACCCTTGGGACATATCCTACGATCAAGCCTGAATTGTGCTAGCACAACCCGGCCCGGAAACAGCTTGAAGCAATCTTGCCAGATCCCAATAGCTCGTTACCCCCACCCCCACCCCCCGGACCCCGCCTTCAGGGGGCCACAAGCAGCAAGCGGCACCCCTAAGCACCGGTCAGCTCAGCGGGGTGCAACACACGTGCACCCCCCCCCCCCCCCCCCCGTGCAGAAACCGATGAGTATTGACCACCAAGTCAGGCCAGCACTTGTGCCACATCAGTGATAAAGACGTTGGGACCATAGTTGCAAGCTGAATTCATGAACGATGCCGTCCTCCCCGGATGACCTCACCCTTGCCCCTGCATGCTGCATCCAGCACCGCCTTCCTTGCTGCTTGTGGCTCAGCACAGGCCTCCTCGACGGCGTGTGCACAACACCTTACGCTTGCTCCCCCCTACTGCCCCTCCCTACCCCCCTCCCGTCCACACACACCTGTTTGCTGCTTGCAGCTCAGCACAGGCCTCCTTGACGGCGTGTGCACCTGCGCCCGTCAACCCCCCTGCTGCCCCCATCCCAAACACACACAAGCACACCTGTTAGCCGCCTGCAGCTCAGCGAATGCTGCTGCCTGGCGTGCCAGCACCTCGTTGAGCAGTGCCAGCTTGTGCTTCATGTCACGGATGCGACTCTGCTGCGCTGCTATACCCTGCAGAGGGAAGCGTGCACGGGGGCGGGACACAGGCGTCAACAAACACAGGCAGCAGGACATTATGCGGCGTGTAACCCCCTCTCGTAAGAGGGGTTTACACCAGCAGGGCAGGGGCCACCTGTCACGGATACTCTGCTGCGCAGTGACAGCCTGTGGTGGAGAGGGGGAGCGGGTAGGGGAAGGGAGAGAGGCGCACGGGAGAAATCTGCGATGGGCTGTGCAAAAAAAAGTGATTGCAGATAGGAAGCACATGCGTCATGCAGGACATGGCTGTACCTCTACTGTACAATTGCTAGAGGTCCCTGCATAAATGGCCATGGTTTGTTATACTCACACATAAATTGCACACACACCCACATCAACACGCCCTCACTCTCACAAGAGCACAGCAACCCCTATAACAGGCTAGTAATTCAGCCCCTCAGGACTGACACCCACAGACCCTAACCCTAAGCTTAGCCCAACAAGGCATACACCAAGTCGGATAGATATTTGTACTGTGCTAAGGTCAAAGACTACACAAATTTAATTTTCACAGGCTCAAGCCCAGAGCAGCAGCAGCAGCACTCCACCCCCCAACTTCAGCATCACCCACAAGATTTAGCAAGCACAGGTAAGCCAATAAAGTGTGATTCTGCAATACGTTACGATATGCAGCTAAGCGCGTTGCCCTTCACTAGGTCTGTGTAGGATGCCAAGATCTCGCTGTCCTGTTGTGCAGCTATGCCTGCACGTAAGGTGATTGCATCGTCCACGGAGGACCCCGCAGACGACGAAACCCCAACAAGTCCTCCGGGGACTCCTCAGAGCAGCAGTCCGAGGAGCAGGTTGGAGCAGCAGCAGCAGATGCTGCTGATGATAACGAGGAAAAGGACAAGGAGGAGGAGGAGGCACCTGCAGCTGTACCTGCAGCCCAGCAGCAGCACCCAAGGCAGCCAGGAAGCCTCGCAAGCCACGGGTCAAGGCAGCAGCAGCCCCACAGGGAGCTGCAGGAGATGTGCTGGCCCTCGTGTCAGGCGTGCTGGGGCAGCTGTTCAGCCCGCAGCTGGTTGCCCAGGCGCAGCAGCAGGCCCTGCAGCAGCCCGAGGTGGCAGCTGCTGCCGAGCGCCTGGGCGCTGCTGGCGCAGGTGGCAGCAGCAGTGGCGGGTCAGGCGGCAAGGCCAAGAAGAAGGGCACACCCCACGGCCCCTCTAACTATAACGTGGTCATCAGTGCAGCCCTGACAGCCTTCAAGTCCGCCGGCATTGAGGCACCTATGCCGCAGGTGGGTGGCTTTGTATGGGGGTGGATATGCCAGTGTGATGAACAGTGGTACTACATGACAGCATGCATGCGGTACTAGTTGTGTGTGTGTGTGTGGGGGGGGGGGGTAAAGCTATCAAACAGCAACAAGCAACCAAACATCACCTTGGGCCGAGTGCGAAGGAAGGTGTCAACTACTCTGCTTTTCTGATATTTAAATGGTCAGCATGATGCCACCACAAGATACTTCAGCAATCCTTCATCGTTACAGCAGTGACGTGTGCGTTGGTGTGCATGTGTGTGTCACTGCAGGTCACCAGGGCCTGGACCAGTCTGCCCCCTGCGCAGCAGCACAGTGTGCTGGAGCAGGTGATTGCAGCAAGGTGAGGAGGAGCGCAGGATATCTGCACAGATCTATTCTGCAGAATCAGCACAGAATATATGCCCAGATTTATCCTGCAGCTTGGCACAGTGCACGTCCACAACCAGCAAGTGGGAAATGGTCGGTACCTTGTCAACGTGCATGCATCAAGGGGAGGCCATGAATCACATCCTAGTCATGGTGCCCGGTGATGTAGAGCGCGATAGCTGCTATTGCCCTCTACATAACTGGGCACCATGACTAGGATGTGATTCATGGCCTCCCCTCGACTCCCCCAACCCGTTGCTTACTTTTGTCCCTTCTCACCTGCCCTCCCCAACCACTCACAAGCTCCCTCCTCCCCCCTCCCCCCCCCCCTCCCTGCCTGTCTGCCCCTCCTCCCCTGCCCCCATGCCTCCTTGGCGCAGGGTGCCACCACCTCTGACATCACCGCTGACCAGCCACAGACCCTCTGCTCCTTTACCACCTGCTTTCCCAACCACTTACAAGCCCCCTGCCTTCCCCCTCCCTTTCATGTATCCCCCCTCCCTTCCTGCCCACAGGGCTTCCCTGGCCCAGGGTGCCACTACAAGTGACATCACCGCAGCACTGCCCCAGGCCCTGGCTGCAACACTGCTGAGCGTTATGAAGCAGCCACTCGAGCAGGCCAAGGCAGACGCAGCAGCAGCAGCAGCCAACGGCACAACACCCAACGGCAATGGCGTGGGCAGCAAGCGCAAGGCTGCCACCACTGCCGGCAAGGGGAAGAAGCCCAGGCAGGAGGAGCAGGCAGCAGCAGCAGCAGCAGCAGGGGCAACAGCACCACCGGGCAAGGCTGTAGCACGGGACCCTGCTGCAGCAGCAGCGGCCAAGGCAGCCACCAAGGCAGCAGCCAAGAAGCTGGCGGACGCTGCTCCCGCTGCTGCTGCTGCAGCTACACCCACAGCTGAGGCAACGGGCGACAAGAAGAAGCATAAGTGAGTGTTGTGACCATGGTCGGTGGTGTGGAGGTTTGGAGGTTGAGTCATATTTGGTTTGGGGTTTGAATCTTTGCTTGTTGTGCAGCATAGCGCAGCGGCAGCAGCAGCAGGATGCATGGTGTGCTGTGCACACCCCTGTAGTTATAGCCGACCCAGCTCATGCATTCCTTCACGGGGAGCTGATGTGCCTGCACGCTAGTCCTGATGTACGTACTTCAATGTGCTGATTGTTCTGTTGCTTGCCCTGCATTCGTGTGCATGTGATGTGTGCAGGAAGGATAAGAAGAAGAAGCACGAGCACAAGGGCGGCGAGGGAGACACCGGCAAGAAGAAGAAGAAGAGCAAGGGAGGCGACAGCCAGGCCGCTTGAGGGCCATAGTGGCTGCAGGGGGGTGGGTGGTGCTGGCAGCAGTGGCAGCCACCGTGCCGGTGGTACCAACAGACGCAGCACCCCTCTGCTGCACCCACTTGTTCCCATGCTGATGTTGTCGTGAGTTGTCCCAATGTTGCTCGCAACACTTGGCCGCCACGCCAACCTGTACACATGCACTGTTTGACCTGGCGATAGGAGCGTGTGAAGCTTGCGGCAGCGCAAACAGCATAAGGGGTTGGCAGCCTTGGGGGGTGTAAGTGCTGGGGGTCTGCATGGTTCTCCCCAAAGCTGTCGCCAACGTCTGGATATCCCACCCTGACCGATGGCTTTTCTGTTCTGTTACCTGTAGTATTTGGTTCTGGGCCCAGCGGCGTTGTGTGATATAATGAGGAAGTTGACTTTGTTTGTGACATTACACAAGACAGACTGGTTGGCTGGGGGACAGCAAGTGTATAAGATGTGAAGCCTGACAGTATCTGGGCTGTTGCATGACCAGCATGGGAGCAACTTTTGGTGGTGTGGTGGCATTAGTGTGGAGTGTAACAGTGCTATTGGCCATGAATATGAACGGCCTGGCACCCTTTCCTTCTGTTTGACTGAGTACAGCTACAGCTATTGCACCTTGACATGCACAGCACGCACACACAGCGCCCTGCTGCAGCCCCGTACAAACGTGCCCCTCCAGGCCAATACAGTCCCAGGCCAAGATCCTGCCTGCCCACACACCCATTGAATGAATGGTAACATTACCCCCCCCCCCTGAATAAACAGCAAAATTTACCCCCCCCCCAACCCCCCCCCACACACAACTCCTCCCCCACCGATCACCCCTCACCTGCAGCTGCTCCAGCACGTCCCGTGTCATGCAGGCCTTGGCCTCAGCACAGCGCAGCAGGAACTCTGCCACCGCCCCGTCACACCCACGCACGCGCGGCAGCAGGCTGCCCAGGTGCTGCTCCAGCAGTGTGTCCACTGCTGCACAGCTGTCGTGCAGGGCGGCACCACTGAGGCTGGCACCACCTGCACTGCTGCCCAGCTGGGACACCACAGACTCAACCAGGCCCTGAACGGTGGCCAGGTCCTTGCTCAGGACCTGAGGAAAGTGCCAGGAGGGCAAAAGAGGAGGGGGGGGGGCGGATGGGTACGCATCCATTGAGCATGGAGCTTCAGTTCCACAGGCAGTTGGAATCTGATGCAAGGCCCAGATGAAACGACACGGACTTGAGCAGAGCCTCACCGCAGGCCATTTTGCATCAAGTCTCTCACACGCGCGGGGGGGGGGGGGGGGGAACGGTGTGTATGTGCGCCAACATCAGAGTCTCTGTGTCACCCACCTATACCCCCACAACACACCTGGGTGTGCACAGTGCCCATGCCTTGTTACTAACCTGCAGATGTGAACAGCACACACCCCTCCCCATGCCCAAACTGAATTCCACCACCACCACCACCAACGTCAACACCACGTCCCAACCCCGGCCCCTGTGTTGGGAGTGCACCAACAACACCAATGTTGACCAACACCACACAAGCATCTCCTGTGTCCACATCCCCCAGGACTCATTATCACCCCCCCCCCTTCTGCTAGCAAGGCATCTCCTCACCCTTCACCACCCCTCAAAGGATCAGCTTCTACTGGAGCGGGGGTCTCAAGCTTCAGCCCCTTGTCACATGCTAGCAGATGTACCAACCACATAGTTACCTCAATGGCCAACAGCTCAGCCGTTGCAGGCGGTTGTGTTCAGGTGCAATGTCACATTTGACGTCACAGTGTTTGCGGCGGTCAAGTGTGACAATGCACCGTGAACACGACCGCCTGCAGCCGCTGAGCTGTGGGCCAATTGGTTGAACCATACACAGCGACCAAGCTGCGGGCAGTCAGGTAACTGAATGGATACCGATTTAAAACTTTTGGTGCCCCTCTCACCGCATGACAACGGCAGACGGACACAGCATCGCACCACCACCATATGCACAGTCCCCAGCACCCCCTGCATGTACATCCACGGTGGATGATCCACCACCCCCGCTACATTCACCCCCACCTCTACTCCCAAACACCCTGCCTTACCCCATGCCACCACCACCACTATAACCCTCTCACCCACCTGCACGATGCTGGCCTGCTCCTCCACCTTCCTCTCTTAGTAAGGCATTACTTAGTGAGCATGCATTAGCACACACGTACGTCCTCCCCCCCCCCTCCCCCCCCCTCCCCCCCGCACCCCCCCCTCCCCCGGCACAACAAATATGTTGTGTGTGTGACACGCCCCCCCCCCCTTCCCCCCCCACCTGTACGATGCTGGCCTGTTCCTCCACCCTTCCCTCAGCCTCAGCCAGCTGCTGCCCCAGGGCGTCCAGGTCCACACAGGGGGCCTGCAGGAACAGCCGCTCAACATCACAACGCAGTAGTTGGAACACACCCTCTAGCTCAACAACCTGCAAGCAACGCAGCAGGGGGGGGGGAGCAAGGCCAGACAACGTCAGCAGCAGCAGCACGCAGGCATCTAAGGGGAGGGGCGACAGTGGCGTAAGAGGGAGCCGCTCACACCACACCGCAGCGGCTGACACACTCTCAAGCCATGCAAGGGACATGGAAAGCAGGGGGGGGGGGGGGGGGGGCAGGGGAACAGCAGCAACACGGAACGGGTCTGAGTAGGGGCAAGCCCTGGCTTGCATGCTGCCGCGAGTCGGCGCACAGGAAAGGGGCTTGCAGCAAAGGTGGGCAGCAGACAAAGAAAGCCAGGCTTCCAAGCAACTGTAGCGGCGTGGTCGGCTCCACACACCGGGCCGCTGACCCCCTCCCCACTCCCACACATCCTCCTGATATCACACAATGAAGATACATTCACGCACATCAATGATGCCCTACTGTCCCATAGCTCCTGCTGCATAGGTGAAGTCAATCTGACCCCCCCCCCTCCAAACCATCCCTCCGTCCCACCCTTCCTCCCACCCGCCCTTCCTCCCACCCGCCCACCCGTCCGTCCACCCTCCCACCCCACCCACCGTACCTTCTGTTCAAAGTGTGTGTGACTCCTGCTGCATGACTCGTGCCATTCTGCCAGCTTGACTCTTGGCTGCAGGTCAGCCAGCACCCCCCCCCCTTGCACCCAACCCCAACCCCTATAAAAACAAATACCATCACGCCTCATGCACCAAGATGACGTAATACAGTGCATCATCATCAAAAGGACAACACTCAGAGACCCCAACCTGACCGTACAGTTGGACCTGCATAACAAATCACGGTCACGCCTCCATACCTTCTGTTCAAAGTGTGTGTGGCTCCTGCTGCATGACTCGTGCCACTCTGCCAGCTTGACTCTTGGCTGCAGGTCTGCCAGCACCCTCCAGCGCCCCTCAACTTGCAGCTGGGGGGCAGCGGCACTGAACCCAGCGCTGACGACAGCTCACCAAACTGGACCAGCAGAGCACTGTGGGCCTGGTGCTGGGACACATACCTGCAAGGGGGGGGGGGAGTCAGTTTACGCATGCTCTGGGGCAGTGGCGCCGAACTGTGCATGTTCTTGGTAGTGGTCACTGTACCATACAACCATTGTTGCGTATCTGCCCACCACATACATTCTCCTCATACTAGGAGCGTCCACACCCCAACCAGCATGGCCTGAAGTCCCTGCCCGCAAAGACTCCATCAACCCCGCTTACTTGTCGACGAATGCAGCGTAGATGCTAGCGATGTAGTTGTAATGTGACTCCACATTGGCGCGTGCCGCGTCTGCTGCTCGCGCCTGAACCTCCTGCTCACTCATCAACTGACGACACCTGGGTGTGTGTGTGTGGGGGGGGGGGGGGGGGCGCCCACCATACAACGCGTGTGAGATGGCGCATGACAGGGGCGCACATGGCAGGGACAGCGATAGGTTGACGCTTGACTATGGCCTCTGCATAACACAGGGACTTGGATGGATGGAGACTGTGTCACATCACACCCTGCCCATAAATATGCCACGCGCCTGGGCCTCTTGCTCACTCATTAACCGACAACACCTGGGTGTTGACGAAATGGGCCAGGAAGGGGGGGGGAGGGGAGGAACACGGGCGTACGGATGGACGGCATGACACCATACAGCACGTGATGTCGGCATGCATTAGGCACATGGGAGGATTGATGGGCAGGGACACATGGCAGGGACACATGGCGCGGACAGCGACAGAATGCGGACTGGACAATGGCGTCAGCATGACTAATGGGCGTCATGTGTGACAATTGTGTGACAGCTGCACTGCGGCACACCATATCCACAAGCACACACAAGGAACACGCGGTGTCTCGTGGGGCTCGGGCCTTGGGGGGGGGGGGGCTTTCCTTAGGCCTTAGGGGGGGGGTTCCTTAGGCCTTAGGGGGGGGGATTTCCTTAGGCCTTTGGGGGGGGGGGATTTCCTTAGGCCTTGGGGGGGGGGGGGGGGGCTTTCCTTAGGCCTTAGGGGGGTTCCAACATCGGCACTAGCCAGCAAACCAAGGGCGCATGAGGGTGCCCATGCACAGGCCGCAGCGCATGCTCCTGTGGACACCAACAATCCACAGAGCCAGCATTCAAGCAGCCATGACTTGCCAAATGGTGGTTGTTGGCTTTACTGCAAGCCAAAGACCTCCAATTGAGAGTCACGACTACTTGACAGCTGGCCCCGTCGGGCTGCCGTGTTGCTGACAGGGGCTGCGCTGTCAGCTGGTGTGGCACACACTACGCAGGTCCAACAAGGGATGCATGGCAGATATGTCATTCAGCAGGCCCTGAATATTCAGAGGTCCAACAAGCGGTGCATGGCAGATATGTCATTCAGCAGGCTTGAATATACAAGCCTGCTGACAGACATATCTGCCATACACCCCTTGTTGGACCTGTGCGATGGTGATATATGATATAGAAACTATGAATGGATGGTGGCATTTTGATAAAGACTCTTTGAAGGCGCCCGACACACGATTAGGATCACAGTATGTACTACACGTACGCTGTATGCTACCACAACATGGTGCTTGCGTGTGGCTGCCATCTGGAGGGCGTGACCGTTTGGAGGCTGCTGCGTCAGGCTGACCCCCATACGAACACATGGCTGTGGTCCCGTGCAACACACACCATATATTGCTTACACTTTGGGGAATTGACACATGACCTATTTGAACACAGCCCAAAATACAGTTCCGGCAGTAACTCCCTGGCCATCTGCAAAAGGAGTTCGTCAGCATGCATGCGCACGCACCCCCCCCCCCACACACACACACACACCACAACCCTCCACCCCCCCCCCTTCACTCACTTAGCCAGTCGTTGCTCACTGGCCTCCCAGTGTGCTCGTGCCTCACCCAGCTGCTGGCTGAACTGAGCCTCGTAGTCAGGCAGCGCACGGATCAACGGGCTGTGAGCTGAGTGAAGCGGGTGGCGCAGACCAACAGCTGGCAGGCCAGGCACTGAAGGGGGGGGGAGCAGCAGCGAGGGCAGCAGCAGCAGCAGCAGCAGTACGTTGTGACGAGGATCAGGCAAGTGAAGGCTGGTTGGTGGGCAGAGTTGCAGTGCAATGGAGGGGCCACAGTTCCGATTCTTTCCTGTCACCTCTGCCAGCCCCGCCAAAGGCGTGCCCTCCCCCCATGTAATCTGCTGCCCCCCCCCCCTCCCTCGGCCACCACAACACTCACACCAACAACACACCTTTCCTGTCACCTCTGCCCCTGGGGATGGACCCCCCCCCCCCCCCCAAACCCACACACCCCCCTACACCCGTGTCCCCACCTGTAACTTCAAACACCGGCAGTGCCTCCTGTGGTGGTGGTGCTGCTCCTGGCCTCAGGTACAGCTTGTGGTACAGAAACACGGGGGTGTCCTCAGCAGCACACACATCAGCCTACGGGGGGGGGGGGGGGCAGCAGCAGTGTGAATGTTGAAGGGTGAAGTGACTAAGTTGACGACTCAAAGTTTGCAGTGGTGGTGGTGTGGATGTGTCTGTGTGTGTGTGAGGGGGGGGGCAACAGTATCATGGGCGGAGGAGAGGTGTAGTGCACCTGCTGCTGCTGCTGCTGCTTCTGCTTCTGCTTCTGCCAACTCTCCAGCAGCCACAGATATCCAACTGCGATGAACCACGTGCAGAAGGGCACGGATATTCAAACTACTGCAGCACCATGCTGTAGCAACAGCTGCTGCTGCTGCTGCTGAAGCGCATGTCGCTAGGGCCCTAATTGTGACCACACTGGATGGGCACTTGGAGTGTGTTGATGCGTGGGCGTTGTGCTGGCATCATGCTGGTTTGCCTGCTGCTGCTGGCTCAGTCATGCAGCTGACGACTGCAAGCAGCAGCCAGCAGCGGGCAGCTGCAAGCAAACTAGCACGTGCCAGCCCCTGCTGCCGCCTTCTGTTGCTGCTCCTGTTGCCAAGCTGACGCTCTCTGATGAGCAAACCAGCTGCTACTGCTGCTTCACGCCGCCGCCGCCTTACACTGCTGCTGTTGCGGTGCTTTGTCAGCATGTCCTGCTGCTGTACTGCCGGCACTCACCAGTGGCAGTTTGTATGCTGCCAGGGGCTTGGCTGGGTCGAGTCGTGCCCCATGGCACATCACAATCTGATCAGACACGGCAATGCCTGTGACCGACACCAGCGCCTGCTGCACAGCGTCAACCCTGGTGATATAAACACAGCAGCAGCAGCAGCAACAGCAGCAGTTTCCTAAAGCTGTGGACAGGGGGGCGGCACTGAAGGTGTGCTAGTGCAAGCAACTGTGGTTGGGCTGTTGGGAGGTCAGCAGATTGCTGCTGTTACAACCTGCTGCTGTTACAATCTGCTGCTGTAGCAACCTGCTGCACACAGTGAAACACTGATACGGTCGTGAGTCTGTTATGAAGTGTGTGTGCCGCACCACGAATGAAGCTGCGAAGGGGGGGGGGGGGGTCCAAAGAGGAGGGGAGGGGGGGGGGGACACTTCTGCTTCCTTGCTAAACACGCTGCGCCGCACAGCACTGGTATTGTTTGCCTGACAAGTCACCATATCTGATGTACGTTGAATTTGGCCTCATGCACAGGTCACTGATCACTCTGCTACAGCAGGTGCTATGGCTAGGCCTATGCCGGAACTGATGCACAATCTCCTATGATACATCAGCGAGAGGGTGCAGGAATATGGAAACAGGATAAAAGAGCGATTTTGTGTTCTGACAGACAGGCCAGATGCAGCAAACACTGCTGTGTGCACTAACAGAACCGACACCCTTCATGGGGGTCCACATCAGACAGTCCCGCTCATGCATCATGATAGATGCATGCTGCAGGCTGTGCGAAAGCTTCATCAGGTAATATGCCTCGCTATAAGTTAGTGTGTGCATCCAAAATGGCTGGTGGCGGGTGGTGAAGGCACAACTAGCACATTGACATCACAGCACTGTTTGTCCAAGGAGCTCATTGTTTCAGCGAGAACGTGTGCAGTCAAGCAATGCTTGATTGCAACTTAAACCGTCATCCAATAACAATCGCAGTGTCCTGCATGCATGCAGACGTGCGTAGGCACCGAACACATGCATCATCGTGCTCACCGTGTCTGGCCAGAAACGTCCAGCTGCAGCGTCTTTCCATCGTGAGCAACCAGCACCAACATATCATCTAAACTGGGACGCTCCAACAATCCAGCCAGAATTTCCCAACGCTTCCTGTGAGGCCCCTGTGAACACCCTGTGGAAGCGGGGATACCTATTACATCCTCATGAGCGAAGCAAGGATTGACAATTAGCTGCAGAGGGAGCCTGGACGGAACGGATTTCTGTGGTGTGCAAGGGTATGGTGGTTTGAATATGTCAGAAGGAACTAGCTGCACAGTTCTGGTACACTGGTGTTCCGTGTATTGTGCAAACTTGAGTAATGCATCATTCATGAATGCCTTAGTGGCAGTGGGGTTTGCCCCACAGCATGCGCAGTGGCCTCCACCCCCCCCCCCCCCCTGCCACCGCCCTCTACCCACACAAACACACACCACCAACACTGCACCATTCAGGTATGACCTTGCGCACCAAGACCATGTGAACAATGTTTCCAATACGTTGTGCCACCCATGCTACGCGTGCTCGGTGTCACTGCAGTGAAGTGCTGGACTGGCAGACGCTTTGGCTGGTGCTGTTCCGATCCTGCCTGAACAGGGATCATGTCAGCCTTATATTGTGGTGGACTTTGCTGCGACATGGCATCTTTCCTGGGGTGCTGCCTCTCTGGTCAAAAGAACAACAGCACACAACAGCAAGTACAGAATGACCGCAGCGACCGAAATCGCAGGGTCTCTCACAGAAGCATCTTCACTCCCCGATCTACATACCGCGAGTCACTCGCTTGTGACCCGCTCAAACCGCGCCCAGAAAGTTCCACGGCCCTGCTACTGCTGTTGATAGTGCTGTTCTAAGTGTAGGGGAGACCTCTTGCTGCACACACGCAAACAAATCAACCTGAAACATCCAAACATGGCGGCAGACGCGCCCATGAACGACGTGCCATCAGGTAGGGGGGCACCACAGCTGCAGATGGCAGGTTCCTCCAAGCATCCAATCAGCTCACGTTGTCATATACCCCATCTGTACATCACCTTCCAGTGGTTGTTTCTCCCTGTGTTTGTGCGCCCATCTGTGCTCTGATTGCATCAGAACAGCAGTGTCACTCCCAGCAGCATCTCACCACTCCATGCTTGTGGAAGAGCAGCGTGTTCTGTTGCCCTGCTGCTCTGGCTGCCCCCGCAGACGAGCTCGAGGCGGAGTATGGCTTCGAGGACAAGGTCGGAGTGGATAAGGACCTATCGGTAAGCAGCACGCACTGGCCACACCCACAGGCTCTCACACCCCTACAGGAGCCCACCCCATTGCGCTGCCTGCTGATCACAGCAAAAGCCAGGCAAACTGTCAGGGTGCTTCACGGAGCACGGTTTTTACCCAGTGCACTCAGAAGAGTGATGCAGCCAGCAGTGTGGTTGTTACAGTGCCAGATGCAGGCCAGTCGAAGCCCAGGTTTCTAGAGGATTCCAGGCTGTGTGTGCCCTGCTGGTGGCAGTATGCTTGCTGCAGGCACATCAGGCTCGCAGGTCCAATCCGCTGCCACGATTGCAGCAATAGCAGCAGCACCACCACCACCACCAGCAGCAGCCCATGGTGGTATGCAGCCAGCACCCTGCATCACATTACACCATGTGTGTTATGTTGATGCCACAAACAACACCAACACTGTCAACACTATGTATCAGCAGCAGCACAAACATCTGTACACTGACCTGTGTGCTGCTGTGCCGTGGCAGCGGCAGCATATGCACACGCCTCAGCATCATTCGCCAGGCCATCAGCTGCAGCTGTGTGTTCATGACGGCGCGGTTGCCTAGGTCAAGCGTTCAGAGAGACCAAATTGCAACACCCTCACATGCACACAGCATCCTCTGCCTCACCCCAAACACCTGACCAATTGGTGTGTGCTGCCCCTGCTGCCATGCTTTGGTGCCCCCCCCCCCCCCCCCCCCCCCCCCCCCCGGGCATTGCGCAGGGTGATGGTGGTGTGATCAAGACCATCATCAAGAAGGGTGACGGCTGGGAGACACCAGAGAAGGGAGACGACGTGAGTGTGTGACACGGAGCCATGTGGGAGCCTGACACTGCTGGGAGGGGAGGACAGCCAGCGCACTCAAGCACACTCAGCGGAATTGCCTGACTAGGCACCCACATCCCTGTGATTTGCCTAGATCACCGGCAGCAGCAGTGCCACGATGGCAGCAGTAACAGTGGCCCACTGTACCGTTGGTGCTTACATTGCATACCACAGCAGTGGTTGCAGGCTTGGTACAGCCTATGCGGGTGATACAGCTGGGTCACCCACACGTTGCTTGTGCAATTGCAGCACATGCATTCCCATGACCACTTCACCCAAACTGCATGTGTTGATGTTGAGAATGCACTTGCCTGAAGACACTCAAGCAACTGCCAGGACAGCAGCTGTAGCACCCAAACCATCAGGGCTCGATGCAGCGGCTCAGGGGTGCCACGGCCTGCTAAGCCTGTGTGTTGCTGCTGCTGCTGCTGCTGCTACCGCTGGTACCGCTGCTGCTGCTGCTACCGCTGCTGCTGCTGCTACCGCTGCTGCTGCTGCTGCTGTTGTCCCCAGGTGACTGTGCACTACACTGGCACTCTGCTGGATGGCACCAAGTTTGACAGCAGCAAGGACAGGGACCAACCCTTCAACTTCAAACTGGGACAAGGTGAGGGACGACGGGGCACCTTTGTTGCTATTATCTTATGTGGGTTGCATGCTTTGCATGCTGTGGTTTGCACATGGACATGCAGTCTTCCCTTTCACCTAGGCACACTCTCAATGCCCCTTTCCCTGTGGCTTTTCTTATGTGCGTCCTACATACCTCATATGCACACTGCCAACAACCACATGAGTCACCATCGACTGCCCTAGGCCATGACCTTTGCTTTTACCTGATGGTCAACACACCTCACATGTCCTGTCCCGCACCCTTACACCCCCAAACACCCCCCCCCTTAAACCCCGCAGGTTCAGTGATCAAGGGTTGGGATGTTGGTGTTGCTGCCATGAAGAAGGGTGAGGTGGCGCGCCTGACCCTCAAGCCTGACTACGCCTACGGTGCTGCTGGCTCGTCCCCCAACATCCCCCCTGAGTCCACCCTGCTGTTTGAGGTGGAACTGATCAGCTGGAAGAGCGTCAAGGACATCACAGGTGGGTACTGATTGGCACAGAGTGTGTGTGTGTGTGCCAAGATGAAGTTGAAAGGGCCCTTGTGGGTGCTGGTGGTGGGGGGGGGGGCAAGTGTTTGAAAGACAGTGCTGTTAGGGTGGTGTGGTTTGGGGGAGGGGTTCAGTCTCTGAGCAGGGGCATCAAGGACATCACAGGTGGGTACTGCTGGGACAGGGCGTGGTGGGGGGGGGGGAGAGGGAGGTGGAGGGCCCTTGTGGATGTTCAGGACACAGCGGTTTTGAGGTGGTTTGGTTTGGGGACCAGGTGCAGGGTTTGAGCAAGGGCGTCAAGGACATCACGGGTGGGTGCAGCTGGTAGGGGATGCAGCCTGAAGGTGCGGGGGGGCCACGGGGCGTCTGGGCCCGGGGGGGGGGGGGGGGGCTGGCTACTAGCCTAGTAGGACAAGGCTGGGATTCTGTCCCAGTTTACTGTACTGTACTGTACTGTACTGTACTGTACTGTACTGTACTGAATAAGCTGAGGGTGGGGTCCAGCTTTAGAGGCTGTGGGACTCTCCTGCACAAGGGCAAGAAACTGTGACAGACAGGACATCGTTGGACCTGTTTGGGGAAATGGGGTGCCATAGAGAGTGTGTGTGATGTGTGTGTGGGGGGGGGGGGGGGGCAACGTACTGAGCATCGCCAGCACAGCTGCTGCTCCTGTGACCTCACAGGTTGCTTGGCCCAACCCCAGTCATCCACATTTCCCCGACAGCAGTTACTGAGCACATGTAGCAGCCAGCTAGCGCCTGCTGCTGCACAACATGCTGGTCACACACACCCCCCCTGTCTGCATTTGTATGTCCAGGTGATGGTGGTGTGATCAAGACCATCCTGTCTGAGGGCAGTGGCTGGCAGCACCCCAACCCACAGGATGAAGTGGTGATCACCTACACAGCAACACTCACAGACCCACCATCAGCAGCAGCAGGGGCAGCAGCAGGGGCAGCATCTGCTGCTGCCCCTGCTGCTGCTGCTGCTGAGCAGGACGCCAGCACCCCAGTGGTTGCGTCCAGCCCCGAGGGTGGTGCAGTGTTCATTGCGTCGGAGGCGCCCTGCAGTGGGCTGGCTGCTGCTGTGAAGACCATGAAGCGGGAGGAGGCTGTACGGCTGCTGCTCAAGCCAGGGTGTGAGTGGGAAGGGCCAGGCTTAGCCTTTAGGGGTTCAAAGTGAATCAGATCCTAGTGTGTAGACACTGGGAGTGCATCCAGCCAATGCATCAATCTTCTGTTGAGCTCTCACTAGTATGGGGAAGGCCATGAAGCTGGAGGAGGCTGTGAGGCTGTTTCTCAAGCCTGAGTGTGAGTGGAAGGGCCTGGGGTTAGGGGTTCAATCCAAATGCAGATCCCAGGGTTTAGTTTCAGGCCTTCTCACTCAATGTGTGACAGAGCGTCAAGCAGCAGGAGGCTGTGAGGCTGCTGCTGAAGCCAGAGTGTGCGCGAAAGGGGCTGGGGTTAGGGTTTCAAAGTGATGGTTTACGATGTAGGTTTCAGGCCTTTGTCGCTGGATGGGTGACAGAGCACCAAGCAGCAGAGGTGTATGGCTGCTGCTGAAGCAAGAGTGTGTGTGTGTGTGGGAGAAGCTAGGTCCAGATGCTGAAATTCGATCTCTGTGGTTGTGGATTCCAGGCAGAGACTGGTATTGACAAGTGGTAGATCGACCTGATGAGCTCTAAGCCTAGCTGGCTGGTGCCGAGGATGTGACCCTGTCCTTCAAAGCTGTCCGCACCACTGTAGTTGAGGCGAGCAGGTGGGGTCAACGTGGTAGGGCAGTACATGAGTTCTTGGGGATGCAGTAGTCCACGTATGGCATCCCAACAAACTGGTGTGCTGCCCCCACCACGTTGAACCCACCTGCTCGCCACCACCCCTTGTGCTGCCAGCATGCTGTCTGTCACAGACTCTCTTGAAGAGCCCCTACTCACATGTACACACACTTACCTACCGGCCACTCTCTCACACAAACACACACCTGCCCCCACCCTGGTCTGTTATTTCTGTTTTGCAGATGCTGTTGGTCTGGCTGATGTGCCTGAGGGCAAGCTGCTGCAGGTTAATGCAACCCTCACCGCCCTGCACCCCATCACCACCTCCCTCAATTTCTGGTCAATCCACTGCAGTTGTCAACGCACGATGTGTGATGCGGCATCACACACGCATGCACACATATCAAGCCATTCGCACACTTACTTCCCCCTCCCCCCCCCCCCCCTTGCTTTGATGCTGTATCGAATGTATTGCAGATGCTGTTGGTCTGGCCGATGTCCCTGAGGGCAAGCTGCTGCAGGTTGATGCCACCCTCACTGCCCTGCACCCCATCACCACAGTCTTTGCGGGCCTGACCAGGAAGACCCTCCTGAAGCCTGAGGGGTCCTACATGCACCCCAACGAGGGCAGCAGCGTCACCCTGAGTGTGGAGGTCAGGGGGGAGGATGGAGCGGTGTTGGAGGCACGACATGATGTGGATTTCGTGCTGGACGAGGAGCAGGTGGGTGACTGTGTTGGTTTAGTTTGTGTGTAGAGGGGGGGGGTGTGCGCAAGCGATGGGGGAGGGATGACATGCTTGGTATCAGGGGTGTGTGCATAGTGTTGGTGAAATGTAAGAGGTGGAGGGGGGAGCAGGACTTTGCGGTGGGCGGGGAGCAGGTGGGTGTTAGTGTGTGTGTGTGTGTGGCGCGCGTGAGGGTAATGTAGAAAGGTGGTGTGTGACCTGGCTTTGCCTGTATGAGTGTTGCATGGTGTGTGTGTGGGGGGGGGGTCACAGGGGTGTGTTGTGCCCCCCCCCCCCCCCCCCCCCCCCCGTGCACATTTCCTTTGTGTGCCACCACCCCACCCCCTATTCTGAGTTTGCCCCCTCCCCCCCCCCCCCCCACACACACACACAGATTGCAATACATGGGATTTCAACAAGATGATGCATGCAGGATTTCCTGTCAATTGATGCAAGGATTTGCCCCCACTTCTCCGACTGCTTTTCGTCCTGACGCACACAGGCTCCAGAGGCTCTTGAGTTGTGCTTGACCCAGATGGTTGAGGGTGAGCACGCCCTCATCAGTGTGACTGCCCCCTCACTGCTGGCAGCCCCTGAGGGGTCAGTGGTGGGGGGTGGTGTGCCGCTTGGCACCCCCTCTGCTGTGTTTGACGTGACGCTCACTGGCTTCAACAAGGCCAAGGAGAAGTGGGAGATGAACAACGCAGAGAAGGTGGGTGGCTGGTGGTGGCAGTGTTGAGTGAGTTTGTGAGAGGCCGATAGCCACACGCTTTGCTGGGCATCGTACAGAACAATTGCGGTGTAGTGCCTTTCCAGAAGGGTGTTGTCACTGTGGCAAGAGAGGGGGTGTAGAAGTTGAACAGGGTGCACTGGCGCAAGAATGTTCAACAGAATGATCACTCTTGTCTGGTGCATGGACTGGTCCTGATCATGCTCATACCATGCCATCACAAGCACCAGCTGACCCCTGCCTCTGCCTCTACTGCTGCTGTAGCTTGCTGCCGCCCAGTCCCGCAAGGAGAAGGGCAATGCCGCGTACAAGGCTGGGCGCATCAGCAGGGCGGTGCGGCAGTACACAGCAGCATACGAGACAGCCAACAGCATCAGCGAGACTGACATGGCGCCACACCCCGTCATGGACGCACCCAGCAGCAGCAGCAGCGGGGCTGAGGGAGGGAAGGCCGCTGCTCCTTCACTCAGCAAGGCACAGATTATGGCACAGGTGCGTGGGTATACAGTGCCCGGGGGCGGGGGGGGGGGGGTGTTGCAAGGGTGCTTGGCTGTGCATGTAGTGTTTGTGGTTGTCTCTGATCTGGGAATATCCCTGATCTGGAGGTGGTGCATTGCATTCAAACATCTGGGCGTGTGTGCATACAATGCAGACACAGCTGCTGTCTTGGAACCACCTCAGGTGTAATACGCACTTGCCAGTCTTGCTCCAGCCCCTCCTCAACGCCTTGCATCGAATGCTGTGCTGTGCTGCTTGTTTTGTTCTGCAAATCGTGATGCGGCATGCAAGCCCCGCATACACACTTTCCTTACTCAACACCACTTTTCCTGCTGTCCGCCCCCCCCCCCCTTCAGGCGAAGGATGTCAAGAAGGCTTCGTGTCTCAACCTGGCTGCTGCTGCGTTGAAGCAGCAGGAGTGGGGTGAGGCAGTCAAGCAGGCTACACGAGTGCTGGAGCTGGACCCTGACAATGTCAAGGCACGATACAGGTGGGTGAAATTAGGGTGTAAGCACATGTGCTTGGAAGGCATGTTTTTTCGGGTTTGGCACTAGCGGGCGGGGGGGGGCATCAAGACAATACTTTTGGGCAATGTAAGACACAGTTGACTACATGTTGCCAGGGGAGATTCAACACAACAACTTGTCTTGCCTGAAGTGTGTGATGTGGGGTGATCCTCCCCCGAGTCAGGGGGCATTGGCGGGGCAGGGACCCGCGAAGCCGTCGCTGGAAAGCACGCACATGGTGCCGAGACTGTGTCCGCTGACCATATCATGTCTGCGTGTTTGGTGCCACAGGCGTGCTCAGGCGTGTATGGGTCTGAGTGAGTTGGTTGAGGCTGAGGTAGACGTCAAGGCGGGACTGCTCAGCCACCCTGACAACACAGACCTGGCAGCACTCTACAGGAAACTCAAGTGAGTAGTTGGGCGGAGGGAGGCATGCAGGATGAGGGTCGGGCAACAGGAGTTCAGGGAATGGTGCGCAGCAGCCTGTATTTCTAGGACTTGTCAGGCAAGGGGGGTGGGGAGGGGGCCGTCAGTCTGCTGAAGGCAGTGAGGGAGGGAGGGAGGAGGGAGGGAGAAAGTGAGGGAGAAAGTGGGTGGTTGGTGAGATGACCGGGGTTTTGGGACGTGAGGGGGGCATGACCTGTGACGTCTGCAGTGGTTTTGGCTGTAAGTACAGAACTCCGCTTGGCTGACTGCCCTGCTGCTGTGTGTCATGTCCCCCCCCCCCTCCCCCCCTGCAGGGTGTTGCTGCGTGAGTCCAACAAGAAGGAGGCCAAGCTGTACGGCAAGATGTTTGCAGCACTGGGACGCACCAACAACAGCGACCAGGGACCAACACCGGCCACTGCAGCTGCTGCTGACGCACCCAGCGCTGCTGCTGCTGCTGCTGCTGCTGGTGGTGATGAAGCTGCACCCACGCAGGAAGACACACCAGCAGCAGCACCTGTGGTTGAGGCGGCAGCGTGATGAGGCTGGCACAATGCATTGGTGTCCCTGTGTTGCCCAGTCTCCTTACCTCTTCCTAGATGGTGCAGTGTCACATTTGTGGGGTGCTCATGCCCTCTGGCGGTACCTCAAGTGCTGAGCCACTTTGTACGTTGCGGAGCTCACAGCGCATGACAATGTAATGCAGTGTGAGTCCCAATGCACACCCTCCTCGTGTAGCTGCTACAACGGCAGTGCGGTGTGCGTGTCTCGTGCAGTTTGTGCAGTGTCCCATTGTCATGCTGTGCAAGTTGCTGCATGTTGCAGTGGCGCTACTAGCGGTGACGTCACAGTGCAGTTGGCAGTAGCATGCAAAGGTAGGGTGGCTACTTGGTGCTGACGTGTGCATGTGGCTGTCACCGGTGGTGAGGTTTAGCTCTGTGATCAATATCATCTGGTATGAACTGGCTTCATCAAGCAGCATGTTTTCAGTTGTTTTGTCAGGGTGACACCTACAGGTGTCAGTCACACTCAGATGTGAGGTAGTTAAGCACCAGTTCCTTCACCCTGCTGGCTGTGTATAATGGTCGTTGCACTGTCGTGTGAATGGCCGAGATCTTTCCCAATGCTGTGCTGAGGAGGCAGGATGAAACGAGGTTGTGCGCTCAGTGCTGAGTGTGAGTGAGTGCATCTGAGGCTTGAGTGAATAGATAGGTGCAATGTCAAGAACTGCAGCAGCTTGGCTGCAAGTGAATGGCAAATACTCATCCAGCAGCCAAATGTGTGTTGGCGGATTTGTCAAGAGATTGGTTCACACAGTCTGCTTGGTCCGCCAAAGGCTATCATGGGTATTTTATTCCATGCAACAGGCCATTGGAGTGCTGAGCAATCATATTGGTTACAAACTGTGAGGTTGGCCACAGCAGAGGGCAGTAGCAGCCCATCATACAACCCAGCCAGTTGCACTGCCACTCAGTCAGAACAAACACAACGAGTCTAACCAGACAGACTGCTGTCGCACTGCCGCTGTGCACTCTAGCCGCCTGTGCTCCACTACAATCCTTATTATCCATGCCACCGTTGTTTCTGGTGAAACACCGCTTGCTGACGGGTACCACCCTCCAGTGGTGCTGCACAGGTGCTCACCAAATGATCCAAAACACGGAGTGTTGCTGCAGGCAGCAGCAGCAGCAACAGCGCAGCAGCAGTAACTCATGATTCAAATATGCATGGCACTGCCAGGGCTGCTCGGCGGGGGGGGGGGGGGGGTGTTATGAGTGCTGACTGACAGGTCTACTAGCCACAACTACAAAATGCATCCATCCGTGCAACCTTGCGATATGGACACACATCACACACATACAACTTGCATGTCTGACAGCAGACTCAGCTCTGAACAGGTATCAGTGTCCAGAGCTGCTACATGTGCTCGCAGAAGGGGCTGACCACTTGACCAGCTACATGTCCCACCCACCGGGGCGGGCATGTAGCTGGCTGTAGCTGGCCGAGCCGCCTGCACCATTAGTTTGAGCATTACCAGTACTCTCTATACAGCAAGTCGGCTACTTCCAGCTAAATCAAGCTACAAGCTACAGCAGCACTGACCCAGGCCGCCCTAGGAACAGGCTACGAGCTACAGTTGCCGGAGCACATAGTGTAGCCGGCTGTAGCTGGCTGCAGCTGGCCTGCCTTCTATTGTGCAGTACTAACCCTTTTGTTCAGCTATGCATACTGTCCCTGTTGGTTGACCGAGTAACACACAATGCACAATCTCATGGTGGATGACCATCACATTAGCCAGCTACACGCCAGATCCACGCCGTGGATCTAGCTGAGCTACATGCCTAAACAGCAGTACAGCTACAGCCAGCTACGCCGGGCTACATGTTACAGTCAACATGGCTCCCATACAAGGCACAATGAGCTACAAGCTACAGTCGCACATAGACATACGTGTCCAGGGAGGGGGACTTTTCATGTAGCTGATCCGGGGGTAGGGGTGGTTTGACCCAAAAACAACATCTGCCACACCACATTTTACAGCTACAGCCAGCTACAGGTCTGCCCCTGTGGGTGGGACATGTAGCTGGTGGAGTGGTCAGCCCCTTGCTCGCAGCATGCAATCCCAACCAAAACGAAACATGATGCCATCAGGTTGACAATGACCACATTACACACCTTGGGCCTGCACATTCAGGTGGTGACTGCCAGCCAGTCCCCTGCAGAACGCATGATGCTGCACGACTCAACCTGAGAAGCTCTCACCGTTGCATTGGCGTTGCAGCCACACAGCTGGTCCCTTTCTTGAATTGGGTGGCCTTGCAACAGCCATTGCGGTTGGAGGAGGCTGCTGCCAGCTTGAGCTCGGGTGCCATGGTCTTGCTGTTGCCCTGGTGGTGTTGAAGTTGGAGCGCATCTGCAGGGAGTTGGGCGGATCTCAGAACACCAGTGCTGTCATCATGACACGGTGATGACAAGACTCCTGAAGAGGTGCACTCCTGGTTGATGCATTCTGAGATGATGTCTGGGTGGCTGGTTGGTGAACCACTGCTTGTAAGGTTTGGGCCCTGGGAATTCAGCGACAGGCGTCCAAGGGTGAGGCAAGGAGACCTGCGAGCAAACAGACTGCACGTTTCAGCTGAGACACAGCTTGCCGCAGGCTCTGGCTCTGCCGCAGAAGGTGCAATTTGATCACCTTGGAAGCCTTGGCACACGAAATCCGTGCTGTTTCGAAACAGCATGACGCAGCAGCAGCAGGCCTGGGACGAACATGAGTTCCGCTTTACAAACGATCAGCAGTCGGAGTGGCAGTCACTTCACAGTGGTGGTAGGGATATGGGCGTCTGAATAAGAGCAGGGTGCATCCGGCTTGGTGGTTTTGTGTTGCGGATAAACCTCGACAATGCACCGCGAGCAGCAGCGATGCGGCAGTTTTACAACTTTTTGGTCACCTATGTAGGTGCAATCTCAAAAGCATATTTCGCAGCGGTTGCGAGTCGGGCGATAACCTTTTCCTGAAGGTTGGCTGGAAGGAGGATGGCTGACTCACAGTCCACACCGGGACATGTCACAGCCACCATTCTGCCAGAGAGACTGTATGCCTGTTATCACGGTTTCCACACCTAACCCTTGATAAGTATGAAGGGGTGTGCAACCTTTCAAGGCTCAACCATGCATGCATTATGCATTTGTGGTGGCTTTGCGCGCCTTGGGGGCGCGTCACATGCTTTGTAAGTAGTATTTGGGAAAAGCGAGCTTGCTCTGCAAGACTTGGGTTCTTGATGCCGCCATTACCCCTTGACTCCTGGACACAGGCTGCATGAGCTCCCCGTCATGAGTAATATCACCAACTGGTCTGATGGGTGTTGCTGCATGTTGCCGCAACTGCCGGGCAGCTGGTTAGCTGTGACAGCCGCCTATACATGCGATTTTTTGTGCAGGGCGTGCTGCTTTGAATGTAACGCCGCTTGTAAATTCTTGCTTTGATTCACCTGACGGCAACCTGCAGAATGTGAGCATCAGCCGGCACAATGCACCAGTCATTTACAGTCCCCCAACCACCTTGCATTCAGTGATGCACATAACCACAAGGACCTCCATCATGATAGAGTATCTGGCCCATACCATCACGCACGGTGTTGTTGGCAGCGCCATAAAATGCACTGCATGTGAGTTGGTCTGGGGTTGGCAGTCACTTGCACATGGTGCACCATGCATACCATGCCAACAGGGCTGGGACAAGAACAGAGTCAAATCAATGCAGACTTGATGGCGGATGCTGGTGCGTGCAGATGGAGAGCAGCACACCGTCCTAGGGATGACCAGTATACTGCCATACGTACGGTAAGGTGCTGTCCAACGTGCCAAGCAGTGCCACAAGTGATGAGTGATACTGATGAAGCGATCTGTTAAAAAGATCACCCACCACTGCTAGTAGACAAGTCACATTTGCTACCGTTGCATGGACTCAGTGTGAAATGCGATGACACGCGATGACATGCGATGATACATAGTGCCACTCGATGACACACACGACAGCCTGGCAATGAGTGGCGTCACCAGCAACACTCCGGCACATGAAGCATGATTTGCCAGCTGGCAAGTACAGGTGCGGCCAGGAAGAGATTGCCATTGCTCATGTGATGCACCTAAAAGCCGAAACACCACCTTCACTGGGGGGACAGATTATGCAGGCCATGCAAGCTGCCTGCTTCCCGAGGCCATGCTGTGCAGCTGGCAGCTGTGGTGCTGATGCAAGTCCACCTGCAGCTAGCTGTCATGCAAGAACTTGGCACCGTGCGGCACACCCAATGACTCACAACACTGCGCAGTGCAACACATGCGCACACACTAGCGCTTGAGCTGTAAACCACCAGGCTACACGCTGCTGCGCCGTGCACCACCCCTGCGCCCACGGCCCTTGGTCTGCTCAACCCTTGACCGGCCTGCACACCCCAGCGCTGCCAGCACCCACATCACTGATGACTTCACCATGCCATAGAAGATGACACCCCACTGCTTCAAAACAGGCACCAGCTTCCAAACACACCAGCCCACAAACGTGACGTTGACCAACAACACCAGAACAGCGATTGTGATGCGCAACCGCAGCGCTGTGTACTCCTGGATGTCATATGCCAACATGGCCAACGCACCCAGGGTGGTAGCTGCAAGACATGAGGTCGACACCATGTGCATGCGGTGCAACGTGGCAAAGGCGTAGGGCTGGTAGATGATCTGCAGAGCCGCACTTGCCCAGAACACCACAAGCAGACACAACAGGGAGAAGTACCGCTCCATGGGATAGGCAAACACAGAGATCAGTGTCAGCACCACAGTGCGTGCTGCCCACACAGCCTCCCACCACATGCGCTCAGGCTTGTAGCTGCGGTACAAAAACCCAAAGTGCTCACGGAAGCTGTCGTCATCAGCCTTGGCCCGGCATAGGAACAGACCCAGGCCCATGGCAACAGGGACTACAACACACCACAGCAGGACAGAAGGCAGACCCAAGCCCAGAGCCCACCCCCTGTGGTACCCAGCAAAGCACTGCTGCTGTATGTCGCTGACCCAGTAGCCCGCTGTGTGGTTGAGAGGCGCGGTTGCGCCTAACGGCAGCTGCACCTCAGGCGAGACCCTGTCGATGCGTAAGCACGCAAAGAAGCTGAGTGATGCCCGCAGTAAGGTGGGGTAGGCATAAAATGCCAACACCAGCAGCGTCACAGGCAGCTTGCGCCCCACCAACATGGCAGGCCGGCTTGCACCCTCCTTTGGCCGGCACACAAGCGGCACAACCCACCGCCCCAGGGCCCATTTCAGCCACTGCAACACCACAACCAAACCAAACACCAGCACAGCAGCCAGGAAGTACACCAGCTGGCGCTGCATTGCAAGGGGCAGCTTGCCTTGAGAAATGTAGTGCTGCAGCCAGCAGTCAAGCGACAGCACCTGGGCAGATCCCACCGCAAACACAACGTTGACTGCCTGGAACCACTTTTGCATGTCAAATACTGGCCAGGACACCGCTACACTACCAATGATCACTGTGTACTGCAGGAACAGCACCAGCACCTTGATCAGGTCAGTGGGAAGGACAGCTTTGGTGCCTGACAAGTTGTCCAACCATGTTGCATCTACTGTGAGTGTAACAAAGACCACAGTCGCAAAGCACATCAACATGTACAACACAAGCTGCACCTTGGAGGACATGCACTTGCCACACCTCATAGGGCCCAACATGCCATACTTTGGCACTTGGCAGGCACCACACAAGGGCCCCGTGTACCCCTCATTGCACTGGCGAGTGGGGCTAGTGTACTTGCAAGCTGTGTCAAACAGAGGGCAACGGTGCATCTGGACAGAGGTTGGGGATGAGGACCAATAGCCAGGCAAAGGGTGCACAACACTTCCACCAGTGCATTTGCCATTGCGTGGGCAGGGCTCACAAGACACATTGGTGAAGCTGAACGTGTGCTGTTGGCAACACGCACACATGTCATGCTGCAACACCTCCCCTGCTTGACAAGTGGACCACCCCAGATACACACCCGCATTGCACTTTGTCAAGGGACCATGCAAAGGCAGATCCAGGGTGGCATTGTCAAATGCGGCTATGGCGTTCCCTACAAAACCCTTGAAAACACCATTTTCAGAAAACACAACACTGTCATCAGCATGGAGGATACCATTTCCAAGCAACACCACCCCACCTCCTGAGCTGTTGACAGCCGTGTTGTGTAGTATTGCAGTGCCATTATGAAGCTCAATAATGGAAGCACCATCCACAGCCAACCTGCCACCAGCAGAGTGAATGCTGGTGTTGTTGTACACTGTGCTGTTACTGATGCTAACATGTGAGGCTTCTCGCAAAGCGCGAGCACCAGCAGTCCTTACAGCACCTTCCACTCGGCCGCTGGTGTCAAATTTGGTGCCACCAACAAAACCAAACTCGACAGCGACGCCGCCACCAGGCTTCCCAACACAAATGTTCTCTGTTATCATGCTCTGGTTGCTTATGGTGACACGTGCACCACCCACAACACGCAGCCCTCCACCTGCACCATCTAGGACCCAGTTGCGACGCACACTGGTGCCACCAGTGAGTGAGCATCACCCTTCCAGGGCCCACAACGTCCAGTCCCCCACCACCCCAATCAGCAGTGTTGCCGTGCACAGTGCTGCCGCCATATAGGGTCACACGAGCACCCGATTCAACAGTCAGGCCCCCACCACGAAAACCTGCCCTATTGGCATGCACACTAGTCCCACCAGTCAGCATCACATTGGCAGATAACTCAGCACACACACCCCCGCCAACTGAAGCAGTGTTGTGATGCACCCTGCTGTCGTCAAGCACCACCCTGACATTTCCAAATGCTCCGATGCCACCACCGCCATAGGTGGGTGTATTTCTCAAGGGTGAAGATGCAGGGGGCCTACTGGCCTGGTTACCATAGATGTCACACTCCATGACAGCCACAGTAGTGTTATCAACACACAGCACACCTCCACCACTTGATATGGCCCTGTTGTTGTGCACACGACAGCCACCCCTGAGCATACATTGCACACTGTTCATCAACGCCATCCCCCCACCAGACCACCTGCGCGCAATATTGTACTGCACGCTACTGCCACCAGCGAGTGTGACACTGGCATCGCCAAAGGCAGCCAACCCTCCACCCCGCAACCCAGCAACATTGTCGCTGATATTGCTGTTGCCATCAATTGTCAATGTTGCATGGCCCCTAGCAACCAATCCCCCACCATCCTTAGTTGCATTGTTGCCATCCACACTGCTGCCACCCGTGATGGTCACACTCGCACTCCCCTCAACCATAAGGCCACCACCCGAACCGTTAACAAAGTTATGAGAGATGGTTGTTGCATTCAGCAGCAGGCGTGCCTGGTCAAACACAGCCAGGGGCCTCACAGAGTTCCAGCTGAACTCGCTGTCATGCACCTCAATTCTGCTGTCCCCCACAACACACAACACCCCCTCCAACGGGTTGACCCCTTTGGAGGGGCCCACCACCCGGGATACACTGCTGCTCCTGAGCACAAGCCTGCCACTGCAAATGGTCAACATGCACGAGGGTGCATCAGTGGACACCTCATTGCAGCTGCTGGAGATGTTGACGCCTGTGAAGTTTGCCTTGTGGGGCGACAATTGTGGGAGTGCAAATGTGATGGTCGGCTGGGGTCCACTGCACCTCATGCCAGCACCGATGATGCGGCCCTCACCACCACGCAGGTACAGGCTGCACTCCGCTGCCCCTGCTCCTGCTCCTGCTGCTGCTCTGGCTTTTGTTTCCGCTGCTACTGCTGCGGCTGCTGCTGCTGGCCATGGCTTGGGAGGCGGCTGGGCAGAGGATGCAACGCACAAGCAGCAGAAGGTGATGACAAGCCAGCCCAGTCCCGTGCAAGGCCTGAGTCCGGCAGCCCCACTGCAGACGTGAGCAGACACGCAACAGCAACAGCACCAAACAGCAGCACCAGCAGCAGGGCAGTCAACTCTGGGCATGCCTTACTTGGTCAGTAAATGACTGCAATTGTTGTGATGAAGTGCAGTGAGCTGGTTGCTGCCCTTCCCTGGATGCAGCTCGTGGCTGTGCACCCGAGAGGGCCCTGCTATGCAAAGGACCCCGGCCAAGGGCTGCTGGGGGCAGGATGTCAACAAGATCACAATGAGCAAGCTAGGAAGTAATGACAGACCCATCCAGCGCCAGCACTTACCTATGCTGCCTGAGCTTCATCATGGGCAACAGTGTCAGCAGAGTACCTTCGTTTCCGACAGCTCCCGTGCCAGATCTTGATTAAAAAACGTCACGTCAACGATCTGTAGTTGGCTTTCTCAAAGCACAGATCCGACCATGCAGACAGCGATCTGCGCTCGGTGTACGGGTGTCTGAAATTGGAAACAACTTACACACGCGTACTGAACTTGTTTCACGATCCGTTGTACACGGAGCACACGTGCAGTGCGATCCGCAAATGCGGTAAATGTGATCATTTGTGTGGCCTGGCCCATCAGCTGGCCCACCAATAGCCCCAAGGAACCGACTGCACAGGGCACAAAATACCATTCAACGCAAAGTAAATAAATTAAAAATATATTTTGGGCTGAACGCATTGCTGTCGCTGCCACTGCGTGGTACAGCCATGGTTTGGAAAATTGCAGGGTTGAGCGCTGCCCCACTGCACTGATACCGTGGAGGTAGCTTGCTTATGCTGGAGTGTAGCTTGAGTGTAGTCAAATGTAAATCTGAACGGTCCTTGGTTTGTTGTGCACGCCTTGCATGGAATTGGCCTGGGCGCAGACGCCAAGATGCAACAGCGACAGCAGGAGACCCGCTATGATGTCATGTTCGCATGCCACAGGCCGCCTGGCTGTGGGGTTTCGAAATTTGAAGGCTTTTGAGCAGTCTGGGTTTTAACACATTCACTGCGTTGGACTTCCCCTCAAACCCCAGGCTGCTTCCCTCCCTCCACAGTGCTCACCGCAGTGCCTCCACACCTTCCAAAAACAACTGCATTACAACACTTCATGCCGCCGGCCAGAGCAGCAAGCAACGTTGGAGAACCTCATCAGCACCCCGGTGCATCAGCAGCAACACCAACATCAACACTTCACGCCATCACTGCCTGCCAGGCTATGAACGCCTCAGTCCTGCACCACAGTGACTGCCTGACAGCTTTGTCACTGCGTTCATAGCAAGCCTGCAGGTATGCCTGCTTGCCCTCATGCTGCTGTGATGTACTGTGCACAGCCCTCCCTCACTTGCTGCTGCCCACGAAGCCCTGCACTCCCTCCAGCCAGTGCCTGTACTCCAACAGCTCCTTGTCATACAGCAGGTGCCTGACAGGACAGCAGCAGCAGCAGCAGCAGCAGTGGATCAGCAAGTGACAGCTACACAACGACAGACTGGAATTGTCACGTCAACAGGACAGCAAAAGAAGGCTTCAGAGCCACTATGCTGTGCTCGGTTGTGCCCCAGGCCAATTTTTCTTCGGGGGCATTATCGTTGCAGCGGCGTTGTTGGTGTAGGTAGATACTGCCACTGCTGGTCATACCCTCTAAATTCATAGCCGTTAACTACTGCCCTGCCCTGTCAACCAAGTGGTTCACAAGTACACCACCGACAGGGCGTTGCCATTCTGTGCTGCAGTCATCCAAACCCTGCCTTGCAAAAAGCAACAATGGCCCCCATTTGCTCCGACACAACCTCTTATCGCTGTCCCTCTGCACAGTATGCTCCCGTTGACCTCTTCTGATTGCCATCCCAAGATCAAACCATGGAGGTGGGAGGTCAGACCTAGACTGTGCAGCTGCCGAGGTAATCATTCTTGTCTGTGACTTGTTCAACAACGACAACCTTAGCAGCAGCACAGACTAGGCCTGGCCTCCCACCCCCAGGTTTGTGCCAAGACGCGTCAAGGATTGCCGGTCGCCCAGTCTGGCCGATGGAGTGACACTATGCTTGCAGTGCCCACTATCCTTTGCTACAGGTACTCCTCCGTGTCTGCCTCCTCCCATCCAAACCAGCGGCCCCTCCTACACAGGCAAACCCTCACTCCTCCACAGCCACTCGCCGGTCTTTCCAAATCCCCCCTCTCCAAGCACCCCAGGCCAGAAGGCCCCCCCCCCTCACCTGATGTACTCTCCCATGTCCTCGTTGATGCCCCGCTCAGCCAGGTACACCCTGAACGAGTCCTGGAGGTTGTCGTCAAGCTCAGCAAACACAGGACCTGCATGCGCAGGGGGCCAGGGGCCAGGGGGTGACATGCCATTGTTGCTGTTGATCAAACCCACACACAAGGGCGATAAATACAACAGTCCATCGGAGGGACTCTGCTCGCAGCTGCAGCGCGATTCCGATGGTGAGTTGCTGTGGTGTGAAGCACCAGCAGTAGCAAGAGGCCGTCCATTGCGGAGGCGCAGTAATGCTGTACTGCTCAAACCACAACAGCCTGCGCTATACCACTCCCACGCCCACCCCCACCCTCCAATCCCCACCTGTGTAGCTTGTTTCACTCTCCACGCCGCTGGCTGGCTCGAATGAGACGTGCCTGATGTCCACGTAGGTCCCGTCGCTGGTGCACTCAAACACCAGAGCCTTGTTGTCCTTGGCCACACTGACGTTGAAAGTGACGTCATTGGGCTCGTCCTCCTCACCCTCCTCCTCACCATCGCTGCCAAAGGCGGCGGCGGCCAGGGTGTCCTGCATGTTCACACTGCAGACGCGTCCCCGGGGGGCGGGGGGTAGGGGGGCTTTGTCAGCTGCTGCGTGGGTGTCGGCAGGGGAAGGGTGTGCTGGATTACGGGTACCACACAGCTGATACATGCCACAAACACAGCAAAGCACTGCTCCTGCTTTCAGCAACATAACCGGTCAGGCTACTGTGTGCAGCAATAGGTGGACACAGTGGTTGTACGGATGAGTTGGGGAAGTATCAGACTCCCCGAGGCAGCAAGCGCAATGGGCAGAACGTCTGCTAGACATTCTGTAGCCCAGACGACTGATTTCACCATCTTCAAGGCGCGGCATCACTGACGGAAAAAGGAAATGCATGCCCGCCCAGTAGGCAGACGACGCGCGCACGCACAGCACACTCTGTGTCAACACACATTCACACACACATACTAATTGCATGCTTGATGCACATGTGCGCTCTGTGATCCAAACGCGTGCACACATGCACAGCGCTGACCTGGCGTCGACGCTGATCTTCTCCCCCTTGAAGTCGCGTGTGAGTGTGACAGTGGTGTCACCCAGTGACGTGCTCAGCTTGAACGGAGCAGGGGGGCCTGAGGGGGGCGGTACACACACATTGACAGACAGACAAGCACACACACAGCAACAGGATCAAGAAACAGACGTGAGCGCAGGCTGGAGAGAATTGTGCAGCAGGAAGCAGCTGCACTGACAACGGGCACTGCAGCAAAAGCGTGGCATCCAGCAGTGCTCAGGCAGCTGAAGGCCAACAGGTGGCTCCTGACGAGCTTGACTGGAGGCGTGAGGGGATTGAGTGGACGATCAGCAGAGGCACCATACCATGGCCTGGGCTGCAAACCAGCATAAGGCTGCAAAACCCCTTGCGGACCCTCCCCATTCCCATGCATCAGTGCTACCCACCCTCGAGACTCGCCATCTTCATGCAAGGCGCCCACTGTGCTTTTCTCAGCCAACTGCTCGGCTGCTGCCCTTAGAGACAAAGCCTCCAACACTACCATGCCAGACCCTCCCCTCAAGAAGCCAGTCGCCCCTCCTGCACAGCCAACTGCTTGCATGCCTTGTAAACCAAGCCTCCGACATGACCATGCACCCCCCCCACACACACAGTAGCCAGTGGCCCCCCACCTTGTGCCACGAGGTCGTCCTGCTCGTACACACTCTTCTCATGCTTCACCTCAGCAGACAGCAGGCTGGCAAGCTCCTGGGGGACAGAACATGGTTGCAGGAGCGGCAGCCAGGGGGTGCTGAGGTCAGGCGGGGGTTGAAACACTAATACCAATATTAATACTGACCTTTGAGGACTGAAACCCTCCCCAACACTGCTCACAAAGCTGATTGGAACTGCTGTGCCTGACTTGCATTGCTTACTGCCTGTGTGCTGCAGTGCACACCGCTAACTGCAAACATGGTCAACATGCATGCTGCCACGTGTGATGATCCCCCTGTGCAGTCCAACTAGATCCACGTGCTGCAACTGCTGCAAGATCTCCCCAAGCTGCACCAGCTGTCACTCCTCCGAAAATCGTACCTGGTCAGAGGAGAACACAGCACGTCCAGCATGGAAGCTCCTGACGCCGCTGCTGCTGAATAGTTGCTGCAGTGACACCATGCTGCTGCTGCAGGCGGTGACACCCTGCTGCTGCTGCTGGATTGCTGTGCCTGCTGCCGCTGCTGTGCTGCTGGATCCCAGCGCAGCACAAAGGGCTGGAAGCGCCTGTTGACATGCCCGCTGTGTGTTCCTCGACAGCACCAGCTTCAGTAGAGACATGGTGTGGTGATTTGTGAGAGATGGAAGTGTGTAGACTCTGCAGCGTCTGCCGGTGCTGCTGAGGTGCGCCCACTATAGCTTACAGCTGGAGAGTGGCCCACCACTTGGCAGCACAATACTTGGTGCGATTGCGGCGGGTACAACGAGAATAACAGGTGGCGATCTGAATTCCTGTCACACCTTCTGCTTTGCTCAGGGTCCACTCGCAGCAGTCATATATGCTTCCATACTATTACACAAGCTACCGAAGATCTATGTATCGTACGACTGTCGATTTCAGCATTCTGTCAGCCAACAGAGATCAGCACTGAGCAGAGCAGCAAGAGAGAACACAGGACCAAAGCCACCCCAAGGCACGTGAGTATGATAATAATTTGATTCAGGGTTTGGTTGGGGTTTGTCTGAAAGCTCCCAGGCCTGGCCCTGTGCCTACAAGCACTTAGTGCTGCTGAGTCCTTGTCGGCACATGCCTTGTCTGCACATGGCCAAGCCATGTCAACATGCTGGCAGTGCCGCCGTTCATTGAAAGCATCTCCATTGACCACATGTGATGTCATGCACCTGCTGATTGCCAACTGTGCTGCCCCACAGGATGCCAATTGTGGAGACTGGCACGATTTTGCTGCTGGCGCTGCCGGATTCCTGCCTGCTGGCAGTCCTGCAGTGCCTTGCAGCTGATGACCAGCGCAGCCTCTTCAGCGCGGCCAGGGCCCACAGCAGGCTGCACCAGGCAGTGCTGGCCCTGCGCAGCATCACAGCAGTTGTGACCGAGCAGCGGCAGGTGGATGGCGTGCTGCTGTACCTCAGCAAGTACCGGCAGCATGTTGACACCGTCAGCATTAATCACACGGGTGGTCAGGAGCACTGCCCCTGTATCCCCATCCGTGTGCTCTTGGAAGCCGCTACGCAGCAACGCAGCTGGCAGTTGCGTGGGATACTGCTCTCGGCCGATGCGCCCCAGGGTGTGCTGGTGCCAACCCTCACACAGCTGCGGCTTGAAGACTGCGGCCTGCGTGGCGATGCAGCAGCGGGTGAGGCGCTGTCAGCAGCACTGTCACAGCTGCCCAGCTTGGAGCACCTCTGCATCAGGGGGCTGACCACTGAGGACTTCATGGAGTGGTGGTATTGGTTCCCAGCGGGTGTGTTGCAGCAGCTGCAGCAGCTCACCTACCTTGAGCTTAATGATACACCCCTTGAGGGCCCTGATGATGACAGCCCCGCCCTGCAGCGCCTGCAGGCCTTGACCCGGCTGTGTGACCTGCGGCTGAAGGTTATATCAGCTGACACGGACAGGTGGGTCACTGCTAGCATGTTCTCAGGAACGCAGCTCCTCACACGCCTGGACCTGCATACTATGCAGGTGGAGCCAGCTGTTTTGGCTGGCAAAACGCGCCTGCAGCACCTGCAGATGCACAGCTGCATGTTTGAAGCAGCTGGGAATGCAGCTTTGCTAGCACAGCTGCTGTCCCAGCTGCAGCAGCTGCAGCAGCTGACACACCTAGACCTAAGGTGGACTTTGCAGCAGACCGATCAGGGCCCCCCTGCAGCCGCTTATGCAGCCCTGACAGCCAGCAGCAGTCTGCAGCACCTCAACATCAGCGACTGCCGACTGCCGGCAGGTGCATGGCAGCACATTCTGCCTGCTGGCAGGCAGCTGCCGCTGCTGCAGGAGTTGGACATCAGTGACACTGAAGGGGGAGGGAATGTCATGACAGCCCCTGAGGGCAGCCGCCTTGTCAGCTGCTGCCCTGGCCTGCAGTTTCTGGACATGCGGAGAGTGCAGTATAGTGCAGAGCTGCTGGCTGCGCTGCAGGGGCTGAGTGGGCTGCACACCCTGCGCGTGGGTCACCACTTTAAGCCTGCAGAGGAGCCGTGCCTGGAGGAAGTTTGTCAGCTGACAGGGCTGAGGGAGCTGGATATGGATTGGCTTGTAGGTGTGGAGGGACACCTGCTGCTGCAGATGACACAGCTGAAGCGGCTGACAGCACTGTCGTACAATGATGGCGAGACCGTCAGCTTGAGTAGCCAGGTGAGCACAGTAATGCTGCTTCACCTTGCTTGCCTGCTATATCTAAGTGTGGCTGTCGAGCTAGGGGCATTGGGTCTACTTGTGCTGTGCCCGATACTCCACTGCGTTGGATTCTCACAGGCTCATAGTCATGCCAAGTAGAACCAAGCCTCCTGATGTGCCCTGCCCAACTGTGCTCGCCTTGTCCTGCAAGGCGGACGTGCCTAGGTGGGCCATGTCGGCTGCATCGCTTGCTCCGACCCTGTGGGATCCCAAGTATTGCTCTGCCTTGTTGCTGTTGTGGCTTTGACGTGCAGGCCCCTGGTGACGAGCCTGTGTGGCGCCAGCTGCTGCGGCGCTACCTCAACGACAGCGACCCTGCAGTGGCACAGCAGGCGGCGGCAGGACTGGCAGAGTGACCAACGCCCGCAGCACAGCAATTGGGTGGGTGATTGGTGGCTGCCAGCAGCAAACCACTGGGGCTAGGGGAGTGCCTTTTCATAGACTGCTAACAGGCTGAATCGATGCAGCTGCTACTGGTTGGCAGCAGCAGAGCATGTGTTGTGAGCACGCTTGATGCTGCCAACACCAGCTAGGGGCGCTGTCTTGGGGTGCTGGTGGCAGGGGGGGGGGGGTCCACGCTAGGAGATAACTGGGAGAGGGTGTGGCCTGTTAGGACGGGAGAGCAGATAGGCAGGTGGTGGCCAGGCGGGGCAGGGAGTCTCGCATCGGGGGCTGGGAGCCAGGTAGAAGACGCAACTGAGGCATCAAGAGCGTCCCTCAGGGCTAAGTCAGCTGGTAGAAAAGTCTGGGGGGTTTGAGGCTGATCAGAATAAGGCCTTCCTTTTGTGGATTGGTGTGTGCTGCAACCTCCTCATGCGCGTGTTTCCTGCACTGCTGCGTCTGCTCTGCTGTGCTGTGTGGTATCCTGCGTCATGACGCCCTGTCTGCGGTTTCTGCCTGCGCAGACTTGTCCTGAAGACACTCTAAGCACCAAGTCAGCAGCCTTGAGAGCAGCAGAAGCAGCCTCCACCCGTCACAAGGAGCAGCAGATGCAGGAGGATGGTGTGCCAGTGATTTGGGCAGCAGCATTCCGCAACAGTCACAGCAGTCACGTGCCACAGAAGGTCCTGCTGGCTGGCACTGCTGCCGCACAAGTTGTGATGGCCCATGATTGATGGGGCCCAGCGGGTGTGGGCACAGGTGGCATCAGCAGCAGCAGAAAGGGTGTACAGCCTGGATGGTGCTAGCTCTGTGGGGTTGATCAGGAGGCATGCAGGGCCAGCAGATCACTGCGCAGCAGTGCTAGTTGGCAGCCAGTACTAGTGCCGCATGGTGGTGCAACTGCTGTGTGGAGTGTGCTGTGTAACCTGGGCTCATGAAGTGCACCCACTATAGTTGTCAGGTATTGATTGGGCTACTATTTTTTTGAAAAGAGCTAGAGCTAGTGGGACTGCTGGCGATTACAACAGGGTGGCGATGAAGCTCGTCTACTGTAGCTTCAGGTGCACATGCATATGCATCACCAACCACGTAAAAGAGATGTGAGAGCCAACCGGGAAACCAAGGCCAGACGATCTTTTCGTTGACAGACACGGCAGCTTCAGCCTCTGCGATCTTACTACAACAGGGTGGCGATCCAGATTCCTGCTTCAGGTAATGTTGCGTCGCCAGGCGACGCCAGATGCCCATGAAACCTTGAATGCAGACAAATTGTTCGGTGTTGGACTGTGTCACATCAGCAGATCAACACGGACACAAGGCTTGACGTGTTCCCCGGGGCCTGTGAGCTCCAGGTCAACAGTCTGAAACCAGTCAGGTGGGACCCTGTGCTCAGTGTAGCTCTTGGCTAGACGGGGCATGTTGCAGTTTTGGTGCTGTCCAAGTAGTCCAACGTTGTGCAGTCCACAGGTCCCTGTTACTGTGTGTCAGGTGCTGCTCTCTCACAGAGACCATGCTGACCGCTTTACCATGCTTTGGCGGCATCGCTTTGGCACACCAGTGAGCTCATGCACCTGCTGCTTGCTTGCTTGCTTGTTCGTGCTGGCAAGGCAGGATGGCAAATTGTAACACAGCTGTGGAGGCCGACGAGCTGTTGCTGCCGGCGCTGCCGGACCCCTGCCTGCTGGCAGTGATGCAGTGCCTTGCAGCCGATGACCAGCGCAGCTTGTGCAGCGCCGCCAGGGCTCACAGCAGGCTGCACCAGGCAGCTGTGCTGGCTTTGCGCAGCATCACAGCAGTTGCACCCCAGTCCCGGCAGGTGGATGACGTGCTGCTGTACCTCAGCAAGTACAGGCAACAGGTTGAAAGTGTCAGCATTGAGTACACGGGTGTTCAGGATCACCGCCCCTTCATTTCCCTCTGTGTGCTGTTGCAAGCCTCTGCGCAGTTGCGCAGCTGGCAGCTTATAAATATGTCGCTGCCGGGCCATCATTTTCAGGGCATGCTGGTGCCAACCCTCACAAAGCTGCGGCTCAGCAGCTGCAAGCTGCATGGCGGTGTTACAGCTGCTGCGCTGGCAGCAGCATTGTCACAGCTTCCAGGCCTGGAGCACCTCAGCCTCCGGGGGCTGACTGCTGATGGAAGGTATTACGTGCTCCCAGCGGGGGTGTTGCAGCAGTTGCAGCAGCTCACGTACCTTGAGCTTGACACGTTCATTGAGGGCCCTGATGATGACAGCCTCCCCCTGCAGCCCCTGCAGGCCTTGACCCGGCTGTGTGACCTGCGGCTGAGAGCTGACACCGTCAGGGTCACTGCCAGCATGCTGTCAGGCGCACACCTCCTTACGCGGCTGGACCTGGCGTGCTGGACCGATGCTGAGGTGGAGCCAGCTATACTGGCTGGCAAGACGCGGCTGCAGCACCTGAAGATGGTCAACTGCGCCTTTGAGGATGCAGCTGAGCTGACACAGCTGCTGTCCCAGCTGCAGCAGCTGCAGCAGCTGACACACCTCGACCTAACATGGACTTTAGGGGAGGGTGATGAGGGTCGTCTGCCCCCTGCAGCAGCCTATGCAGCCCTGACAGCCAGCAGCAAGCTGCAGCACCTCAACATCAGCGCGTGCGCACTGCCAGCAGGCGTGTGGCAGCATGTGTTACCTGCTGGCAGGCTGCTGCCGCAGCTGCGGGAGCTGAATATCACGGGCATTGCGCAGTCAGCGGGAGGGGATGTCGGGATGGCTCCTGAGGGCAGCCGCCTTGTCAGCTGCTGCCCTGGGCTGCAGTCTCTGGAGATGCGGACAGTGCAGTACAGTACAGAGCTGCTGGCCCCGCTGCAGGGGCTGAGCGCGCTGCACACACTGCGCATGGGTCACTCTGAGTCTGCAGGGGAGGAGCATTTGCTGCTGGTGTGTCAGCTCACAGGGCTCAGGGAGCTGGGTATGGGTCAGCTCGGCAGCATGAAGGGACAGCTGGTGCTGCAGCTGACACAGCTGAAGCAGCTGACAGCACTGACGTACGATGCTGACGATATTGTCAGCTTGGGTAGCCAGGTAAGCAAATGCTCATCCAACTGTCACCTTGCCTCAAGCTAGGAGCATTGGGTCTGATTGTGCTTTGCCCGCTAGTCCACTGCGTGGCAATCTCACAGGCCCACAGTGCTGCCAAGTATTACCAATCCTCCTCAGGTGCCCTGCTCACTGTGCTTGCCTTGTACTATGTACTGCAAGGCGGACATGAATGGAGGGGCCGTGTCGGCTGTGTTGTTTGCTCTGCCCTGTGGGACCCCATGTGATGCTCTGCTTTGGTTGCTGTTGTGGCTGACGCGCAGGGCCCTGGTGATGAGCCCGTGTGGCGCCAGCTGCTGCGCCGCCACCTCAGCGACAGCGACCCTGACGTGGCACAGCAGGCGGCGACAGCACTGGCAGAGTGACTCCAGCAACAGCAATTAGGTGGGTGATTGTTGGCTGCTAGCAGCTAGCGACTGGGGCTTGGGTCGTGCCGTTTCATACACTGCTAATAGGCTGAATGAAAAGATAGGCTGAATTGATGCAGCTGTGCTGGTGCTGGCCAGTCAGCGGCAGAGTATGTGTCTTGAGATCATTTGATGCGGCAGACAGAAGCTAGGGGCGCTGTTGTGGGGTGCTGGTGGCAGGCGGGGCTCCAGGGTGCATGAGCGCTGGCGAGAATGTGGGGTGTGCTGTCTGGGGCGGGAGAGGAGACAGGCAAGTGGTGGTCAGGCGGGGCAGGGAGTCCCACATTGGGGGTGCTGTGCGGTTTCCTGCGTCATGACACCCTGTCTGTGGTTTGTGCCTGTGCAGACTTGTGCTGGAGGCACACCAAGGACCAAGTCAGCAGCATCAAGAGCAGCACCAGCACCCTCAAGGCATCACAAGGAGCAGCAGATGCAGGAGGATGGTGCACCAGTAGTTTTGGCAGCAGCACGGCCCCAGCAGGTAGAGCAGTTGCGTGCAACAGCAGGTCCTGCTGGCTGGCACTGCTGCTTGTGATGGTCCATCACTGATGGGGCCCAGGGAGTCTGGCCAATGGTGGTATCAGCAGCAGCAGCAAGGTGTACAGCCTGGAAGGTACTATCTGTGTGGGGTGGTTCAGGAGGGGCATGCAGGGCCAGCAGATCACTGCTCGCAGTGCTAGTTGGCAGCCAAGTCTGGAGGGTTGTGCAACTGTACATGTGTGGACTATGTTGTGGGCTGGGCTGCTGAAGTGCAGTGCACCCACCGTAGCTTTGAGATATTGATTATCTGGAATGAGCTAGTGAGACTGCTGGCGATTGCAACAAGGTACAACAGGGTGGCGATACACATACAAATTCCGGTACAGCCTCCTGCTTCAAGGCCCTTGAAGGGTGCACATTGTGACAGGGCTCAGGGACATATCGAACGCAAGAAAACTGCCCGGCGTTGGACTTTGTCGATTTGGGATCGCTGTTCCTTGCCAAAGCAGCAGATCAGCCACCGTGGACACAGTGCCTAACCTCTTCCCCAGGGCATGTGAGCTCCAGAAAAACAGTGTTACGTCTCTCAGGCGGACCCTGTGCTCAGTGCTGCTCTTGGCTCGACGGGCCATGTTGCAGTTTTGGCGCTGTTGTGGGTCCAACAGTGTGCAATCGCAAGCCCCCAGGTTGGCCCCTGTCACAGTGTGTTCGGTGCTGCTATCGAACGTAGAGACCATGCCGACCTCTCGAACATGCCTTGGTGGCATCGTTTGGGCCCACCAGTGCGCTCATGCGTAAGCTGCTTATGCTGCCTTGCAGGACTGCAGCTGTGGAGGCTGATGAGTCCCTGCTGCTTGCGCTGCCAGAACCCTGCCTGCTGGCAGTGATGCAGTGCCTTGCAGCCGACGACCAGCCCAGCCTGTTCAGCGCTGCCAGAGCCCACAGCAGGCTGCACCAGGCAGCTGTGCTGGCCCTGCGCAGCATCACAGCAGTCGTGAGCCAACAGGAGCAGGTGGACAGCGTGCTGCTGTACCTTGGCAGGCACAAGCAGCACATTGACAGTGTCAGCGTTGGTTGCAAGGGTGATGTGGGTAGCTCCCCCTCCATCTCTCTCTTTCTGCACCCAAAACCCGCCACACAGCAACGCAGCTGGCTTTCAGGGAAGATGGCACAGCTACGCAGCTGGCAATCGAAGAAGAAGCTGCTGGCAGGCGCTGGTTTCCAGGTCGTGTTGGGTCCCGCCTTGATGCAGCTGCAGCTTACAGACTGCGGCCTCTGTGGCAGTGCAGCGGGTGAGGCACTGGCAGCAGCGTTGTCGCAGCTGCCCGTCCTGCAGCACCTCAGCCTCAAGAGGCTGTTTCAACATGGGGAGTATCGCATGTTCCCAACGGGTTGGTTGCAGCAGCTGCAGCAGCTCACCTACCTTGAGCTTGATGACATATCAGGCTATCTGCGCCCTGGCGGCCACAGTCTTCCCCTGCCCCTGCAAGCCTTGACCCGGCTTGTCGACCTGCAGGTCAAGGGGATGCCTGTTGTGCAGTTGGACAAGGTCAGCATCACTGCCAGCATGCTGTCTGGTGCCCAGCACCTCACATGCCTGGTGCTGTCGTATGGTGTGCTGCTGGAGCCAGCAGCCCTGGCTGGCAGGACCCGGCTGCAGCACCTGCAGATTGTTGACTGCACAGTTGGGGCAAACTGGCATGCAGCTGAGGCAGCACAGCTGCTTTCCCAGCTGCCGCACTTGCAGCAGCTGACCCACCTAGACCTCACAACGTCTTTGTGTGAAGGTGGTGAGCAGGGCACCCCCCCTGCAGCAGCGTACTCAGCCGCTGTCAGGGCCTGACAGCCAGCAGCAGGCTGCAGCACCTCAACATCAGCGACTGCCGACTGCCAGCAGGTGTATGGCAGTACATATTCCCTGCTGGCAGGCAGCTAGCGCACCTACGGGAGATACTCATCAGGGAGCTTGTTGACCCATCAAACCATGATGTGGCAGCCCCAGAGGGCAGCCGCTTGGTCAGCTGCTGCCCTGGGCTGCAGGTTTTGGACATGCGGGAGCTGTGGTACAGTGCAGAGCTGCTGGCCCCGCTGCAGGGGCTAAGCGGGCTGCACACACTGCGCTTGGATTACTTGGTGTGTGCAAGGGACGGGGGTCTGCTGATGGTGTGTGAGTTGTCAAGGCTCAGGGAGCTGTATATGGGTTGGCTTGACGGTGTGGAGGGAAACCTGGTGCTGCAATTGACACATCTGAAGCAGCTAACAGCGCTGACGTATGAGACTGGTGGTTACGTCAGCTTGACCAGCCAGGTGAGCAAACCTTGATCACCTGTTGCCTGCCTACCTGCCTGCCTGCCTTGCCATGTCTGCGTATGGCAGTTCAGGGTAGCATAGGGCCTCACTGTTCCTATTTGGCTACTGCGTTGCCCATTCTTACAGCCCCCTCCACAGCATCAACATGCAGAACATAAATTCTGAGGTGTCCTTCTGCAAATGTACTTGCCTGTACCGCAGAGCTTGGCTGCAAGGCGCATACTATGCGGCATGACCTAGCAGTTCCAGCTGTTTGCATCATGCGGCAGCGGCTGTCAAGCAGCCCAAAGTAATGGCGCTGCCCTGGTTGCTGCTGTGAATGTGCAGGCCCCTGGAGATGAGCCCGTGTGGCGCCAGCTGCTGCGGCTCCACCTCGACAGCAGTGACCCTGAGGTGGCACAGCAGGTGGCGGCAGCACTGGCTGATGAGCCAGAGTGATGGTAAGCCTGCCACAACAGCAGCTATGACTTGGTGCCGCGTGCTTGTTGAGGTTGCACAGCAGGCGGCTGCAGGATCAGTCAACCACTCAGAGTTGCACCAACAGCAGCCGTCATATGGCGCGGTTAGTCATGTCTTCCAGCAGCATGTGACCCAGCACCATATGACTGGGTGCTGGGGCTGCACACTGCTACCAGCCTGGGTGCAGGCAGCTGCTGTATATCAACACAGCATCGGTGCTCAAGCATGACCTGCAGCGGCTGACCCCCCCCCCTTCCAGGATGCTGGCCAAGCTAGTGTGGTGCAGTGTGACGGGAAGAAGGGCATGGTCATGCTGTGGAAGGTGTTGGTGTGTAGTCTGATGCGTGAGGTGGCAAGGCGGCGGCCAGGTGGGGAGGGGGTCTCTGCATAGGGAATGGGAGTGTAAATGCCAATAGGGTGGGTGAGCAGGCGCTCATCGCGACTTAGCAAAAAATGTGGCTGCCGATGTTTGCTGCTTGTGCATGGTATGTGAAGCAATGCCTGACATGTGCGCTGCTGTGCTGCTGTGCCCTGCTGTGTTGTGTCTTGCTGTCTGCTTCTGTCATGCTCCTTGCTGGTGGTGTGTAGGTTGTGCCTCAAGGCCAGATGTGCAGCAGAAACAGCAAGGGTTTGCTCTTGCAAGTGCAAGCTTCCTGCCAGACGACGCAAAAGGAGCAATATACTACAACCATCAGCAGCAGGAAGCTCACCCTCCTCATCATGTAGCTGGCCGCCACAGATTTGGGTGGATGCTGTGCTGGATGCTGCAAGCGCCAGCAGCACTGCACCAGCACTACAGCGGTGCTACAACACAGCAGCTGGGGAACACACAACATCAGGGCTCAGCACATCGGCTGTGGCTGCTGCTGGTGTTGGGGCCTTTGAGTGGTGGACAGCGTTTCCAGCAGCAGGTGAAACCAAAAAATAGGCAGCAGGGAGGGCAGCCACAACAGCCTGCATGGCAGTAGGCCGCAGGCGCTGGGGCCTATTTGGAGGGGTGGGGGTTGGGGGGAGACCTGGGCATGTGAGGGCAGCAGCTGCCGTACGCCACATATTGGATTGGATATGGTGAAACAACAGCGCGTGGGTCACGACAGCAGCATGGTTGGCTGTACGGCTGCAGTCTACACCTACTAGTCAGGCACCATTGGGTGCTGTGTGCTTTGGCGTCTGGGATGCAGTCCCAGTGCCTGGTGGTATCCTTGCTGGGTCTCGGCACATCTGTGCTGGCTTTCCACTATTTGGCGCATTTCTGTGTGCTGCTGGGCGGGCTGGGCAGCGCAGTCGCTGGGTTGGCACAATCAATCAGAAGAAGGCGGGCATGGTGCATATTGTACGAGGCTGGGTGTGTGACAGGCTTGGTGGTTGTGACATGGTGGTGCTGCAGAAGGGATGTGCTCGCTAGTGCCAGCTGCCTGGATAGTGCGCTTACAGCTACAGTTGAGGAGGCACACATGTGCCATTGTGGATGCACAGCTATGATGGTGGTTCACGTGCCCAGACAGCAGGGTTGGTCCAGCAGTGCAGAAGCAGCATGCACCACAGCTTTCTAATTTTTCAAGCCCCCAGTATGTTGGGGCCTGTCATGAAGAACGTTGCTACCCACTTGGTTGCAACGGCAGCTGGCAGCTTCAGAGTCTCTTTTGTCTACCGCCAGGATGGTGCAATTGCATGCAGTCCGTGCTGCAAGGTTGTTCAAACGTTCACTAGGAAATCCTGCCGTACACATGTGCAGGCTGCAGCTGGTTGCTCGAAGCTCAAGCTTGAAACCCTGCTGAACAGTGCAACAATACACCACCGACGGCACATTGTCAGCATATTGAAGTTCGCCATCACTCTTGCCAGAATTCCTCAAGTTTCCCTCAAACCGCACGTTCACTTGTTTCAAGCAATTGCTCTGAGATCAGCCCGCCACTTTCCGACACCGCCCATTGATCCCGTCCCGGCTTTGTTTTCAGGGCAACTGATCAGAACGAGACAAAATATGCAGCAGTCTTCAAGGTAAGGCAGCATTGACGACCTAGGGTCCTCTTGCTGTCTTGAGATGAGAACTACTGAACAGAGCAAAGTGTTTGCTGCAGCTCAACTGTCACAGCAAGATCGATGTTGCATGCAATATACCTGTGGATGCGCCTTCTTGCACACCTCCCATGCAGTGATTGCCGTTCTTGCCCTAAAAGGGGCCTTCCCACGTGCACAGCGTTCCAACAGGCCCTGAGGGGGCACGGTTACCCCGGGCAGTTGCAGGAGCATGCAACCCGATCTAGGGCCTTTGAAACTGTTTGGGGATGTTTGTTTTGCGCTTGCTGCATGCAGGATGGCAGTTGCAGGGGCGGGCTCGTTCTCGTTGGTGGAGCTGCCCAACCCCTGCCTCTTGGCGGTACTGCAGTGCTGTGCAGCCAATGACCAGCGCAGTGTGTTCAGCGCTGCCAGGGCCCACAGCAGGCTGCACCAAGCAGCTGAGCTGGCCCTGCGCAGCATCACAGCAGCAGTCACCCGACAGCAGCATGCGGACAGCGTGCTGCTGTACCTCATGAAGTACGCGCAACACGTGGACAGTGTCAGCATCGAGTACATTGGTGATGAGGGTTGCCGTCCCTCTATCTCCTTCTATCTGCCCACAGTGCTGGCTACGCAGCTACGCAGCTGGCAGTCCAAGAAGATACTGCTGGTGGGTGATGGCCTTGATGGCCTTGATGGCCTCAGGACGTGCTGGGTCCCACCCTTACGCAGCTGCGGCTTGCAGACTGCGACCTCCAGGGCAGTGCAGCAGCCGGGGCTTTGGCAGCAGCACTGTCACAGCTGCCTAGCTTGGAGCACCTCAGCCTCAGGGGCTGTGCACCGACGGGACACCCATCACGTTCCCAACCAGTGTGTTGCAGCAGCTGCTGCAGCTCATGTACCTTGAGCTTGATGACCTAGCCTGTCTGGGCCCTGATGATGGCAGCCTCCCCCTGCAGCCCCTGCAGGCTTTGACCCGGCTGGAGGACCTTCGATTGAAGGACGTGACGGGCATGCAGGCGGAGACTCTCCGGATCGCGCTCACTGCCAGCATGGTGTCTGGTGCCAACCGCCTCACCTGTCTGGTGTTGATTGCGAATCATCAGGGGTCTGGGAAGTATGCGGTGCTGCAGCCAGCTGCGCTTGCTGGCAAGACCCGGCTGCAGCACCTGCAGATTGTCGACTGCTTAGTTGCTGCAGACTTGCTTGCACAGGAGTTAGAACAGCTGCTGTCCGAGCTGCAGCAGCTGCAGCAGCTGACACACCTCGACCTGTCAGGCAGTTTGTATGAGAACATGGACAGAGAGGACACCGCCCCTGCAGCTGCCTACGCAGCCCTGACAGCCAGCAGCAGGCTGCAGCACCTCAACCTTTGCGGCAATACACTGCCGCCAGGTTCGTGGCAGCACATATTCCCCACTGGCAGGCAGTTGCCGCAGCTGCAGGAGCTAAACATCGGGGAGGACGAGGGGGTTTCAGGTTTTGCTCCTGAGGGCACGCGCCTTGTCAGCTGCTGTCCTGGGCTGCGTTCTCTGGACATGCGGGGCTGGTTGTGCGGTGCAGAGGTGCTGGCCCCGCTGCAGGGGCTGAGCGGGCTGCACACACTGCACTTGGATGACTGGGATATTGCAGGGGAGGGTCTGCTGCTGGTGTGTCAGCTGACAGGGCTCAGGGAGCTGAGTGTGGGGAACCTTGACGGCAAGGCGAGACCGTCTGTGCTACAGATGGCACAACTGAAACAGCTGACCATGCTGGCGTATAGTATTGAGGAGAACGTCAGCTTGACCGATCAGGTGAGTGGATGTCTATGGATTGTCACCTTGCCTGCCACCCATGTCTGAGAGTGCTTGACCATGCCTGTTCAAGCTAGAAGCATTGGGCCCCATTTTGCTGGGCACTCTGTTCCATTGTGTTGCATACCCACAGGCTGATAACACCACCAGGCAGAACCCTGCAGTGCTTTTTTTTAGGTGCCCTGCTCAAGTGTGCTGGCCTTGTTTTGCAAAGTCTGGCTGCAAGCGCAGATGCATGGTGGGCAATGTCGGCGGATAATTTGCAGACCCTCTGATAAGTGGTGCTCTGCCTTGGTTGCTGCTGTGGCTTTGTGCAGGCCCCTGGTGATGAGCCCGTTTGGCGCCAGCTGCTGCGTCTGCACCTCGACAGCAGCGACCCTGAGGTGGCACAGCAGGCGGCGGCAGGACTGGCGCAGTGAGGGTGAGGATCAAACTATTGCGATAGGGTGGGTGCTAGGTGACTGCCAGGAGCTCACCAATGGGCCCAGGGAGGTGCTTGTGATGAGACTGCCATGTAGGGCAGATGCTGAGCAGCAGAGAAGCATGTGTCCTGAGCGTGTTGATGCTTCAGACACCGGCCAGGGCGCTTTTGTGGGGTGCTGGTGGCAGGCGGGCGGGGGGTTGCAGGCATGCCGGGGCACGTGTTGGCTGAGTGTTACGGGGCGGGGTTGGGGGTGGGGGTACTGTGTGAAGATGGAGGGTGGTGGCCAGCCAGGGCGAGGAGCTCCGCATGTGGGGTCGTGAACCAGGCGGAAGGGGCAACTGAGCCAGCAAGGCGGACCCTGTCAGCAGATGGTAGGCAGTCCATGGGGTATGCGGCCTACCTATCGGCCGCCAGTTGTTGCATAGTGTGCGCTGCAAATGCCGCATGTGCTCTGCTTTTTGGCGCTGCTGCCCTCCTGTGCTGTTCTGTATGCTGCATCATGGCTCCCTGTCTGTGGTCTGCGCATGTGCAGGTTTCCAGCTGGAGGCACCCCCAGGAGGCAGGTCAGCAGCATGAAAGAGCAGCAGCCGCTGCAGCAGCAGCACAGTTCACACCCCTGCGGCTGGGAGCAGCAGATGTAGGAATTTGTTTAGCATCAAGTGGAGGTGACCTGCAGCAGCAGCAGCGGCAGCAGCAGCTGAGTACGTATGTGTAACAGCATGGCTCACTGACTGGCTGCAGGTCGTGTGGGCCGAGAAAAATGTATGTTGCTGCAGCAGCAGTAGCAGGGTGTACATCCTGCATGGTGCTAGCGCAGCATTGCCTGTGGAATGGGTCAGGAAGGGTGTAAGAGGGCAGCACTCACTGCTGGTTGGCGGCCAGCATGGTGGTGCAACCTGCATGAGCAGGTGTGGCTTAGCAAGCACGCCAGCAGCAGGGCAGGGTGTGCGGCTGTCACAGCACGGTGCTGGCCCCCCTCTAGTGGTGCAGGGCAGCAGTGCTCAGTGGTTTGGTCTGGGTCGCAGTCTGAGTGCCTTTGATGGCTGTGCTGGTTGTTACAATCGTGCTGGGCGGCCGATACTGCGTCTGGTGTGCGCTGGTTCAAGGTGGGCTTGTGGGCTACACCTCCTGCTCATGAGGTCGGTTGTCTCACAAGCAGCACCTAGTTGTAGGGTGGTTTGAGTTGGTGCTGCTGTGATCAACACATGAGTCACATCCATCAAGTGCATCACTTGTGTCTTTTGTGTTACAACGCAAGGCTTTGAAGGACTCTGAAGGGCTTTTGGGGTGTGGCAGGCTACTACCGCGACTTTGTTCAGAACTTTGTGCACCTGTCACCTCCCTTGATGGACTTGCAAATGCGTGGGGCCGCATTTGAGTGGAATTTGGAACGCGTGGCTGCTTCTGAAGCCAACAAGCAAGCCATTGTGTATGCTCCCTGTTTGGCGGCGCCACGGTGGGATCTTGACTTCATCCTCACCACCGAATGGTCTTGCGCTGCAGTTGGAGCAGTTTTGTCTCAGGTTGACCCGGTGGCTGGCCTTGAGCATCCTTTTGCGTTTGCATCCTGGGCCCTTACCGCAGCATAGCGCAACTATGCGCCCACGGAGGGTGAGTGTCTGGCAGTCAATTGGGCTGTAGAAAAGTATTTGTACCACTTGCATGGACGCAAGTTTAAGCTGTGTGTTGATCATCAGGCTCCTGTGTGGTTGGAATCAGCTCGTTTCAGCCTGCGCGGTGGGCTCCGGCGTTACAAGAGTATAATACTCTGTGCAATACATCAAGGGTGAGACCAACGTAGTTGCCGACCACCTGGCTCGCTCTTGTAGTGCTGTTGTTGTTCGCTGCGCATATGCCCAGGCCAAGGTCCCTTGTGTGCCTTGTCGTCAGCGCTAAGCTATGCGGGCCTTGGTGCCCTGGGTGCGCATGTGCGCAGCGTGGCCCGATCAGGCAGCCAAGCAAAGTGAGCCGGATGCTGTACCCTGTGACGTGTGTGGCCACGCTGGCGGCTTTGATAACAAGGTGATCTGTTCTGGGTGTGACAAGTGCTTCCACCTGCGTTGTGTGGCGCCAGCTATGCCCACCGTGCCTAGTGGCGAGTTGTTCCGGTTGTGATGTTCTGTTCTCAAACTCAGCGGATGAACTGAGGGACAACTCTACAGTCCTCAGCTATCACGTTAGTGATTTCTCTCTGGACAATGTATTGTTGGCTTATGTGCGAAGCGGGCACTCTGACGCTGTGCTGGCCGCCTTAGCGCCTGATCGGTGCCGGCTTTTCCAGCGTCACGGCCAGCGTGTGCGTGTACACCCCAAGTTAATACTTACTCCGGTAGTACCGGATTGGTTGTTTGTTTGTCGTGTGTCAGTGGTCAGGACTGTTGGCGGACCTGCCCTCCGGTGGAGTACCGTTGGGACCTCATTCACAGTATGCATGATGCTCTTGGGCATGGGGGGGGGGGGGGGGTCAACAAAATTGGCTTGCCTGCGCCTCTCATCTCACTGGCATGTCAGGTGGTGTCAGTATGTTTGTGCGTGTGTGCGACAGTTGCCAGCGGCACAAGCTGGTGATGGCGCAGGCGCCCCTACTGCAGGAGCCTGTGGTGCGCGGTCCGTTTGAGCATGTTGAAGTGGATCTGTGTTGGCCGTTTGACATGCCTGTGGTGGCTTACGGTCGCATCAGCATGCCTGACAAGCCGATGAAGGCTCAAGTGGTGATTAATAATCCTCTCCTTATGGTGGATTATTATTTCACCCAAGCAGCTGATTTGTCTACAGCAAGACGCCGCTGTGGCGAAGGCGTTTTATAGTACATGCATTTGTCGTTACTTTGTGCCTAGTGCCACCATTGTCAACGGCGCAGAATTTGAAGCTGATGGTTTGCATTTTCGTCTGCGCCTTACTCCAGCGCATGTGAACACCAGCGCTGTGCACTCCGCTGCCAAAGGGCCACTGTTGCAGATTGTGCAGCCGTTCAAGGCAATGCCATCGTCAGTGAGGACACACGTCGGCGCCCACCCTGACCATCGGTTGCAGAGGGGTCCTGTTGTACGCATGCAGTACTGGTCACGCCTGCACACAGCCCTTGGCGTCGGCCCTCACGTGATGGTGTGTGGTCGCCGGCCTGTGCGTGCGGTGCCCTTGGCAAAACTGTTTACTTCGGCCGGTGAGCGTGCTCCTGTGCCTGATGAGTGCGCTGATCAGTTGCTGCATGTGCAGCGCTTACAGCTGCTTTTGCGTGATGTTGAGGTTTGTGATCGCATTCGTGGCCAGTTCAAGCGCAATACTGCGCACTGGCCCAGCAGGTTTGACAGTGCGCGCCCTCGTTACATGGGGGAGCCGTTGCGTGTTGGTGACTGGGCTATGGAGCTTGTTTCTGGGCCTGTCCCTTCTTCGAATGTTTGAGTAAAGCAGTTGCAGTCACGCGTGAAGGGCCCCTTCAACCTGGTTGACTATGGGTCCTGGTGACCAGATTGCAGTGTTGGAAACTGGTCGCACGGAGTTGAAGGCTCCTGTGCAGTTCACACGCCATGTCAGCACCTTGGCGAAGTACACTGTAAGCAACGTCTGTTGGCTCCACATATTCTGGGTCTGGAGGGGGTTGCCCTGTGGTGGTAACAATACAGACTGCTACATCATTTAGTGGTTTGAGTTGTGCTGTTGTGTCTTTGTGTCAGACCCATAACCTCGCAACAACATCAGTGTTTGCATGTAGGCTGTGCCTGCATTGCCACATTGTTTGGTGTTTACATGTGGTTTTGCACATGGTGCTGTCTATCTCACAGGGTTTTGTCATTGCTACCACCACATGTGCATGATTGGTCCCTCCCAGTTCAGGGCTTGGTAGTTGCTGAGCTTTGTTCTTGGTTGGGATGGCTTCTACGTTTGTAAGTGCTTGCTGGCTTGTGTCAGCGTCAGGTCCAGTGGAACCTCTTGTTCCTCAAAGGATGCGAGGCCAATGGGAAAATCCTATGGCGTTGCGATACCAAGGGGGTGTATCGGATTCTTCCTTTTCCCCCCTTTGCGTGTTGTCTTTACCTTTGCCTTGTAGTTGGGTACTAATCCAAGGCCACGGCAAGGTCCCTTGTCGGTAGTGCCGTCAGCGTGGTGCTTGGGCCTGGAGGGTGTCTGTCAGCTGACAAGGCTGAGGGAGCTGAGTGTGCAGTTTCCTGGGCAAGCAGGAGAGAGGCTGCTGCAGCTGGCACAGCTGAAGCTGCTGACAACACTGACGTATCCTGCTGGGGATATCAGCTTGACGCAGAAGGTGGGCACATGCATCAGTTTCGTTTGAAAAGTGTTACCTGGAGGCCTTGTCCGGATGTGGCTTTACAACAGGCCGAATGCATCTGGTAACTTCCCGCTGTGCGTGTCTTTTCACTGTGTTGCACACACCTACATGATCACAACACCAGGCAGAATCATACGGGGCCCGCGGGCGCCCTGGTCAACTGTGTTTGCTGTCCTTTACAGCGTGGCTTCAAGGCACACATGCTTGGGTGGGCAGCACATGCTGTATCTCATGCTGCTTACCGTGTAGCCCTCCAACTGATGCGGTGGATTCATTAAATTCCGTTGTTGCTGTGTGCAGGCCCCTGATGACGAGCCCGTGTGGCTCCAGCTGCTGCAGCGGCACCTGGACAGCAGCGACCCTGAGGTGGCACAGCAGGCGGCTGCAGCACTGGCTCACTCATCAGTGACGGATCACTCATCAGTGACGGTGAGCAGGCAGCAGCAGCAGCAGCAGCTTTGAATGGCTTAGTCAGGCTGGCAAGCAGAACATGACTGTGTGCACGAGCTCGCAGACCTTTACCAAGCTGGGTTAAGGCAGCTGCTGCGAAATAGCAAAGTCATGGTAGTTCAGTGTTTCTGAAGCCTTGACACCAGGTCCCACGCCACGCGAGCGTCGTGTGTTTTGGAGGAAGGCAGGAATGCTGGCGCGGGTTTTGGTGTGATGTTCTGGCCGAGGGGGTGGCCAGGCGTTGGTTGGACAGAGGATTTCTGCTCTGGGGCTGGGAAGTGGGCATTCGCAGGAACATGGCAGACTGCGTCAAGGGGTGAAGGCGGACGTGTGGGCAGGCAATCAGGGCTCGACAAGTTATGTGGCTTGTTGAGCCCTGTGCTGCCTGTGGCATGGTGTGTGCAGCAGTTCTTTCCTGACCTGTGCTCTGCCCTGTCGCCTTGCTGTTGTGCCCTGCCCTGCTTTGCGGTGTCTGTCTGCCAGCTGTGTCATACTTCCAACTCAAACTCGCGTCGTCCTTGCTTGTGCATGTGCAGGCTCTTTACCAGAGGAATGCACAGGACCCAGTCTGCAGCAACAGCCACACCAGCAGCATCAGCCACAGGGTAGTAAGTGTAGAAGTGGCAGAAGTAGAGGAAAGTGGCAGCAGCACCGCAACATCGCAGCAGCCGGGGCACCAACAGCAGGGGCTCGGCACACCGGCTGTTTGGAAGCCTACGAGTGTGGGTAGCACTGGCAGCAACAGGGAGTGCTGCGATCATAGCCTGCGTATTGGCAACCCTCTGGTGTTGGGGTACAAAGATTGGACGGTGGAAGCACAGACGTTGGGGCAGCAGCTTGCTGCTGGTGTGTTGCTTTGCGTGTTTGTTTTCATGAGAGGGCTGCAGAGCAAGCTGTGTGACCTGTAGGGCTGTACTCTGCCCCTAGCCAGCAACAGTGTGTGCTGTGCATGTGGGTTTGTGGGTGCTTTGCCCTGCTGCCAGTTTTGCGCTAGTGCCTACTTGTGTTGGCAACCATGCTCGTCTCTGTGGCATCTGTGGTGTGTGCCCGCTGCGTGTGGGCTTTGTGTGCTGCTGGGCGCGGTTGGCAGTAGGGTTAGGCACACATGGTTTGGGAAAGGTCTGCATGGTGTATGAGGCTGACTGTCTGACAGCAGTGGTACTGGCACATGGTGCTCCTGCAGGTGGGGTGTACTGCTTGTTGTATGTTGCTTGGAGACTGTGCCAACAGTTTCATTAGCTGGGGCTGCTCACTCTTTGGTAGCAATGCTAGCTGACAGCTGTGCAGCACGGTCTGCTTTGCAAGCAGCCAAATACATGTATGCAGCGCAGCACAGCATGAAGTCACAGGTACCAAAATTGCACACTATCAACATTATTCTGGGGACCAACAGACTGCCATGAACAACTATTTGTCGACCCCGGAAGCTGAAGTGCTGGCGGTGAGTGATAAGGAGCAGAAGAAGAGGGTGAGACCCGGCGATCTGTATTCCGTTTTCCTGCGGATGCCTTCTTGAGGCCCACCACTAGTTCACGAGCGGACTTTTTGCTGTATAAATGCGATAAGGGAGTCCCTCTCCACCTGCGCCCAGGCGGTCCCAGTCAGCTAGATCACCACAACCACATCAAACAAAGGCCGGCTGCAGAAAGCGCGGCGTTCAATTCTGTCACTCGTCGAGTCGCAAAAGGTATGTGCTGTGCGCTCAACGGTGAGGTCCCTCGTTGAGTTGGATGCTTGATAGGCCATCAGAGTGTCTTTGTCTCAGTTTGTATGCATGCATAGCTACGCATAGCTCATAAGCCCAGATGCCGCTCCAACCTGTTGGAACCAGCCAGTTTTCGTTGTGTTACCGAGAAACTGATGCACCTGCTGCTTGCCTGTGTGTGCTGTGCACAGCATGACTCATGGTGAGGCCGCCCCCCCGTCCCGGCTGCTGGCACTGCCAGACCCATGCCTGCTGGCAGTGATGCAGTGCTGTGCTGCTGATGACCAGCGCAGCTTGTTCAGTGCAGCCAGAGCCCACAGCAGGCTCCACCAGGCAGCTGTGCTGGCAGTAAAGAGCATCACCGTCATTGTGGCCCACCAGCAGCAGGCCGACAGCGTGCTGATGTACATCAGCAAGCACTGTCCAGACAGCATCGATAGCATCAGCATCGACTATGAAGGGGATGCGGATCATGCAGTCATCCTTCGCCCGTTGCTGCCACAGCAGCTGCAGCTACACAGCTTGCACCTGGGCAAGGTGCAGCTCCAGCCGGGGGGCAGCTTGCAGGACGTGCTGGGGGGTGCAGGGCTGGCAGCCCTCAAGCAGCTGCAGATTCGGCAGTGCAAGCTGCGTGAATCAGCAGAAGATGAGGTGCTGGCAGCGGCTCTTGGCCAGCTGCCTGCTGGGCTGGAGCACCTCAGCATTGATTGCGGGCAGCGGCCACTTGACCTCTGCGGGTGGCCATTTCAATTTCAGTTGCCCACAGGTGTGTTGTAGCAGCTGCAGCAGCTCACCTACCTTGAGCTTGATGATGTAGAGTTGCTGGGCCCTGATTACAACAGCCTTCCCCTGCAGCCCCTGCAGGCCCTGACACGACTGGTGCACCTCCGGCTCAGGGGCGGGGAAGCGCTTGAGGACAACATCAGGATGACTGCCAGCATGCTTTCGGGCGCACACCTCCTCACGTACCTGGGCCTGGGTGACTGGTTACAGCTGGAGCCAGCTGTCCTGGCTGGCAAGACGCGGCTGCAGCACCTGCAGCTTTTGGACTGCAGGTGTGGCGAAGCAGATGATGCAGCTGAGCTAGCACAGCTGCTGTCCCATCTGCAGCAGCTGCAGCAGCTGACACACCTAGACCTTACAGCCACTTTGCGCCAAGGTGTTGACGGTAGAACCCCCCCTCCTGCAGCGTACGCAGCCCTGACAGCAAGCAGCAGCCTGCAGCACCTCAACATCAGCAGGGGCACACTGCCAGCCGGTGTGTGGCAGCACATTCTTCCTTCTGGCAGAAAGCTGCCTCAGCTGCTTGAGTTGCACATCAACAAATTGGATCAGCCGCCATTTGGAGATGGATGTGAAGCTCCTGAGGGTAGCCGTCTTGTCAGCTGCTGCCCTGGGCTGCAGGCTCTGACCATGCAGAAAGTGTCGTGCAGTGTCCAGTTGCTGGAGCAGCTGCAGGGGCTGAGCGGGCTGCACACGCTGCACATGGAATTCTTTGAGTGCGATGAAGAAGAGGGTGTGCAGGGTGTCTGTCAGCTGACAGGGCTCAGGGAGCTGAGTGTGAGTGATTTGTATGACGCAGAGGAGGAGGAGGGGCTCCTAGTGCAGCTGGCACAGCTGAAGCAGCTTACAACACTGAAGTACTACATTGATATAAATAAATAAAATAAATAAAGATACAGAGACACCCCCTTGGTCTCTTAACGCCATAGGACTTCTTCCCATTGGCCTCGCGTCCGTTGAGGATGGGGACGTCAGCGTGATTAGTAAGGTGAGCGGCCCATTGAACGCTGACCAAATGCCGCATTGCATGAGTGAAGGTTTCATCAAAGCTGGCAGCACATGGTCTTGTTCCTCACTGTCGTGCCCAAGCATTAGTTTGTGTGCATTGTGGTTCATAGGCCATAGGCCTATAAGGTCACATTACCAACAACCAGCAGTGTCGAGTGGGTGACGTGCCCTACGTGCTTGGCTTGGCCTGCAAAAGGCTGAATTTCACCGAGTGCCCACGAGCTTCCTGCCGCACATCATGGGTTGGTGTCAGCTGTATGGCGTGTTGCACGCTGCTTACGACGCCAAGTGCGGCTCCTCTCGGTTGCTACTGTGGCTGTGTGCAGGGCCCTGGTGACGAGCCCGTGTGGCGCCAGCTGCTGCGGCGCCACTTGGACAGCAGCGACCCCCAGGTGGCACAGCAGGCGGCAGCAGCACTGGCTGATCACTCATGAGTGACGGTAAGCAGGCAGCATCGGCAGCTTTGACCGGCCTAGTTATGCCGTCCAGCAGAACAGGACTTTGCACATGGGCTTGTTGGCTTCTACCAGGCCCAGGCTGGGCCGCTGGGAGTTAGCAGAGGTAAACTGCTACAGTGTGCCTGAAGTCCACAGTTGACACTTTGCCCCTGTTGGGAAGCTGGCCAGGCGAGCGTTGTGCATTGCTAGGGAGGTCAGGAGTGCTGGGGCGGGCGTTGGTGTGATGCTTTTGTCGAAGTTTGAAGGTGGTGGCCAAACGGAGGAGTTCTGCATTGGGGTTGGGAAGACGGCAATCGCGGCAACATGAAAGCCTATGTTGAGGGGTGGAGGTGGATGAGTGGGCAGGTACTCAACAGGGCTCAACAAGCTATACAATGTGCCTGCTGCCTGTGGCATGTTGTATGCAGTTTTTGTTTCTTGACATGGGCTCTGTGTCACACTCTGCCCTGTTGCTGTTGTGCCCTGCCCTGCTTTGCGGGGATTCCCTGCCAACTGTGTCATACTTCCTGACTTAGACTTGCGTTGTCCTGGCTGGTGCATGTGCAGGCTTTCGATCAGACCGTGCACAGGACCCACTCTGCAGTAGCAGCCGCACCAGCAGCAGGAGCCACTGCTTTGTGCAAGTGGCAGCAGTAAAAGCACGTGGCAGCAGCACCGCAACAGCAGCTGGGGCATGCAACAGCAGGGGCTCGGCACACTGGCGGTTCGTATGGAGGGCTGGGCGAGTGTGGCCAGCACTGGCAGCAGCAGAAGTGCTGCTAGCATAGCCTGCGTTTGTTGAGCCCTCTGTGTTGGGTTGAAGAATTGGATGGAGGAAGCATGGGCATGTGGGGGCAGTAGCCGCTGCTGGTGTGTTGCGTTGCGTGTTTGCGCAACAGGGCTGGGAGCATGACATCAGCGTGGTTGGCTGTAAGGCTGTACTTCACCCCTGGTCAGCAGCAGTGGTGTTGTGCATGTGGATTGGGGTGTTTAGCTGTAGGGCAATTTGGTACACCAGTACTGCAGTGCGCACAGGCCTACTTGTGATGACCCGGTTACATCTGTGCTGGGAGCCTGCTGTACACCTGCTGCTTGTGGGCGTTGTGCGCTGCCGGCGTGGTTGGCAGCAGGGTGAGGCACACATGGTTTGCAAGGCATGCATATTGTGTGGGCTAGATGTTTGATGATCATGGTACTGGTAACATGGTGCTCCTGAGGGAGGGATGTATCTATAGATACAAGCAGCGCAGCACAGCATGAAACCAGACATAGCAACATCACACACGTCTGTTCGGTCCATCATAAGATTGCCAACATTGAAAGGGTATCTTAGTATCAGCTCTGGAAGCTGGTGTGCTGGCTAGGAATCAGAAGCAGGGTGAGACCTGGCGATCCGCCTTCCGTTCTCCTGCCTAATTCAGGCCCGCCACAAGCCACTGAAACAAAAGATGACGTTTTGATGTCTATTTGCAGTGCGATGAAGGAGTCCCTCTCCACCTGTGCCTAGTTGGCCCTAGGGCACTAGGTAGTCAGCCAGATCACCTGTTCACCACAGCCAGGCTGGCTGCAGAAAGCACGGCAGTCAATTCTGTCACCTGTCAAGACCCAAAATGTATGTGATCTTTGTTTCAACAGGGGTCCCGTGATGAGTGGAACCCTTGTACTGTACATACCAACAGTTAGCTGTGGGCACAAGCCCAGATGCAGACCCGTTCCATCAAGAATCGGCCAGTTTCGGTTGCGTCACAACGAAGCTCATGCATCTGCTGCTTACCTGTGTGTGCTGTGCACAGCATGACTCCAAATGGTGAGGCCTCCTGGTTGCTGGCGCTGCCAGACCCATGCCTGCTGGCAGTGATGCAGTGCTGTGCTGCTGATGACCAGCGCAGCTTGTTCAGTGCAGCCAGAGCCCACAGCAGGCTCCACCAGGCAGCTGTGCTGGCAGTCAAGAGCATCACTGTCATCGTGGCCCACCAGCAGCAGGCGGACAGTGCGCTGATGTATGTCGGCAAGCACTGCCCACACGTTGACAGCATCAGCTTCGACTACAAAGGACACTTTCAAGTCACCGCCACACTGCGCCCGCTGCTGCCACAGCAGCTGCAGCTACGCACCTTGCACTTAAGCAAGATGCAGCTCCAGCCGGGCGATAGCTTGCAAGGCGTGCTGGGGGGTGCTGCCTTAGCCGCCCTCAAGCAGCTGGAGTTCCGGGAGTGCGAGTTGGATGGCAAAGCAGCAGCTGAGGCGCTGGCAGCAGCGCTGTGGCAGCTGCCCGCTGGGCTGGAGCACCTCAGCATTGACCGCTGCTGGTGGCCACTCCAGTTCCCCACAGGCTTGCTGCAGCAGCTGCAGCAGCTCACCTACCTTGAGCTTGCTCAAGTTGAGCTGCTGGGCCCTGATGATGACAGCCTTCCCCTGCAGCCCCTGCAGGCCTTGACACGGTTGGTGCACCTCCGGTTTGAGCATGCAAGGATAACTGCAGGCAGCATCAGGATCACTGCCAGCATGCTGTCAGGTGCACACCTCCTCACCTGTCTGCAGTTTCTTGATGAAGTTCAGGTGGAGCCAGCTGTCCTCGCTGGCAAGACGCGGCTGCAGCACCTCCAGCTCGCGTACTGCAGGCTTGGCGCAACATGGGATGCAGCCCACGCAGCGCAGCTGCTGTCCCACCTGCAGCACCTGCAGCAACTGACACACCTTGACCTTACAGCCACTTTGTGGGGTGATGCTGACAAGTGCAAGCCGCCTGCAGCCGCTTATGCAGCCCTGACAGCAAGCAGCAGGCTGCAGCACCTCAACATCAGTCAGTGTGCACTGCCGGCAGCAGCGTGGCTGCACATATTCCCTGTTGGCAGGCAGCTGCCGCAGCTGCGAGAGCTCAATGTCGGGGATGTTGAGCAGCCATGCGGGGATCCTGGGGTAGCTCCTGAGGGCAGCTGCCTGGTCAGCTGCTGCCCTGAGCTGCACTCCCTGGACATGCGGGGGGTGCCTTTCAGTGCAGCCCTGGTGGCCGCGCTGCAGGGGCTGAGTGGGCTGCACACACTGCACCTCGACCACTCTGCATCCCTAGAGGAGGCGGGCGTGGATGGTGTCTGTCAGCTGACAGGGCTCAGGGAGCTGAGTGTGCAGCTGCCCGGGCAAGCAGCAGAGAGGCTGTTGCAGCTGACCCACCTGAAGCTGCTGACAACACTGACGTGTCCTCCTGCTTTGAGTACCAGCTTGACTCAAGAGGTGGGCAATTGCATCAGTTGGGTTCAACTTCAGTAAGTTAGTAAGATGTCACCTTGCCTGCCAGCCTTGTCTGGACGTGACTCACAACAGGCTGTAAGCATTTGGCGGTGTTCTGCCTTGAGTGGCTTTCTACTGTGTTGCACACATACAGGCTCACAACACCAGGCGGGGTCCGCAGACGCCCTGCTCAACCGTGTTTGCTTATGTATCAGTCCCGGCTGACTTCAAACTTTGAATATGGGCCATATGCAGGGGTGGGCAGTGCTGCTTTCTGTGTAGCCCTCCAACTGATGCTCTGGCTTCGTTGCCGCTGTTGCTTGTGCAGGCCCCAGGTGATGAGCCAGTGTGGCGCCAGCTGTTGCGGCTCTACTTGAAACACAAAGACCCTGCAGCGGCACAGCAGGTGGCTGCAGCGCTGGCGGAGTGACGGTACGTTGAAGCTGCAGATCGTGTGTGCAAGGGGGGGGGGGCACTTGGTGGCTACCAGCAGCAGCAGCACGGCATGTGTCGTAAGCGCACTTGATGTGGTTGCCGCAATCTAGGGACATGTTGTGGGGTGCTGATATCACGTTGACCATGGGACTCCCATCGCCTTTGTTGGATACACCCGTGGGGCAAGAGGGTGAGTGTTGTTGGTTGGGTGGGGAGGCTAGTGGGTGGTGGGCAGACGGTGCAGCGGGTCAGCCTTGGGGTGGCCCAGTCATGCGCTGATACATATAAGACATGTTTGTATATATTGGAAGCATCAAGGTGGACGCTGACAGCAGATGGAAGGCAATCCGCAGGGGTTGACATAGTTTGTGGCTCATGCGACCTGCTAATGGTTGCATGTTGTGGTGCGGCAACTGCCTTGCATGCTATAACCCCCTGCACTGCTGTGCTTGTTCTGGTGTGATGTCTGGTATGCTGCTTCATTCTCCCCTGTCCGTCACCTGTGGCTGTGCAGGTGCTGGAGGCACCACAGCAGAAGGTCAGCAGCCTCAGGAGCAGTGACACCAGCAGCTGCAGCAGCAGCACCCTGTACACCCCAGCAGCTGCGGCAGCACGTGCAGGACAATGGCGTGTTGAAAGGTGTTAGCAGCAGCAATGCAGCAGCAATGCCACAGCAGCGGGGTCGGCCGCGCGCAACAGCAGGGCCTAGCGAGGGTGGGCCAGTGATGGCAGCAGCAAGAGCAACAGCAGCAAGAAGCAAGGGGTCTGCAACTCTGTGGGGTGGGTCGTAAAGATGCATACGTTGCAAGCAGATCACTGTTGTGGGCTGCTGTTGTAGTGGCATACCAAGCTGTGAGGTACAACCCAGCAAGCATGTCAGCAGCTTGGGGGGGTGTTGTCACTGATGGTCGTAGGGCAGCAAGAAGGGCCTGACACTTGGCCCATGTGACTGACTGGCTGTGTGCAAGTACAGGGAATTGTAACATCATGTGGTATGCCAGGGGCATGGTCTTGGTATGCAGCAAGCTAGGTTCCAATGTGTTGCTTAGAGATCAGACATGGCTGGCCCAGGCACCTGGACAAACTGTACCTGCCTGAGGCTGTTTATGGTGTATGTCGTGCCTGCAGCATTCCCCTGAGGTGACTATGCAGGCTCTGCAAGGCACAAAAGTCCAACCAGAAGCAGCAGAAGCAATACTTGGAATCCTCACGCCGCTGCAGCAGACGCAAGCCAATGGTGCAATAGCAGGGCAGTGGCACTGCTGGAGCTGGTGCTACTGTACTGCTGCTTACCAGGCTCTAGCATGCTCGGGCAGCCACGGCAGCAGGAGCATGGGTGTGGGCCTGGGGTAGATTGGCAGCAGTGGCAGCTATGGGGTTTGTGTCAGTCAAGGCCGCACCGTAGTAATGTTAGCACGGTGCGCTAGCTCAAACGTGCTACACCCGAGAGTGTCTCAGTATTGAGCAGTTGGCAATATGTTGCAGCAATGCAAGACTCTTGCTTGGAGCAATGTATTCATTTCAACAGCTGGGTTGCACTGCGGCTGTGCTGGGATTTGCTGGCCAGCAGTACATGGGTGCCTAGTGGTGCTGTCACATCATATCAGATGTGTCCAAGAGGTGGCTGTACTGTTTGAAGTGACAGCTGTGTCCGGGGTGATTTGTGTGGTAGGGGGCCGCATACTTTGCAATGAGGTGCACGGATGTGCAGATCGTACTGGGGGTAGAGCAAATCAGCCGGACCGTCCACGGTGGTTTTGTCCCCATTATGTACACACAAGGCGGTCAACAGCACGCACAAAGGCACACATGAAATGACACGCACAAAAGCGCACATGAAATGGTCCGAATTCATCAGACGCGAGTGTGGGGCATGCGCAGGAGTGGTGGTGATGCAACCTGTACTCCAAAGATAGGGCCATATGCGTAGTAGCTGGCTGTCGGCACGCCTGAACAGTGTGACAGCGCTGTCAGCTGGTTGGGCCACATGGTCGATGCTGGGGCACACCTATGCCTGCTAGCTGACCAAGCAATCATCATGTGATGATTGCTTGTTCAGCTGGCAGGTTCTGCCTGACCCCGTAGCCTGAAGCCCGTACATTCGTGCCATAAAGCAACAGATGGGCGACTGGTAGCAGTGCAAATCCCTTTGGTGCTGCATCCCACCCTACCACACGACGTCGACAGCGGGTGAACACAAGGGCATTGCGTCTTTACACATTGCGGCTACCTCGTCCTGCATAGTATATTCTACGTTTGCACTGAGCATTTTCCGGCCGCTTTTGAGACGTCTATATTGCACAGTTGCCCGCCCGTTTTCACCGATCGCCAACGCTTAGTGCCAGTCCTATCTTGCGGCCGCTGCTAGTATATATAGTTGCAGCCGAAATCAAAAGATCACCCAAGGTAACCCAGCAGATACACAGGCACTAGTTCAGCGATCAGGAGGAAAAACCCAGTGTGCCTTGCTGCTGTCTCTCACAAGCGTGCCGTACGCATAGGCAGCGGTGCTTGCACTCAATCAGAATTCAAAGCATTTATGATTGATTCTAGCTGCATGCATGTGTGTGTGTGTGTGTGTGTGTGTGCTGCAGGATGGAGGAGTCCCACTCATACCTGATTTCGCTGCCAGAGCCCCTGCTGCTGGCAGTGCTGCGGCACCTCAGCGACGACCTACCAAGCCTGTTCAGTGCCGCCAGGACCAACAGCAGGCTGCACAAAGCAGCTGTCCTGGTGCCACGCAGCATCAGCACAGATGTAACCCTGCAGCAGCAGGTGGACAGCATACTGAGGTACCTGGCCAAGCATGGCAAGCAGATTGACAACGTGGACCTGACGGGCAGTGCAACCGATGTGATCCCTCAGGGATATGTGTCTAGGGGGGGGGGGGTACTATGATAGTCCAGTTCAAAGCACAGCTTCCCGATTTGCAGCTGCACAGCTTGCAGCTTGACATGTTGCGCCTGCAGATTCAGCGGGGCGATGGCTTCCCTAGCGTGCTGGGAGCCACCGCCCTCAAGCTGCTGCAGCTCAAAAACTGCTGCCTGCAGGATGACGAGACAGCGGATGCACTAGCAGCAGCCCTGTGGCACCTGCCAGCTGGGCTACAGCACCTCAGCTTCACCTGGCCAGGGTTCATTGGGTGGAACATGCGGTTCCCCACAGGCGTGCTGCAGCAGCTGCAGGAGCTCACCTACCTTGAGCTTGCTGACGTCAGCTTTGTCGGCCCAGACACCACCAGCCCCCCCTGCAGCCCCTGCAGGCCCTAACTCGGCTGGTGGACTTGCGGGTGAGGGACGTGCTGGCAGATGCGAACAGCGTCAGGATCACTGGCAGCATGCTGTCAGGCACGCACCACCTGACACGCATGCAGTTGATCAACTGCCGGGCAGAGCCAGGTGCACTGGCTGGCAAGACGAAGCTGCAGCACCTGAAGCTCCACAACAGCAGCGACGGTGATGCAACTGCAACGGCACAGCTGATGTCGCAGCTTGTAGACCTGCAGCAGCTCACTCACTTGGATTTTGGGGACAAGTTGCTCAGCAGGCTGTTCGGCCCCCTTGCAGCAGCCTTCTCATCCCTGACAGCCAGCAGCAAGCTGCAGTACTTGCAATTGGGGCGCTCCCGTCTTCCAGCAGATGCGTGGCAGCACATGTTCCCTGCCGGCAGGCAGCTGCCGCAGCTGCTTACCCTGAACATCGCAAATCCCACGCACCCTGGCGAAGATGCTACAGCAGGACCCGAGGGCAGCAGCCTTGTCAGCTGCTGTCCGGGCCTGCAGTCTTTGGACATGCAGGGCCTGCAGCACAGTGCAGAGCTGCTGACAGCACTGCGAGGGCTGAGTGCGCTGCACACGCTGAGCATGGATGCTCCTTACAGCTCAGCAGATGGTTCGCAGGGGGTGTGGCAGCTGACAGGGCTGAGGGAGCTGCAGGTGTGGGAGAAAGATCATGCTGCAGACGGACTGCTTCTGCAGCAGGTGGCACAGATGAAGGAGTTGACACACCTTGTCTACACGGGGCGCATTGCTGGCCGGCCCTACAAGCACATCTTCCAGAGCATGGTGGGTTTACTTGCGGCACATCGGCACGTTCGCTTGTTCACGCGTTTTGATTGCTTTGAGTGATGCTCGAAGGAGTGTCTGTTGTAGGCTTGCAGCCTGTAGCTTGAGCAAGGGTCACCCGGTGCTCAGGGCCTGAGGCATGCCATGCAACTGAGTTTGCAATGCTGTTTTTGCTGTGCTTACCACCTGCCTCAACAACTCTCTCTCAGCCTTGCTTTGCACCGCTGCTTTAGCAGTTGCTGTGAGTATCATGATGTAATCATCATGACTGACATGACTTCGGGCCGGATGATTCTTTGACCCACCAGTCCATTCCTACGGGTGTTGCTCGCTGCTATTGCTGCCGCTTGGGTTGTGTGCTGACGTGCAGGCCCCTGGTGACGAGCCCGTGTGGCGCCAGCTGCTGCGGCGCCTCCTTGACCACCACAACCCTGAGGTGGCACAGAAAGCGACCGCAGCACTGGCTGAGTGACAGCCCGTCAGAGCAGTGCAGCACTTGCATGCTGCTGTAGTAGGCTGCAACCGTGGCCAGGCAAATATCAAGGCCATGGCACCCCCATGCTGAAGTGCCTCACCATTTCGTCATCGGTGTCATCCTGAGTGATCACTCATGAGGATTCCATTCTGGTGCAGCAAGCAGCTGCAGCGTTGGCAGAGTGACGGCTTGTCTATGCAGTACGGTTGAGGGTGCTGATTGCAGCTTGAAGCAGTGTGTTGGCACCACATATGATGAGTGCACGCAAATGGCTGTTGACTTTTGTGTGTTGCAAAGTGACTTACTGTGTAACACATGTTGATGGTGCTGTGGTGCACAAGCTTGCACAAGCCGTTTGGGGGTTGGGCGCAGACATCATGCATGGCGCAAATGGGTGTGCACACGTGTGGCAGAGGCAGCACAGATGCTGAACTCTTGTGACAGCTGATGCTGGACAGTGAGGGTTCATTGCTGCTGGCCAGAGACGCCAGCAAACCTGCTGCTGCTATGAACTTTTGTGATCAAGCTGCGCAGGTCGTTTGAGACTGGTCCAAAACACTTGAGAGCAATTTGTCTGATCCGCGGCAGCATGCAGAGGCCATACAATTGTGAGCTGCAATTGAACAGTTTGTGTGGATTGGCTGTGCAGCTGTCAGAAGATTTGAAACGGATGCCATCGGATAAGAACCAGCAGACCATTCCGTGGATTTCGCCACCATTCCAGCATCGTCCAGCCTTTTGCGACAGCTTCTTGTGCTTCTGCTTGGCAATTTGAAGAAGATTGATCGCAGCAGGCCTATCAGGCTCAGCTCAGACGCTTTCTGCCATCCATTCAGCGCTTCATCTTACTCTGAGTTCAACACCATCCCAGCCTCCCTGCACGTCCAGCCGGTGAGCCTGTCTGCTCTCAACAGCAACAGCCTGTCACAGTGTGCTTGCCTGCCTGCAGGTTGCCACAGGTGCTGCCAGCAAGCCTTTTCAGGTGCTGGGTTGGTGTCTAACGGTAGCACATGCAAGTTGGGCTCTTCATGCTGCTCATGCAACCACCGTGCTGTGCCGTGTGCAGGTCCAAGGCAGTGCGCCATGCTGCAGCAGGCAGCACCTTGTCAGCAAGCAGCAGCAGGCAGAACAGTCGGATGATGGCTCTGAAACAGATACGAACAGTAGCAGGAACAGCAGCAGCGGCACTGGGGGCTGCAGCAGTGACTGGTCGAGATGCAGGCAGCAGGCAGCAGCAAGGTCCCGTCCTTGCAGCAGCTGCTGACTGCACCCATCACGCGAATGTTCCCGCGGATCCTTTGGACCCGACAGAAATTCCGTATCAACAGTATCAGACTCAGCTGCCAGCTGTTTGACCGCCTACAGGGCGCAACTGTCCCCATGAAGCTTCCAGTGCAGGTGCATGTGGTGGTGCAGCCTGCGGGCTGGGATGCTGCACAGTACGTGCTCAGTCGTGCCCCCCAGCAGCAACTACCGGTCGCACACAGCAGCAGCAGTGCGCCTGGGGCTGTAGGGCCTCCAGGCGCAGGCGGGCAGGAGGTTCCTGCAGCAGCGCTGCCCACAGCAGCTGCTGGTCCTGGCAGCAAACCACTGGGGCCCTTCCTCGCATATGTCTCACGAAGCAAGGCAGGCAAACTTAATCTGGTGGAGGTTCAGCACAGTAGCAAGCTAGACTTCTACCGGTCTGTCAGCGGCAGTCCAGGCGCACACGACATTGTGGTGTTTGAGCAGGTGTGGGTGTGTGTACGTTGCTGAAGTGATCGGATGGATTGCGGAAGGGTCCAGGTGTGCTGTTGGCATAGTCAAGGAGTAGCTTTGATTGAGTGATTGATTGGCAGGTAACTTGCTGGTTTTCCTAGATTCCTTGCACCACTGCCGTCGCGCTGTTATCGCTTGAAGTGCACGTGCCCCACCAAACTCCCACATTTTTACCAGAGCACCTGACACCCCCCCCCCCCCCCGCTCCTCCCATTTTCAGGTTGATGACTGCACCATCGTGTTGCACCTGCAGCAGGCCTCAGCGGACAGGAAGGCTTTCTGGAACAGTGGGGCCCCAGTGGCAGCTGGGCAGGCCATGGGTCTTCAGATATTCCCCTAAACCAACCCCTGCGTGGCCGGCCAGGTGCGCTCTGTTGTCCGCATTCCCGTGCACAAAACACCAATGCACATCACTTTGCAGGATGCCGTCTGGCCAGTGTGGCCTGCCCTGCTCAAAGCCAATGGACAGCATGTTCCTCAATTGTGTTGATGTGTACTCGGGCGGCCCACTCCTGTGGTGGTTGTCGCAACTTGTGCCTGCAGGAGAGCACCACATGGATGCTCCATGGCTCCTACATGCGTCTGGACACGCCCAAGTCGCTCATCTTGTCCCAGCTGCCACAGCTGCACCAAGACGCTGCCGCCTTCCCTCTGCCTATCCGCTTGGACGTGTTGAAGGCCAGTCAAGACGGTCAGTAGGACACAACAGACACTTCTGCCCACACAGCCTTAGGGGCACTGCGCAGCACGATACCTGTGCGCTACAGGCAGTCCTTGAGCTGATTGTTTGTTGGTCATGTGTTTTTGTCACATCAGCCAGACCCCAACCCCTGCATTTTGTGTTGGGGCTGCACGCCAGCCAAGCCTGTCACAGCTAGCCACTACAATTTTTGAAGAGATCTCTTGCACCGCTCTGTGTCCATTGTTTGCAGGCAGCACACCTGCCGTTCAGGTCATCATTGGCAGCATCATAGCAAAGCTGCACAGGAGCACCAGCCTGGCTTTCAGGGTTGCAGCACCTGCAAGTGGTGCTCTTGCAGCCCTGCAGGGCAGGTGTGTGCTGCTCATGGCCCTGACAGCTGACCACCACCTGGGTGTGTTGATGGGGCCTGCTGGCTCATACACACCAACAGCAGCAGCAAAACGTGGCAGAGACCAGTCAGCACCAACACCGGCACCACCTGCAGCAGCAGAAGCGGCTGGCACCCACAATGCAGGCAGCAAGTCTAGCAAGGTCCCTGCAGCAGGGGCCCAGCAGCCGCACTTGTCTGCTGCTGCAACCGCCAATGCGCCACCACCAGCAGCGCCGCCAGCAGCAGCAGCAGACGCGGCAGCAGCAAGCTGCGAGCAGCCCCGGCCCGCCAAGAAGCGCAAGCAGCAGGTGCAGGCAGCACAAGATGACACAGCGGCAGCAGGCGTGCCAGAGCAGCTGGTGGCAGCCAACCCTGCTGCTGCGCCTGCTGCTGCTGCTACCAAAAAGAAGAAAAGCAAGCAGCTGCAGCAGCAGGAGTGTGCAGAAGCTTCTACAGTTGTTGCTGTTGCCGCTGCGACAGCTGCTGCTGAGCCGGCCCAGAAGAAGCAGCACAAGCAGGCAGCAGCAGAGGGTGAGGCCCTGGCCCAGCAGCAGCGCAAGGAGCAGCAGCTTGCGGATCCGCAAGCAGCATCCGGTGGTGCGGCTGCTGCAGCTGCTAATGCTGCTGATGCTGCACGCCCCCGACACAAGAAGAAGGGCAGCAAGAAGCACCAGGCAGCAGCAAGCCCCGCTGATGCAACAGCTGAGGGTGCAGGCAGTGAACAGCTGCACCAGCAGAAGCAGAACCATCCATCAGCTACTGCTGTTGCCGACCAGCCCAAGCAGAAGCACAAGAAGAAAAAGCGAGACAAGGCAGGCGACACTTGCGCTGCTGCTGCTGGTGCTGGTGCTGCTGCCTGTGCTGCTGGTGAGCTGCAGCCGTGCAAGCGCAAGGGGCAGCAGCATGACACAGCAGCAGCAGCAGCAGCAGGCAGTGATGCTGCCGGCACTGCAGAACGCAAGAAGCGGCGCAAGGCTGCTGCAGCAGCCGACCCTGCTGACCCTGCTGCAGGTGCTGCTGCTCAGTCAGATGGCGCAGCAGAGCAGCTAGGCACAACAGCCTCTGGCAACGAAGCTGAGCAACAGCTGATCCAGCAGCAGATTCGTTGGGTTGAGCAGCAGGAGCAGTGGCTTGAGAAGGAGCAGAGGCAGCTGGCCCAGCAGCAGCGGCGGCTGGCAAGCCAGAAGGCGCAGCTGCAAGCACAGCTCCTCACACCCAGCAAACGCATGAAGCAGCATGCGGCAGCAGCAGCACCTTGACGTCAGGGACTGTTGCGTGGCTGCAGGTGTGGCAGCCCGTAGTTCCTGCGAGTATGCAACTGCCGCACCTGTAGACCCTACCCATCTCCAGGGTCGAGCACCCTGGCTCAGCCCCCAACGGCAGCCGCTTGTCAGCCCAGCTGTTGCACTCAGTGCCGGGCGGTGGTCTGTGCACTACTTGTCAGGAGGGCTCAGCGGTTGGTTTGCAGATGGTGAGCAGCTTGCACAGCCTGGACCTGTCCATTGTTGATAACACGGAGGTGCAGGCGGTTTGTCAGGTGAACGGTTGAGGCAGCTGCTGTGGGCAGTCATTGAAAGCTCTGGTTGCGTACGCCTGCTCTTGCTCATGCTGTTGCCGCCCCAATTCGTGTGTTGCTATGCAGGGCCCTGATGCAAAGAGTGATGAGCCTGTGTGGGGTCAAGTCCCGTGATGTTCGGTCCAACGACCTGGCTGTGTAGCAGCAAGCAGCTGCAGCACTGGCAGACTGAGCCTTGCATTATGTGGTGCTTGAAGCAGTCTGCTTGGAGTACGGCAGCTGCTGGCACCACACCTGACGTGCGACCTGCATGTCATCAGTGCACATGCGTCGTGCTGCTTTACTCTCTCTGTTGGGTAGCGTGGGTGTCGTTGCCAACAGCATGCGTGTGTATGCGCAACAAGCAGTCGCGTTGCTTGGGGTGTTTTGTTGTTGTGGCCAATGGAGTATTTCATGTCCTGCGTGTGGGCGCTTTGGCTTTGGCCAAGCCGTCCGAACACAGCAGCAACACAGCACAGACCTCTCAGGCCGTCATGTGTACATGATTGAACAACTATGCATGCCTGCAATTGTGTTTTTTGGTGTGCTTCGATGTATCAACAGATGGGTCAACAGTTGCTTCCGGTACGGTAGTTGTGTGCCGAGCTCAGGTGCCTACGCATGCTTCGAACAAAGAACCCTAAGGTAGTCGGACCTCTGGGTATGCAGCAACAGGAACAAATCGTACGCTTGCAGGCGCGGGCGTCACAGAAAGTGGGCGAAATAACTGCCACAACGGGATGCGTATTACGGTAGGGACCAACACAACTTGCAACGACCTTCAGCCCAAGGACGATGAACACCCGCTGCAGTTCTCAGCCTGTGCGAGCGCTGAACAACTAGTACTGGCCACAAACCGCTGCGCCAAATCCAACGACAACTGATGGCGAGCAGCGACCACGTACAGCGAGCCCTGCTTCACAGCAACGCTGCTGCACTCGCACGCTCAGATGCCAGATATCTGATAGTGTCACAATTGTCAATCACAACCCCCAGCCCACAACCACAACCAGCGCTGGCCGGCATTCCGGCAGCCAGTGCCCACAACCCCAACTATTCAACATCAGCGATGCAAGACACATATTTCCTGCCTGGCCCCACCCCTTCAGCCCCTACGGCTGCAACCCCTAGCCCAGCGCAGACAATACCAGCTGTGACATGGTGTGCAAGGCCGCCACCAGCTCGGCATGACGGGCACAGTGCAGCTTCACCTGAGCCTCAGCAGCAATGTACGCCTGCAATCGCTGCTGCTGCTGCTGTTCGTTCCTGTTGGGCCCATCCTGATCATTGCCTGTGATTGCTGCAAAAGCCAGGCTGCTCATATCATGGAAAGACTGCAGGGCACCAAATTTTGCAGCACAGTGTGCCTTGACCAAGGCCTCAGCAGCAAGGTACTGTTGCAGCACCTCATCTGATGACTGGTAGGACGCTGCTGCTGGCTGGACAGCCTGCTGCTGCTGCTGCTGCCACATCTGCTGAGTGGCTGATGCATGAACACACGTTGCATCACCACCCCCACCGGCAGCTGCAGCAGCAGCACTAGCTGCGGCGGTGCCTGTGTTACCCCCGCTGGTCCCAGCAGCAGCAGCAGCAGCCCCACTGTGCTGCTCATCCCCCTCGCCTTCATTGTCGCTGCCACTGTCACTGCTGCTGCTGCTGCTGCTGAGGTCCAGCAGCACTTTGCTGTGCACAATGCCCCATGGTGTGTACCAGGGCCCCTCCAGTGAGGGCTGACTGGGTGAGGGCTCAGCAGCGTAGTAGGAACTGAGGTCTCTGTGCTGGGGGAACTGCTGCAGCAGCCGGGCAGCAACCTCCTGGCGCTGCTGCTGCTCATGCAGGCGGCGCTGTTCGTCTGCCTGTTGCTGCTGGTGCTGCTTGCGCAGCTGCCGTGACCGCTTCCTCTGCTTTGCGTCAGCACATTGCCGCTGCTGTGGCTGCGGCTGCTGCAACTCTTCCCCTGCAGGTGGTGAAGGCTGGAGGGCGTGTGTGCCCTCACACTCTACCGCTGATGGCTGCTGCAGCTGCAGAGGCTGCTGTGGCTTCCTGGGTGGTGGTGGCAGCATGAGCCCTTGGCCGCTGCTGCCTCCATCCACACCAGCAGCAGCAGCAGCGGCAGCAGTAGTGGCGGCAGCGGCTGAGCCGTCGGCTGCAGGTGCAGCCTGTTGTGACCCCTGCTGCGGCTGCGGCTGCTGCTGCTGCTGCAGCTGCTGTTGTTTGGGGTGTACTGCTGCAGAAACACCTGGGGGGTTACACCCTGCAGCAGCATCACCTGGCTGCCGCTCCTGCTGCTGCTGTTGACTGTAAGTGGCTGTTGACTGTACCTCCCTGGCCTGGCCCTGCTGCCGTGACACCTGGCGCAGGCTGTACAGCCCCTCAGCTGCTGCATGCACACCCCACTGTGGGGGGGTCTGAGCTGGGAGCCACTGAGACACCTTGTCACCACAGCCACCACCACCACCAGCAGCAGCAGCAGTAGCAGAGGTGTCAGGCTGTGTCTGCCCCTGCAGCACCTTGCCCTCAGTACAACCACCATTGCTGCCGCCCACCTGCCAAGGAGCAGCTGCAGGAGTGCGGCACTCAGCAGCATCATCAGCAGCAGCAGCAGCAGCAGGCCGCTTCCTGCTGCTGGTCTGAGCCATGGCATCAGCTGCGGGACTGCAGGTACGGCCGCGGTTGTACCAGCAGCATCAGCAACCAAAGCAGCTGACGCATCTGGCGCGGGTAAGCTGCCATCCTGCGCTGACAGGGCCGCTGCGGTGCCTGCCGCTGCTGCTGCTGCCTTCAATGCCGCCGCCGCTGCTGGTGCTGCTGCTGTCGCGCAACCTGCTGGTTGTACCATGCTGCTTGCCGGTGGGTTGGGGGCGCCGTGCTGCTCTGCAACAATGCCGACTGTCGGCGCTGCTGCTTGCCCCTGCACGGACTCAGCGTGCTGCTGGCTCAAGCCGGGCTCCTGCTTGATTGCAGCACCAACGCCAGCAGCTGCTGCTGCTGGAACGGAAGCTGGAGCAGCAGCGGATGCTGCTGGTGTGGTGCAGCGGGCTGTGGTGGGCTGCTGTGGCTGCTGCTGTAGGGGTGCTGGCCGCACCAATGCAGCAGTTGCCGCCTCTGCCCTGTCCTCAGCTGCTGCTGCTGCTGCTGCTGCTGGCTCAGCTGTGGGCTGCTGACTGTTGCCTGGGCCTTGCTGCAGGGCAGCACCATCCCCAGCAGCAGCAGCGGCAACAGCAGCAGCCTGTGCCTTGCTGCTACTTTGTTGGCAGGGGGAGGCAGCGCGGTGCTGTGGGCCAGCATCTGTCGTGTCTGCTGGCGCCCCTGCTACAACCGCAGCTGCTGCTGCCTGTGAGTCTCCTGTCTGCTCGCGCTTGATGGGCACCACACCAAGTGCAATGCCGCCAGCACCATGGCCCTGCTGCTGGTGGAGGCGCTGCCGCTTGGTCCTGTGCTGACCCTGTGAGTCACAGGATGCCGCAGAAACAGTGACAACCCCATCACAACTTGCGGCCGCTGCTGCTGCTGCCACGTCCCCTGAGGCGGCCGCTGCTGCTGCTGCCACGTCCCCTGAGGCGGCCGCTGCTGCTGCTGCCACGTCCCCTGAGGCGGCCGCTGCCGCCGCCGATGCAACAGGAGCACGGGTGGTACCAACAGGGGCATCAGCAGCAGCGGGAGCAGCAGCAGCACCCTCGGCCGTGACTTGGAGGAGCTCTGCGCCAGGCTCCGGCTTGATCGCGACATCCGACACACAGCCGGCAGCAGCAGCAGTAGGACTTGCATCAGCAGCGGCGTCAGCCGCCCGTCCCCTTTTGCTGCAGCCTTGCTGCTGACCACACTGAGTGCTGCCGGGCCCACTGCATGCTGCAGCTGTCGCCACTGCCGCCCCTGCTGCTGCTGCTGCTGGCTCTGCATGGTGTTCGTGTTTGATCGGCACCCCACCCTGCGCCATACCAAGCACACTGTCAGCAGGCACTGGGTCCTGCTGCTGCTGCTGCTGCTGCTGCTGCTGCTGGTGCCGCCGCCGCTTGGCTGTCTGCTGCTCAGGCAGGGCACATGACGCTAGTGACACATCCACAGCAGCAGTAGCAGCAGCGAGTAGTGACGCTCCTGCTGCTGCCACATCCCCCACTGCTGCCGCCGGCGCAGCCGACGCTGCTGCCACCCCAGTGCCTGCCAGTAGCTCAGCGGCAGGCTGCTGGTCCCGTGAGCCCGGCTCCTGCTTGACCCTGGCAGCAACACTGGAGGCAGGACCAGCAGCAGCAGCAGCAGCAGCAGCAGCAGCGGCGGCGCCAGCTGCTGGTGGAGCCATGACAGCATCCCCAGCAGCAGCAGCAGCAGCAGCAGCAGATGGACCTCTGCTGCTGCAGCCCCATTGCTGGCCGATGTCAGTAGCAACACTGCCTGGATGTGCTGCCAAACCAGCTGCTGCTGCTGCTGCTGGCTGATCCCGTTGCTGCTCCTGCTTGATGGCCACAGCACAACCAGCATCCCACCCAGGTCTGAGCTCAGGCTGTGCCTGCTGCTGCCGCCGCTGCCGCTTGGCGCTGCCTTGCTGCTGTGAGCTGCCAGCGGCCAGTTCAGGTGCATGTGGGTCTTGACACACCTCAGGGCCTGCATCAGCTGCTGCAGCTGCTGCTGGCGTTGCTGCCGGATGGCCTGGCTGAAGCTGCACAGGATCATCAGCCCGCCTATTCCTATCCCTGACACCACTGTGGCCGCCGCTACTAGCAGCAGCAGCAGCAGCAGCAGCTGGGGACGCGGCATCTTCAGAGCTGCCAGCAGACCCTGCTGCTGCTGCTGCCTGCATGTCTTGCTGTGCTTCTGCCTCAGCAGGGGGGTCAGGGGGCAGGTGCCGACGGGGTGGATGCGCCACCCCCTGCTGCTTTCTGCGGTGCCGCCGCTGCTGCTGCTGCTGCTGCCGCCGGTGTTCTTGGTGCCAGGTGCAGTGTAAACATCTTGTTTTGTGTGAGCTCCATGCTGACCACCTGCCGTCCTGCAAAGGGGCCCAGACCCCTGCTGCCTGCACCCCCCAGCCTCAGCCAGTAGCTGACAGACGTCTTATTCTTGCCCGAAACCACCTGAGCCAACCTCAGGCACAGACGCCACCGCTGCTGCTGCTGCTGCTGCGATGGTTGGTCCTGGGTTGCAACACCTGCAGGAGCAAAAGCACCAAGCATACGTCAACCCGCAGATGGCCTAATGCAAGCTTGTGATGGTAGCCAAACAACGATGTAACGATGATGAGCAACAGTCCTTCTTTACATCTCACTTGCTACGGTGTGAGGTTTAACACATGTGTGTAAGGGGGGGGGGGCAGCATGCTGAGGGTGATTCTTGGATGCAGCTGCATCCACCAGACAACACAATACACCAACCCACCCACCCAGTCTGAGACCCCCCGCCCCCCGGGGTCTTTCCTGCTAATTATTGCTGTGCTGCCTCCTGGTGTCCCTGTCACGCACCTGTCCCGGGTCCACCACTAATACACCAACTTTGAGTGGGAAGGCCTGGTCTTGTGGCAGCTGTGCCAGCACCAACACCTTGGGCACTGACAACCCAGATTTGCCTGAACCACCAACAATCATGTCCTGCGAGACGGGCCAGCACAACACAAGCACAGAATAGCACAAGGGGAAAGAGGGGCCGTTGTCAGAGCAGCAAGCGCGTGACAGAACAGGGGATGGCTCTGTCTCAGTCATTGAGTGCACCTGTGGTATCTTGATGGAAGGCAAGTATTCATGTATGCGGATCAGTGTGGTAACGCGCAGTGCAAAGGGCATACAGCACAGCACAGCACAGCACAGTGTGGGAGTCACTCACACACAGGACGCTGCTGAGTGACCCCGGCAGTATCTGCAGCCCCATGCCTCCACTGCCTGCTGCCACAACACGCCGCAGGGCCCAACCAAGCGTGGAGCGGGGCCCGCGGGCGGGTGGGGAGCCCTCGCCAGCAGCAGCAGCAGCAGCAGCAGCAGCCGCGGCAGCAGCGGCACGGTTGATGGCATCGATAGTATAGTCTTCCTCCTGGGCTGGTTGTACTGCATGAAGGTAGTAGAGGGTGGGTGACACCTGGGGGTTTTGGGGGGGGGGGGGGGGCGCAAGCAAATGAGGACAGGAAGGAGTTGAAAGTGTGAACTGACCATTCTGTCAGACTGTGACCGTTGGTGACTCTGCAGGCAAGAAGGAAGGCTGCTTGGAACCTGTTTGCACACATTGATGTGTCTGCAAGGGTTGACAGCTGCTAGCACCCAGCAAGCAAGATCAAGACAGCCCCACAAACACGTGTGCATGGCGCCATATTGCATATACCCCCCCCCCCCCCCCCGGCGATGGGTTCCCACGCTCATGTGCCTCCGTTCTGTCCCTTCCACACACTTGAGAAAAACGCCCAGAAAAATCCACCCCTTTTTGTTTCAACACACACAGGTCACAACCTCCGTTGAACCTCACATACACACACACCCCAAGTACCCCCATCCCTCCGTCCCCCTCCAGGCACCCCTTGCTCCCCGCCCCTCCATTCCTCTCCACCAACCAAAATTCACCCCCCTCTGAATGCCTCACACACTGTACCCCCCCCCCTTCCAGATACTCCAACTTGACACATGTTGTTGACTCCTCACAGAAATGTCACAGGGTTGTCAACTGCTTGCACCCAGCAGACGGCACTGACTCACCCCCCCCCCAAACAACACACATGTGCATGGCGCCACACTGCACCCCCCCCCCTCAAATTCCCACGCCCGATCCACCACAAGCGCCAACTCGTATGATTGTTGTGCCTAATCCATCGTTTACAAATGACCTGGCTGGTACAAAAGCCTGCTATTTCTCCCCGGCCCCTCCACCCAGACCTCCCCTGCCACCCTTTTTCATTGTCAACAGTGAGTTGTCACCACACATGAGCCGCATCAAGCCATTTTCAGGGGGTTTGTAGTCTGGGTGTTTCCAAAACCATCCGGACTACAAACTCTCTAAAATGGCTTGATGCGGCTCATGTGTGTTGACACCACACTGTTGACAATGTGATGTGTGAGCTGCATGGAAAGAGATGGGGGGTGGGGGGGGGGGGGGGGCTGCTGATAGGTCGTATCGCTGCAGGGTCTGTCGATAGGGTGGGTTGATGTGGCTGCAACTGCCTGGTGTTGTGGGGTTCACAAGCAGCGGCGACCACCAGCAGCAGCGACGGGCAAGAATAGCCTATTCTAAGAATAGCCTGAGGCACTTGCAAGAGCAACACCAACCCACCCTGGACGGAAGGACGGACTGCCTGGTGGTTCACATGCCACCCCCCACCTGTATATCACCCCCCCCCCCCCCCACGCGTCTCCCTGCACACAGCCACCCCCCCCCCTTCTCCCCTCTGTCTCGCCACACATCCAAATCACCCCCGTTCAGAATCCTTCACACACCAGACCCCCCCCCCTCGATGTCTACTCTCCACACCTACAGAAACAGATCTTGAATTTGCTCACACACACCAACACCGCCCCCCTTATGGCAATCCCTCCACACACTTCTTACCCCCCCCCCCCCCCGCCTAGCTCTCCCAAACACCCTACCAACAACCCCCTCCATGGGGCCTCCACCCTCACCCTCCCCCCCCCCCCCCCCCCCCCCCCGCGTACCCACCTGCCCCCCCCCCCCCCCCGCCCCCGCCTAGGCCGCCCCCACCCCCACCCCCACCCTTAACACCCACATCCCGTCCCATCCACCCCCCCCCCCCCCCCCCCCGCACCCACCTGTTCCACCAACACCACCTCGTACCCAAGCTGTGCATAGTCACCCAGCTGCAGCTGCCGGTCAAACTCACTCAGTGTCACACCGCTGCCCCCCACAGCAGCAGTGGCGGGGTGGGGCCCTAGGGTCACCTCCCTGAGCACAATGACCCCACTGGGAAGGCAGGCCCTAGGGCGCGTGTCAGCACTGGTGGACTCATGAGGACGACGAGCTGCAGCCACGATGGCAATCGCTGACTCATCGCCAGCTGCTGCAGCTGCTACTTGGGGAGCAGCAGCAGCAGCAGCAGCAGCAGCAGCAGCAGCAGCAGCAGCAGCAGCAGGTGGTGCAACTGCTGCAGCCTGTCCAGAGACCATGCAGTGTGCAATGCTGCTGCAGAAGCGGTCAGGGTCCCAGCCCCTGGGGTGCACCACCAGGCACACACCCACCTCCACACTACACCCCTCACCCACTGACCACGCCTTGTCCCCCTCGATCTCATCCTCCCTCTCCCTGCTGCTGCTGCTGATAACCCTGCTGGGCATCAGCTGCATGCTTGTGGGCACAGCCACATTGCCCCCTGTTGCCTTGAGGGTCAGGCAGCAGCGCATGAGGCGGGGGAACGGCAGGCACCAGAAGTGAGGGGTGGGCACCTGGCAGCCGGGAGGGGACCTGACTGAGGCACCACCACATGCTGCTGCTGCTGCTGCTGCAGCTGCTGCTGCCGGCGCAGCTGCTGAGTCAGGTGGGGTGCTGCTGCCCACACCACCACCACAAGCAGCGGCACCAGCAGCAGCGGCAGTTGTACCGGCTGCGTCATCAGGGGTAGTGGTGTGTGATGTGGGTGGGGTGTGCTGTGCTGCCTTGTGCGGCAAGGGGCTGCTGTGGGCTGCAGGGGTGTTGACGGCTGCGGGGCTGCAGCTGGGTGGCTGCAAGGAGCCACTCACACCCCTTTCGGCAGCAGCAGCAGCAGCAGCGGTACCGTTGCCAGTCCCAGCAGCAGCAGCTGTGCTGGCAGGTTGAGGCTGGTTGGCCAGTCTGCAGCTGTGATGGACCTCAGCAGCAGCAGGTGGGTATTCAGCCAGCGGGGCGCCTTCTGCACCTGCTGCTGCAGCAGCTGCTGCTGCTGCTGCTGGTGATGGTGATTGTGCCACGGTAGACGCTGGCCTCTGCTGCTCCTGCTCTTCTTGCTGCTGGCCAGGTGTTGAGATGCAAGCTGCTGCATCGTCCTGGCCACCAGCAGCCGCAACTGGAATCACGGCAGTGCCCTCCACATGTTGCTGTTCCCCTGCCTCGCTTTTGACCTTGACTGTCACCTGTTGCTGCTGTTGTTGCTGTTGTTGCTGTTGTGGCTGCACAGCAGCGCCGCCCTGCCCTTCAGCCTCCTCTGCACCCGAGCTGTCCTCATCCTCCTCTTCTGTGCTGCTGTCATCACTACTGCTGCTGTCACTGCTGCTGCTGTCACTACTGGAGGACTCCTCACAGCTGGAACCAGCGGCAGCAGCAGTCACATCGGCAGCGGCGGCAGCAGCACCCTCAACCTCCCCCTCTGCACCTGAGCTCTCCTCCTCCTGTGAACTGCTGTCGTCACTGCTGCTGCTGCCCTCGCTGCTACTGGAGGGGTCGTCACTGCTGGAAGCAACGACAGCAGCAGCCACATCGGCAGCATCAGCAGCAGCAGCTCCCTCCCCCTCGACCTGCTCCTCTGCGTTTGAGTCTTCCTCCCCCTCTGAGCTGCTCTCGTCGCTGCTGTCACTACTGCTAAGGGACTCATCGCTGCTGGAAGCAGCAGCAGCAGCAGCCACAGCGTCAGCAGCTTCGGCCGCGGCAGCAGCAGCCACAGCAGCGGCAGCAGCTCCCTTTTCCTCCTCCTCTGCACCTGAGCTCTCCTCGTCTGAGCTGCTGTCGTCATCACTGCTGCTGCTGCTGTTGCCCTCACTACTGCTAGAGGACTCCTCACTGCTGGAAGCAGCAGCAGCAGCAGCCATAGCGGCAGCAGCTTCGGCAGCAGCAGCAGCTCCGTCTCCCTCGCCCTCCTCCTCGTCTGAGCTGCTCTCTCCGCTGCTGTCACTACTGCTAGGGGACTCCTCACTGCTGGAAGCAGCAGCAGCAGCAGCAGCCACAGCGGCAGCAGCTCCCTCCCCCTCCACCTCTGCGTCTGAGCTCTCCCCCTCATCCTCTTCTGAGCTGCCCTCGTCGCTGCTGCCGCTGCTGTCATCGCTGCTACTGTCACTAGGGGACTCATCACTGCTAGAAGCAGCAGCAGCGGCAGCAGCGCTGGCACCCTCTACCTGCACACCTTCCCTTGCCTCATTTTTGACCAGGTTCAGCACGTGCTGCTGCTGCTGCTGCTGCACAGCAGCTCCCTTCCCCCCTTCCTCCTCTGCATCGGAGCTCTCTGCCTCCCCTTCCTCCTCGCTGCTGCTGTCATCACTGCTGCTGCTGTCACTGCTGCTGGACGCCTCCTCACTGCTAGAAGATTCCTCCTCACTGCTGCTGCTCTCAGAGTCACTGCTGTCCTCAAAGTCACTGCTGCTGGCGTCAACCTCCCCACTGCCGTTGCTGCAGCTTGAAGATGGCCCACTCGCTGCTGCAGCAGCAGCAGCGACTGCAGCAACAGTGCGGGCTTCTGCAGCAGCAGCAGCCATGGGCCTCTGCTGCTGCTGCCTGGCATCCTTGTGCTGATTGGCAGCAAGTGTCGCCCCAGCAGCAGCATCAGTGCCATCAGCAGCAGCACCCCCAGGCCCTGATGCAGCAGCAGCCCGCTGCCTCTGCTGCTTCAGGGTTTGCTGCTGGCTGCCTGCCTTATGCTTCTTTGCAGGCTGCAAAGCCCCAGCCAACCCCTCACCAACATCACTACAATCGTCACCACCAGCAGCAGCAGCAGCAGCAGCTGCTGCTGCGGCAGGAGCGGCAGCAACCTGCAGCACACAAGCATCAGCAGTCAGTCAGGTGAACGGCATACGGCAGCAGGTGGAAGGTTTGTGCAGCTGGCCCAGCCGGATTGTTGCGCACAACAAAGACATGGGTGTCATCAGATACACTTTGAGCCAGCTCGACCCGTCACAGTCATTTCAGTAGTCTTGTGGGTGCCGCTGCTGGGTTGCAGCCAGTACCATCCTAGCAGCAGCAGCACTGGTGGCAACATGATGCAAAGATCCAAGGTCAAGACACCTGCTGGATGCACCACTCATTTTTGCTACCCTGGCAGTTGGCCAGCCATTGTGTCATCGGCAGGTGTCCAGCAAACAGACCCCCCCCCCACCAATGCGTGTGCATGCGAAACCCAGGAGGAGGTAGCTGCACAAACTCAAACATATTCGAGTCCACATGCTGCTGCTATATGTATGATTCAATACATTGCTCATACCTGCTCTTTCCTCTTCTTCTGCTGTGAGCAAGCTGCTGCTGCTGCTGCTGCTGCTGCTCTGCGGCGGTCCTGCTGTCGTGTAGTTGGAGGGCTTGGGGCGCTGTCAGAGTCATCTGAAGGCAACAAGTCCCACAGAAACACTTCTCGCTCGTAGCGCCTGCGGTGCACAGGGGTGCTGCGCCGCGGCGTCACCTGCTGCTGCTGCTGTTGGGGTGTTTTCTCCGCATGCCCCTTGCCCCTGATGCCCTCTCCATAACCTCTAACAACCTCGTCCTCTCCCACTGCCAGCTGCTGCAGCTGCTGCCGTATACGCAGCCGCTGCTGCTGCTGCGGAGACAAGCTAGTGCCCCCCATGCCCTGCTGTGCAAGCCACGTTCCAAGTTGCACCTTTTCTTCATTGGCCGCCACCACGTACAGGCTGGCCTTCCACTTCTTGCTGGGCCCCCTGCCCCCAAGCCTTTCAAAGGCTGTAGGGGTCACCCAGCTGCCATCCTGCAGCCGGACTTCCAAGCTGCGTGTGTCAAATGTGCCCGGCAACTCCCCACACACAATGTCGACCAGCTGACCTCCCTGGCCCTCATCCTCACCCTGGCCATGGTCTTGGGCTGGGGCCTCTCCTGCATTGCGCTGCTGGCCCTGCTGCTGCTGTGGCTGCTGTTGCGCCTGTTGCGGCTGCTGCTGCTGTTGCACCTGTTGCGGCTGTTGCGGCTGCTGCTGGTGGTGCTGCTGGTGGTCCTTGCTGCGCTGCCGCCTGGGAGTCTTGACTCTGGCCATCTGAGCTTCACAGCACAAACAGCACAGCACAGCAACAGCAACAGCACAGCACAGCATAGCATAGCCTGTGGGTGGGTGCCATGCGTAGCGCGTACGAGCTTTGCATGCAGCACGTTTTGCTGCTTGTTGTGTCACTCTGTGTCCCGGCCGCTAGCAGGTCAAGCCTTGTCAGTCACTACCGTACGGTAAGTGCGCTGGGGGCTGCCGTGGGAGAGTGTTTGCGTATGTAAGCCTCACAGATGTGAGGGGCGTGTGGGACAAAGTCCAGGACTGAGGCTCTGCTGGTTGAGCAGGGGGGTTCGGCACCTGGCTGTTGCTGCTGTTTCTGCTGCTGCTATGAGACGGCATACCTGTGCGTATGATCCTTTTGCTCTGATGCACAGTCACTCCATCAGGTTTCTGGCAGCTGAATGTGCTCCCCCAAGGGTCATCTGCAAAGGTTGAATGAAGTGCACACAGCATGTTAGCAGGGTCCCTACTGCTGCAGGCAAGAGAGGGGTGTCTGCCGTTATGCATGCTGCATTGACATGAGTTGATGTCTTGGCGAATGCTTTGTATTTGAAGGTGCAGCTGATTGAATGCAGCAGTTTGAGAAGCACACTCGTAGGGTGGTTCAACCACCATGGGGTTGGTGTGCTGCTGCGTGTGCAGGGACTTCAGAGACACTGACCTGATGATTGTGATGACCAATGGTCCCATCATAGTGGCACATATGCCCACATCAACGTGATGTGAGTGCGACAGCCTTGGTGGAGCAGCAGCTGTGTGCTGCTGTTTCGATCTGAGACAGCTGGACCCTACGCAATCTCCGCAGTGACATCATCGACATTAAGTGACTCATGGTGTATCACAGCGCGCGGAACGAGGCACCTTCCAATTTGGCTCAAAAACCGCTGCGGTACACCGCTGGCACTCCGGGCCTGGGATACCCCAAACTTTTGAAAGATGTCAAATTCAGCATATGATGCTTGAGTACGATGCGCACTCCATCATCTCCGACCCATCAGAGGTTGCTGCTGTGATCTGCAGGGACTGTTGTCACTTGTCCCTGAATGCTTCAAAAGTCCATTAACTGATTCACACCGTACATCTAGCAATTCAAAGCGGTTAGCGGGCCTTCGGAAGGGTCTCAATCAGAGTGGCAGCTACTGTTGTGGTAGCACCGGCAGGAGCACCTGGCCCACCTTGCTACAGTCTGCGCCTCCACACCACCACGTTGCAGCAGCTTTGATGCCAGTGTGAAGATTCTAAAACCCAAAATGCAGCAACAGCGTCGCCAGCAGCAGCAGCAACGGCAGCAGTAGCGCAAGATGGTCCGCACCAGAGCAAGGGCCGGGCAGTCCTCCCCTGCGGCAGGTGCGCAGAAATACCGCTGACCAAATGGTTGACAAGTACGTTACATGCAGCCAATTGTCTGACCTGAGCTGAGCTCTGCCAACTTCCAGTTGATCCACACAGCATGCAGCATTACAGGGTGTGGGTTCACTTGTTTGTTGTGCGTAGTAGTGTTGAGCTGGTTCACTCACACATCAGCTGTGCACAACAAACTGCCCAAGTGACAACCCAGGATGCTGCTGCTGCTGTATGTGTGTGGCTCCCAGGCACCCCTGCCCCTGGAGGGGGTGGGTCAGGCAGAGGGCAGGGGGAACCCCCACAGCATGGAGGCCAGCAGTGAACAGCAGCAGCAGCAGCAGCAGCAGCAGGGACAGCAGCAGCAGCAGCAACAGCAGCAGCAGCAGCAGCAGCAGGGACAGCAGGTCCCTGGTTCTGTTGGCCTGGACACTGTGCTGAGCCCTGCCAAGCTTCATGCTGTGCTGTCTGCTGTGAGTGAGGGACAGTGGATGGACGACAACGACATGGTAACAGCACTGACACAGTGAGTGCACTGACGCAATGGGAGGGGAGAATGACTCAGCTAGCACGGGACCATTGATGCAGCCCACCTGTAAGCAAGGTTTGGCCAGTGTCATTGTCTGTCGGCGCTTTTTCTCGAAGCTGTTCTGGTGCTGCTTCTGATGATGTAACGTACGTGTTGGCTGCCCCCCCCCCCCCACACACACACACTGGTAGGTATCTCGCAGATACACAAACCTGTTTTTGTCTGGATCATCAAGTATGACACCTGCACAATCAATGACGTTCAAGCTGCCGCCACACCACGCCCCCCCCCCCCCCAACCCCCACCTCCACTCCCTCTCCCCCCCCCCCCCCCCACCCCCAACCCCTAGGCTCCTTCTATCGCGTCTGCCTGAGGCTGAGCATCGTCAGTGGGTGATACTGCCCCCTGCTGCCTACGACCAACTGGCAGCAGCAATTGACACACACCTGGGGGTGCAGCAGCAGCAGCAGCAGGGGGGCAGCGGCAGCAGTGCCTACAACCGCCGTGTGAGGGGCATCAGGTCCAAGGGTGCTGCTGCTGGTGCCCCTCGGTTGGCCATTGATGAAGCACTCGACACTCTGATGGGGGGACAGGTGGGGGCGGTCACAGGCATGACATGGGGTTGTCATGCGAGTGTGTGTGTGTGGGGGGGGGGGGTGAAAAAGGTAGGGACTGATGTATTGTGTGCGCACTGGGTTGTCAAGTGGGGGTAGCCCAGGGGCAGCAGTGGTGCACGGGCATCACCTGGATGATATATGAAAAAGGTCTGGGGGGTTTTGTGAAGGGGGGGGGGGCGAGAGATGTCCAGGGCCCTGGGTGAGGGGGCAATGTGAGCATAACTGCAAGTGCGGACACACACCATCTTGCGCCTTCTGCGCCGGGAAGTCACCGCCACACCATCATCTCACTGTCTGCTAATGTGTCGCCTGGCGCACTTGCAACCTCACATGACCTGCACTCCCCCCCCCCCCCCCCCCCCCCCACCACCACCACCACCACCTTTCGGCTGGCACACACCCCTCCCCCACCCCCTCTCGCTTCCCCCCACCGGCGCTTTGTGTCTCCATCTCTCCTCTCCCCTGCAGGTTGGTTGGGTGTGTGACAATGATGGCAGCAGGCCGCAGCACCCACCACCAACAAACATACTCTTCATCGTAAGAACACCACTGCCAGCACCCGTCAACAGCAGCAGCAGCAGCACGCCACCACCTGGCAGCACTGACCAGCAGCAGCAGCAGCAGCCGGCTGGCCCCGCTGCTGCTGCTGCTGCTGCCAGCAGCCCCAGCAGCAGCAGTCACGTGAGCCTGGTGCTGCTTCACTCCCCTGAGTCCCTGGGTGTTACTGTGATGGCTCAAAACACTGGCTGCTGCAAACAGCTGAGGGCAGACCTGAACAGGAGCAGGAGGGGGGGCAGGACCAGGAAGAGGACAAGGGGGGAAGCAGAAGAGGAAGGGAAAGAGGCAGAGGGAGGGGAAGAGGGAGAGGCAAGCACAGGGGGAGAGGGTGGGTCAGGGTCAAGGCCAGGTCTTGACAGTCGTGCGTTGCTGCTGCACATTGACCCCCACAGCAGCAGGAGGATGGGGGGCTGTGCACTCAGCACCACTGGACGGCCCTGTGCACTGGAGCACCCAGGTGGGTGACGGGGGTGGTTCGGGGGGGAGGGGGGGGGGGCAGGGGGGGGGGGGGCAGGGGGAAGGGGCAAGGGGGGGGCGGGCAGGGGGGGACTTAAGGAATGGCTTCTGAATGTGTGTGTGTGGGGGGGGGGGGCAGTTGCAATAAGGGGAGGGGGCTTGAGGGTGGGGTGGGAGTTTTTTTTGGGGGGGGGGGGGGGTGTTGATCGCATGTTTGGGTGGAGATCGCTTCCTGCCACCCAAATATGAGTCTGTACTAAGGGGTGGGGGGGGGGGGATGCTCGAGATAGCGGTTGTGCGGTGCTCGACTGCTTGTCAACCTATGGTAGGGTAAGTTGACGCAGCAGTGGATGTGTTACCGCAGCAGTCACCGCCCACTGCTGCTTTTGGTGTGTTTGTGCTGCGCACATGTGCCACACTCCCACTGTCAGCAGCCATACACTGCTACCATATGCTTGCCTGCCTGCTTGATCATCGTCGCCCGCTCATTGAACCATCATCTATATTACGTGCCACCTTGCCTGCCTGTTTGCCTGCCTACGCGTTTGTGTGTTTGTCCAGGTGTTGACAGTGCCCTGGTGTTGGCCCCCATACTGGCTTACCTGCAGAACAGGGTCAGGGCAGCAGCACAAGTGAGGGGGGGGGGGGGTGCGCAACGGGGCCCGGGGTTGGGGGGGGGGGGGGGGTGTGCAAAAGAGCAAGGGGGGTGGACACAGCTGCAGCTGACAGGGGGAGGGGTGGCAACCCGGCGCAGGGACAAGGGGGGGGGGTGACGGTGCCGCATCTCTGTCATCAGTGTCAGAGCCTGCCTGCAATTGTTCAAGGATTTCCAGCACAAAGAATTTGTGACCACACATGCGCACCAACGTAACTGTTGCGTCCATGACCACACCATTGCCCTGTCCCGCCTCCCCCCCTTTGTTGCCCCCCCCCCCCCCCCCCCCGGGCGCGTCACGCCCCCTCCCTCCCTCCCCTCCCCCAGGACCCTGGTCGTGGTCGTGCCACCCTTGCCTCCAAGACTGGCCTCATGTGTGGCACACCCAACCACATCGCTACAGCAGCACTGACAACACCACCACTGCCAGCAGCATGCAGCAGCAGCAGCAGCAGCCGCTGCGTGTGCCATGCGTCTGTCCTGCTGCTGCTTGACTGGTTGTTGGCTTGGCCCCTCACACCCCAGCTGGTGCGGCAGAGGTTGCCACCACTGCTGGGGGAGGGGGAGCGTGGAGGGGGGGACAGCAGCAACCCAGCTTGCATGAAGGTGGGTGAGGTATGTTGGAGGGGATCACAATATGTGAGTTTCCTGGGGAGGGCGGGGGACACAGGAGGCCTAGTAACAAGCTTGCCAGTAGGAAGTCGGGTGTGGCTTTTGACAGGTAAAGGGGTGCGTGGGCAACAAGATGAATGGGTAGCATACCCGGTTTGCTATCAATGGCATATATGGGCATGCAGGTGACGCAGTGTTGTTTGAAGGGTGAAAGTGAAGCCCCCGCTCCCCCGAGGTGCCCCCCCCCTCAAGGCTCGGCCGTGGTGCTCCATGTGTGACATGTGGGGGTTGCATGGACACTCTGTTGCTTCTCAACAAACTTGTAGGTCACGCACTCCATGAAAGATGTGTGCATGGTGGCACACAGTGTCTGCCAAAGCCGCGAATCACTCATTGCTGTTGTCCCTGCTGCTGGCGCTGCCTTGTCCCTTCACCCCCTGCAGCCCTGCTGTATGGTCCTGCGTGGTACCCCCCTGCCTACGTCACACTGCTGGACAGACAACTGAGGGAGGGGGCGAAACACATCAGCAACCCACAGCAGCAGCAGCAGTACACTTGGCGGCAGCTGTTGACTCTGCTGGTTGACGCGCCAAGGGGGGACGAGGGCCAAGCCGGGTGAGTGTTGCTGGAGCTGTTGGTGGCAGATTGGGCACATGTATTGGCTGTCACGAGTGACCAACAAGCTGCCTGTTACGCCAGTCAGCGTGGTGCAAGTTCATCATAGCACAAAGGCAGTGTGGTGCATTGGCAGCTTGAGTTGCTCTAAAACTCCTGGTGTGTGTGTGTGGGGGGGGGGGGGGGGGGCTGGCAATGGTGGTGCATCAGGGGCGTCATCCAATGATGGTGTCAGGTGGAGCCGTTGGTCACGCCTGTTGCGAGTGTTGGGAGGGTTGGGAGGGTGGGGACGTCCGTATTGTGATCTCCACTGTTGTTGTTGTGCACCCCCCCCCCCTCCAAGGTAGGTAGGATGCGGACTATTGCTGCTGCAGCGTTGGTGGCTGAGGGGCAGGGGCCATGATGTGCGTGCGCAAGCCCCCTCCCCCCTTGTCAACATGCATTGTTCAAGGGGGGAATGGGGGAGAAGGGGGGAGAAGAGCTGCACAATGCAAGGATAGAAAGTAGTGCATTTCCTCTTACTCCAAATGGTAGGTTATGGGGTGTGGCGTGAGGACAAGATGCCAGCATCCGCAACCTTCACCCTTCCCCCTTCTTGACCCGGCCCCCAACACACAGGACAGCCCTGTGTCTCTACTTACTCAGCAGTGAGCTCACCCCCTCGTAACCAAACATGCCACCCATAGTTCATGGGCTTGCGCCTGACTTCTCCTCACACTTCACACCTCAACGCCCCTGATTGTTCGTTGCCTTCAGGCCCCACCCAGCCCTGCCGCCCTCCTACTCCACCAGGCTGTGCTACCCAGGGCCACTGGGAAACATACAGCTGTGCAAACAGCACGCAACAGCAGCAGCAGCGGCAGCAGCAGGACGTGGGGCGCCCGCCCTTCTATCCCGCCACATCCTGCCTGGCTGGTCCCCCAGCAGGTGGCACTATACTGCAGTCAGGCTCAACGCACATGCACACTGCAGCAATCCAACACCCAGCAGCAGCAGCAGCAGCAGCAGCAGCAGGATAACCCCAGCAGCAGCAGCAGCAGCAGCAGTGGCGTGAGTCTCTGTCATTGTCCCGTCTGTTGTGCTGCTGGGAGTTGGTGTCCACCCACCGCTGTGGTTGGCCCTGCCGCACCCCCCAGCAGGACTGGGCAGCAGCAGCAGCAGCAGCGGTGGGTGGCTGCCAGTGGCGGCCTGTCAGCATGGCGGGGGTGGTGGGGGAGATGGTGCTGGCGGAGGGGGGTGGGGGTGGCAGGAGGCACAGGGGGGTGCAGGCTGCAGTGATGAAGGGACTGGGGGTACTGGTACCCCCTCCAGTAACGCCACCAACACCAGCAGCAGCAGAAGGTGGGGGCCCAGGCCCAGCAGCGGCTGCAGCTGCAGCAGCAGCAGCAGCAGGAGGGGCAGGCTCACAGGGACAGGGAGCTGGTGTGGCACCAGGAGGTGCAGCACCCATGTCCCCTGGAACACCAGCAGCAGCAGCAGCAGCAGCAGCAGGAGCGGCTGCAGCTGGGCAAGTTCAGAGCACTGTGCTGAGCCGCCACCCAACATCCCGATCAGTCGCTGCCGCTGCCGCCGCCGCTGCTGCCGCTGCTGCTGCTGGTGGTGGTGGTGGTGTAGCTGCTCGTGCCTCTACTAGAGGAAGTGGTGTGCAACTAACGCCGGCTACGACCCGCGCAGCAACAGCAGCAGCAGCTGCAGCTGGGCGACTACAGAGGGCTGCTACTGGCCGCCGCCCAACATCCCCACCAGGCGCCGCCACTGCTTCTGCTGGTGTCCCTAGCAGGGGAAGTGGTGTGCCACTAAGGCAAGCAGCAGCAGCAGCACCAGCAGGGGTGGGGGCTGCAGCGGGCCGTGGCCCACGCCAGCCTGTCACTCGACAGCAGCTCGGGCCAGCAGCAGCAGCAGCAGCACCAAATGCACGCGCCGCATCTGCGCCTGCTGCTTCTGCCGGAGGAGTCCAGCGTGTTCCCACAACCGCCATGCAGAGGGGAGCAGTACCTGTTGCTGCTGCTGCTGCTGGGCCCTCAACCTCAGGGCGTATGCAGCAGCAGCAGAGGCCTCAGCAGCAGCAAGGGCGACGACAGCAGGCTGCTGCTGCTGGCGCACAGCCCAGAGGCTCCCAGCAGCAGCGGCGGCACCAGCAGCAGCAGCAGCAGCAGCAGCAGCGTGTGGTGGTGATGTATGCACACCAAGCCGTGTTGGCTGACCCTCAAGCAGCCGCAGCAGCAGTGCAGCAGCGGCTGCAGCACAAGAAGCGGGCTGCGGCTGCTGCTGTGCTGCTGCATCTCGATCTTGACACACATTGCCACACACTGGCAGCTGCAGTGACCAAGAGGTGCAAGCAGCGTGCAGCAGCAGCAGCAGCAGCAGAGCAGGTGGAGGCACCACTTGATCCCCTGGAGAGCAACGGCACGGCACCAGCGCCACACACACCATTGCTCCTGCGCCGATCACCGGCAGGGGCAGCATCTGCTGGAGCGCCAGCAGCGGTAGCGGCAGAGACATCAGGTCACGCATGGGGTGGGGGTGCTGGCAGTGAGCAGGACACCCCGCCACTGCTGCTGCACCCTGACAGTCCGCTAGTGCCGCTGATGGAGGCTGCTGCCGACTGCAGCGCACTCAGGCTGGGCAACACACAGGCTGACGAGCAGCAGGAGCGGAAGGAGCGGCGGCTGCTAAAGCGGCGACGGCGGGAACAGCGGCAGCTGCGAGAGGAGCGGCGGCAGAAGCAGCTGAAGCAGCAGAAGAAGCAGCTGAAGCAGCAGCGGCGGCAGCGACGTGAGGAGCGGCGGCAACAAAAGCAGCGCCGAGATGAGCGGCGGCAACAGAAGCAGCAGCGACGGCAGCAGAGGCAGCAGCGTGACGCGCAGCTGCAGCAGCGATAGTAGTGTCAGTGTATAGTGTGTTTGTTTGTTTAGCACAAGGCGAGGATGGTTGTGAAGGGTGTTTGGATTGGGGAACAGAGAGTGATGCATATGAAACCAAGTAACGACGTGCAAGGTGCATAGTGCGTCACCCTGCTTGCATTTGCAGTGCAGCCTGCTGAGCTGTGTGCCTGCGCTAGACCGGCATGACACATGTGGAGGTTGCTGTGGAGGGTGTGCAGTGTGTTCCTTGAGAAGCTCTGAGTTGATAAATTTTCTGACTTGCAGGTCAGACAGTTGTGAGCACGCGGAGTTGTGTGGTGGTGGTGTCAGGTGCTTTTGGCCCCATCAAGCCTAAGACGACACATCTTCAGCTGTCGTGAAGCATCGATATGTCGTATGTTCATGACGAATGGCATCATGCAGGTTGAGTTTGGAAAGCGGTGGTTTGTCGATGCTGCCCTTGGTCAGCTGTTCGCCTCGTGAGTCGGCTTCGCTCCGAGGATCGGGCAGCAGCAGCAGCAGCGCGCACTGTAAGCAATCGACTGAGTGTTGAAGCAATTTCACCCAAAGTAAAGTTGCAGCCGATGGTTCAAAGGGCTTCCCATCACCAATGGAATGCAGCTGCTCCACTAGCCAGCCTTGTTCAACAATTCCCATGCTTCATGGCCCCCTGTAGGCAGGACGTACCCACCCAATCACACACTGCCATCCGCAACAGCACATACACAAACACACTGTCAGGCGGTGAAACTGCAGCTGTCACAGCTGCAACAGCACATACAGTTACACTTACACAGTTACAGTAATTGGCTCAGCAAAAGCTGAGCAACCCACAAGGGAGCCAGAGGCTCATGGGGGACCAGGAAAGGTACACAAACACACTTTCAGCCTGCAACTACACTGCCAGCTTGCGCTGACGCATGCGTGTCGTCTGCATGCACGACAGGCACTGCTCAGCAAGCTGCCAACATAACACAGCACACAACGTCAAATTGGGAGGCCATATGATGTCAAAAACGACCTTTCACCGCACATATGCGCACTATCCACAGCGCAACAGAAAGCTAACATACAAACTGAACTTGCTCGCTGCCCAAGAACTGCAAGAGACAGGCACCAGCCGCTGCTGCCGCAATACAGGCAGCCACCGCTGCCACCTCCTCCCTCATCCTGTCCAGTTGTGTGCGTTGAGTATCTTTGACACCTCCTCAGCATACACACGGTCACACAGGGGGGCGGAGGGAGGTACCTTGTCAGGGTGGTAGCGAGCCTGAACAGCACACATACACACACACAGCAGCAGCAGCAGCAAGCACCAGGAATTAGTGGTACTCAGAGGCATGCACCCTACACATGCTCATGGGGCCAGTTGCTTCCGCTACACCACTTGCCCCTGAGCATGCCTGCTGCTACCTAACACCTGCTATATGCAAGCAGGTCCCGTGTGCTGTGTTATGCGTGCTTTGGTCTGTATCAGCACGCATGTAACCTCTGTGCCTAACACATAGAGGGTGCGCAAAGGAGCCAAGTGCTCGAGCCTGTTTTACCCCTTGTGTTGTTCCGCACACCCGGGGAGCTTGCATGCTGGTTGTCTTTGCAAATACGCAGGTGGGCTGAGAGGTTGGTAGTAGAGAGACAGAGGGATATAGTGGTGCGGAGGCAGAGCTATTTCATCGTTCCCAATGTACATCATGTGCACACGTCTGCCAGCCCCCCCCCCCCCCACCTTGGCCTGTCTCAGTGCCCTCAGCTGCTCCTGTCGAGTGAAGCGCAGTCGGGTGCGGGGCAGCATGTCCAGGTGCAGCAGCAGCAGGACTAGGTCACGCAACCTGCGGCACAACACAAGCCAACACAACAGTGGGTGAACAGGTGAGTACACATGACCTTTGTGGCTGAGAGGGACGGACATGTCAAGCATGCTAAACTACCCCCCCCCCCCCCCCCGGGGGGGTAGAACACAATCAGCAGTGCAACTTGACCCTGACGTTCCCGCTCATGCAAGTGCAAATCGTGCCCGCAAAGACGTGAAGCCCATGCGCAACGCTTGTGAGTGCACTGCCAGGTTCGCTACCTCAGGCTGCAAGCCGCGCTGGCTTGCGGTTTGCTGCGTCAGGCTGTACCATGCATGCATGCATGTACTGACAACACAGGGTGCAGGGCGTGTTCAGGTTGGGTTGCGTTGCCAGTTGAGCTGCCGGCGGAGGCAGAGAGCTTGGACAAGCAAAGCGGCACAGACGCATGTGACGGCCGCACATGTGTGCATGGCGTTAGACTTGGCTGCCGGCCAGTGGCACTGCCGGCCAAGGCAGAGAGCTTGTGAGGGCAATGCGGGAGAAATGCATGCTTTTGACCCTCAAGACGCAGCCACCAAGACAAGAACCACAGCATACAAGAACGAAGCTTCCAATTGCAGCAGCATCGCCATGTGCACCCACCTTACGGCTGTCCCCAGCTTAGCGTCCAGCTGTTTGCGTGTGCGTTGCGTTAGCTGTTCCCGCATTGCAGCCTCATCAGCGGCAGCACGCGCCTGAGCCTGGTGGTCAGCAAGACGCGCAGCAACACGGGCCTGCAGCAGCAAAGGCAGCAGCAGCAGCAGCAGGAGCAGCACGTAAGCACAGTATGCCTTGCAAGCTCAGCAAGCTCAGTGGCGATTGGCTCACCAGCCAACTGATCACAACACAACAAAACTAGAGGTATGTCAGCTGCCCGGAAGCTGGACCCAACACAGAGGCATACGCCAACCTCGAACAAATACATTCCCTGCCCACGCCGTGCTCTCCCACACAACGCAAGGTCCAAGCGCCACTTAGTCCCTTACAGCGCTGCCCCCTCTCACATGCAGCTGCTCTGCCCGTTGCTGCCGCAGCCTCTCCGCCTGCTGCTGCCGCACGGCTGCTGCCCGCTGCTCCCACTCACGCTCCTCTAGCTCAGCAACAGCGCTGTCGGCAGCAGCGCAGCCCACGCCTGCCCCAACAGCAGCAGCAGCATCTGGCTCACAGCACACCACCGCAGATGCTGCTGCTCCACTAATTGCGTCCTCGACACCCTTGACGCTGTCCGTGTCTTCTTTCACGGCCTGCTTCTTTGCTGCTGCAAGGGAGTCTGTGCCCAAGAGGGCAGCAGCAACCTCCTGTGCAGCTGCCGCCAGCGACTCCAGCTGGGCCATCAAGACATCCTCAAGGGGGTTGGTGTGATACTGCTGCTGCTGCTGCTGCTGCTGAGACCCCTGCCGCTGCAGCCTCTGCTGCTTGATGCCTTGCTCAAGGCCACAGCCAGCCCCACCACTGACATCACAACTGACCCCTCCCGATGTCTGGTGCACTCCCTCACCGTTTGGCCCCAAACTGACCGCCCCTGCTGACACTGACGTGTCTTCTGCTGCTGCTTCTTTGATGGCGGCGGCTGCAGCTTCTGCAGCTGCTGATGCGGGGGCGCCAACCGTTTCTGCTGCTTCTGTGGCTGCTGTCTTGTTGGTTTGCAGGCCTGCTGCCGCCATCTGCCTGGTGCTGGCTTCAGCCCCCGCAAAGTCAGCCAACCCTGCCGCTGCTGTTCCTGCTGCTGCCAGCTTGTGCGCCTGTTGCACAGACCACTTAGTCCTGCAACGAGCAGAATGCTGTTTATGGTGGTGGCGCTGGTGCTGCTGCTGCGCATGGCCAGGGTGCAGGGCGCAGCCTCCATCACCACCTTGCCCTGCTGCTGCTGCCGCTGCTGCTGCAGGCGGTCCCTGCTGTTGAGAGGGCAGCCACTGGTCCTGCCGGTGGTCTGCACCACCCCCAGCTGTCACAATCTTGCCACCAGGCGATGGCGCTGCTGTTGCTGCTGTTGTTGTTGCTGCTGCTGCTGCTGCTGCTGCAGCGGTTGCATCATTGGCCGGCTTGGCGCAGCCGCTGCTGTGGTGGCGCCGCTGCTTCTTGACTATGGGTCGTGCCAGCAGTGCAGCAGCACGCTTGCGCAGCGCAGCACTCGCCAGGATCTGCTGCGGCGACAACGGCGCAAATAGCGCTGGTGCTGCTGCTGGGGCATGCAGCCCGATGGGTGCTGTCTGTGGGGCATACATTCATCAACTTCTGAGGCGCCCCAGCTGGATGGCACACACAAAGCAGACAGAACAAACCAGCATAGCAGCACCTATGGCGTCAGCAAATAAGTCCAGTAGCTGATGTCTGGAGGACAGGTGAGGAGCACCTGTTTAAGGGTTGGAAATGCTGGTGCAACAGGAGGGTGGACGAGGAGCGGATGAACAGTGGCAGCAGGTTTCAGCATAGGTTGCTGAGCTGACCTTGTGGTGGATGCACACCAGCTGTGGCACCACCAGCTTCCCTATTGATTTTGATGCTGCTGCCTGTGCGAAAACTGGCACTACTGTCGGAGCTGGTGCTGTTACTGGTGCTTGTGCTCACACTGCACTGTGCACAGCACTGCTGTCACAGGTCAGGCCCTGTCTGTCTGCACCACCACGGCGATATTGACTTGATTGGTATGTGCCACTGTAGTCTCTCACAATGCTGCAAGCGTCCAGAGGGCCACAAGACAAGACAGATCAGCAGTGCAGGGGACTCCTCAGAGACAGCTAGTGAGCCCAGTGCGCGAAACAAAACGCAGTGCTGTCGAAGGAACGGCAGCAGGTGGTTTAGCTGGCACCTGTGGCGCACGTGGCCTGAGCAACTGTTTTTTGAATCAGACAGCTGTCAACAGTCCTCACATTCAGCCTTGAAGACAGTTGAGCTTCCTCCAGCGTCCCAAACTGTGGATGTTGATTGATAGCTGCATTTTACCGTACCCAGGGTCCAGACAGACAGCCAGCTTTCACTTGGCCTGCAAGGCTGGAGCTGACATGCATCTCTGCTGCCACTCTATCCTGCACATTTGACGGAGCTGTGTTGTAAACGGGGCTCCCGTTCCGTCCGCAACCCCGTCGAAGGAAGGGGGTGAGGCAGCCCGGTTTTGTCACGATCGCAGGTATAGTGCAAACCAATCTTTTTGTTGCACTGCACAATATCAATCCAGGGGGGCTCCGCCCCCCTTGCCCCCCGTTATCTTTCCCTGTGTTGGTGCACTGCAATGAATGCAGCCAGTTGCTATGAAGCAGGGGGCTAGCCCCCCTTGCCCCCCACCAACACCCTTGCAGGTCCAGACTGTGCCATGTGCAAGGCTGACAGCAGCAGCACGGCAGTATTGGCAGAGGCCCAGGGGGGCAGTCTGTCCCCCTGCCTTGCAAGCTTAGGTGTTGGTGCAACCAATGGCTTCACCCGTGTCAAGGGCGGGGGCCCAGGGGGCAGTCAGCCCCCCTGCCTTGTGTGCAACAGACACATCAGCAGCAGCACAGCAGTGCTGGTGGCGGGGGGCCCAGGGCAGTCAGCCCCCCTGCCTTCCAGGTCCAAGTGTTGCTGCAAGCATTGGCTTTGTTTGTATTGAGGGCGGGGGGCCCAGGGGGGCAGTCAGCCCCCCTGCTTGGTGTGCAAGAGACACAGCAGCAGCAGTAGCATTAGTGCCAGTGGCGGGGGTCCAGGGGGGCAGTCAGCCCCCCTGCCGTGTGCAATAGACAGCAGCAGCACAGCAGCAGTACTGGTGGCGGGGGGTCCAGGGGGGCAGTCAGCCCCCCTGCCTTCAGGCTGATGTTCTGCTGCAACCACAGACTGAATTGTGTTGTTGTCGATGTTTACAACAGCAGCAGCAGCACAGCAGTACTGGTGGCGGGGGTCCAGGGGGCAGTTAGCCCCCCTGCCTTGCAGGCTGCTGTTCTGCTGCAACCACAGACTGAATTGTTGTCATTGTCGATGTTGTTGGCGACAGCTCAGGCGCCTGCCATCTTTACGTGGTAGTTTGATATCGACTCGGGCTGCAACCTTCAATGCAAGGCTGGCATGCATACAGCCTGCCCATAGTGCTGATCGCAATCCCTCCTCAACAATTACTACGTTCACTCTATGGACGTACAGTAACAAGCACGTGCTGCATACGCGATAGCTGTTGGTCACACCATTTCGAACACCTTTTTGAATTCGTATCTTCAACGGTATTACACAAATATTACTCAAATATTACTCAAATATTACTCATTTTGTCACTCTTTTGCTCGGGCCACAGGCTCTCCGAAGGATTCTCCTTCTCCGAGGACAGTTCTCACTGCCTGTAAACTTCTCACTACCATTCATTTTCTTTTGCGAACTGGAAAGCGTAATCACCCAGCAGAGGCTGTCGGTCTCTCAAGGCACATCACCCCTCAAGTGTGCATATCACGTGGTTGAGTTGACCTGTGGCTGTCACTGCCAACCAGCAGCCCATATACCGAGTTTGCTTCAACGGCACTGCTCCCAACCGAAACAATATACACACCACCACTACTACCATCACCAGCATGAGGGAGGCACCGCCAGCCAGTGGGTCGCCAGCCCGTGGGGACACCTGCAAAATAAAAATGCCTCCCAATGTGCAAAGAACCGCGGCTACGACTGGACACTGCCAACATGCATTCAGAAGCATGCTCCTCATCAACAACAGATAGCAATAGGCCTGGCATGTGTGTGTAACCAGTGTGGCACAACTTGCCGGCATGCATGCAGCCAACATTGTCTATTTTCGGTGGTGCTGCTGCTGACACAGTCCCCCCATGCCTTTGCTTGACCACAGCCTGTGGCAGTTGAGCCACCAGCACAAAACATGCAGGACCTGATGCTTGGTGCAAGGGAAATGGGGGCAGGTGGACCCATCATGCGTGTGGGTGAAATGCACGACAAATGCGCCCTCTAACTCACATTGAAATGCCAAGACACTGTGCTGAGACCGTTGTTGCCCAGAACCAGTGCCTTGACTTGTCTCACCACACTGATGATCCTACTGCTGTGCTGAATCATGTGCCACAGCGCATGGGCCATGTGCTAGTAGCCTACAATGGTAAACATGCATTGCAAACAGAACAGACATACGTCCACACAAGGAGTATTATAGCATGCATGTGGCAGTATGCCGTCCCAACCAAGCAGGCTGTACAAAGCAAGATACACACGTGCCTGCAGCACCTACAAAAGTACACAGGTACCTGACATCAAGCACTCATGCGATGCACCTGTGACTGTCCTGGTGAGATGCACTGGATCACTGTACACCATGCATATGTGTCGATACTACAACTACACAATGAGGCACATGCACCATGCAGTAGTACAGTACAATCAATCGCTTCTTGGACACTCACAACAGTACCAAGGAACACTGCACGTACGACACATACACAGCATGGGCAGCACACCAGATTGCCCATGCTGTGTAGTTGCACAATAGTTCAAAGGTACAGTACGGCACAGCTTGGCAACACGCTGGGCCACTCCAGAAGGCGACCTGCACACCTGACCAGCCGATGGGTGGCGTGTTGCCCTGCTGTAATATGGGACGACACGCACACCCACACAAACAGCATGCCAACACCACACCCGTGGCAGCTTGGAAAAACAAACATACAATTGAGAGGGGTGCATCAACAGTGGCAACGTCATTAGGAGCTGCATTGAATGTAGCTCCTTGTGTCAACAGTACCAGCCCACTGACACCCACCCTGTGTACTACTGTACAAGCCTGTGACGGCACCTGACTGCGCCCCAGCTGCAGTGTTGCAGACACTGCAGACTTGAACCACCGCAACAAGACTGATCCCACAATCTTTCGCCCCAATCACTTGCATCTGCTGTGTCAGGGCGTTGTCCTGAGGTAGGGGCACCCCTCAGCAGCCCACCCAGAAGCCGACCACCCTCCTGACTTCAACACCCTACAACCCTACTCAGGGGTGGCACCAGCAGGACATGCTGCTGCTGCCGTGGCTGCTGTAGCACTGGGCTGCTCAGGCTGCTGTGCGCAGATCCACGGGAGTGCGGCTGCCGCTGCTGCCAGTGCTCAGCAACCCAACATCGACTTGCTCACTCACACTGGCAGGCGGCAGCGGCAGCAGTAGCAGCAGCAGCAGCTGACTGCCCTGCTGTGCCTCTGTCCTGGCCCCGGACCCCTTTGCACCAATCGCACCTACCAACTGCAGCAGCAGGGTACAGAAGGCGTGTACTTGGGCCAGGGGTGCCAGACCAAGGGTCTGTCTAGTCCCCACACTCCGAGTCCTCCTGTGCACTGTACTCCTCCTGCGATTCTTCCTGCTGCCACTGTCCCTGCCCGTCCCCCTCCTCCTCCCACTGTTCCATCAAGTCCCCCTCCTCCCATTCACCATCTGACGCCCCCTCTGCACCACACGCCTCCTCCCCCTGCTGCCCCTGCTCCCACTCCTCCTGCCCATCATCCTCATCATCCTCATCATCCTCCCACGCCTCCTCCCCCTGCTGCTGCTGCTGCTGCTGCTGCAGTGGCTCTGGCTGCATCCTGCCGTCTGCTGCTGCCGCCTCCAGCTTCTGCCTGTAGTGCAGCAGTTTGGCCTCCCAGCTGCTGCATGCTGCTGCTGCAGCCTGCTCCCACTCAGGCCCCCGCCGCCGGGCCACCTTGAGCAGTGCAGCACCTGCAGCAGCAATGCTGGGCTGCAGGGGGATGCTGTCAAAAGACAGCCTGTCGTGCCCGCTGCTGCTGGGGCTGTGACCCTGCTGCTGCAGGGTGGTGTCTGCTGGGGCCGTGAAGCTGTTTGGGTGCTGCATGCGCACACCCACCTCTGTATCCAGGCCAGGGGGTGTGTGGGGTGAAGGGAGGCTGCTGCGCCTGCTGCTGCTGGGGTTGGTCCGCTGCTGCATGGTGACAGCTGCCATGAGCTTGAGGTGCTCCCACTCCTCGCGCAGCCCTACAGCCAGGCAGGGGGGGGGGGGGGTGGAGGCAAAGACTCAACTCCGTGCAAAAAGAGCACCACTTTTGAGTTGGACTCGGACTCAAAACTAAAGGCAAGGATGGGTGAAGGAAAGTATGATACAGAGGGTATGGAAAAATGTGAGGTGTGTGTGTGTGTGTGTGCAGGAACAGGCTTCAACCACTCCCCTAAATGCCCCCACCAACACCTGTGCGGTACTTACGTACCCCTTCGCCCTAACAGCCCTCAGGGGAGGCTTGATCACACCACCACCGCCACTCACGCTGTTCACGCAGTTGACCTGCCGTCTGTTTCTGCGTCATAGCCTGCAAAAAATACTCAGCGGCGCCCCCCCCCCCCCCCCCCCCCCCCCCCCGCCGGCCCTCCCCCGTCCCCCCTGCCCTCCCTCCCCCCCCCCCCTTCTGCCCCCTTCCCCTCCCCTCTGCAACCCCCCCCCCCCCTGCTCTTTCCTCCCTCACATATCAAGCGCCACTCACGCTGGTCACGTTATTGCCATGCAGCCCGCTACTGCGCCTCCACCCCCAAGTCCAACTCAGCGAGTCCCCCCCCCCTCTGCCCCCCCCCCCCCCCCCCGCCCCTCCCCTTGCCCTCCCCGCTCCCCCCCCCCCCCCCCCTCTTTCACACCACCAAAGCCACTCACACTGGTCACGTTGTTGCCGTGCCGCCTGCTGCTCCGCCTCCACCCGCAGGTCCAAGTTGGCCAGTGCCTCAGGCCCCACACGGCGTGCTGCAGCTAGGGAACCATGGTTGATGTCCAGGTCCTCACTCTTGGCCTGCAGCTGACGCAACTTGAGCCGCTGCTCCAGCTGCTGCAGCTTGCTTGGCGGTGCGACGACCTTGCGCTGCACGGCAGGACCCCGCCGCTGCTGCTGCTGCTGCTGGTGCTGCTGTGCTGCTTCACCTCCGCTGCTGCCACGGCGGCCACCGCCACCGCTGCCACCAGCAGCTCTACTGCCGCTGCCACTGCCAGCTTGGTTGGTGCTCAGGGGCCTGCTGCTGTCGGCTGCTGCTGCTGCTGCAGCGACAGCACCCAAGCCATCAGCACCTGCAGCTGCTGCATCGTGTCCGCCAGTCTCATGCTGTGCTGTCCGCTGCTTCTTGCAATCCCCGGCTTGATCCTCACAGTGAGGCTCAGGGTAGGCAAAGTGCCCTCCGACATGAAACGCAGCAGCAGCTGCAGCAGACCCAACAGCAGCTGCAGCAGATCCAGCAGCATCCGGCTGGCCCAGTTCTTGCTGCTGCTGCTGCTGCTGCTGCTGCTGCTGCTGCTGCTGCTGCTGTCGCTTGCGTTTGCGGCCGCTGCTGGCAGGCTTGACGCTGCCAGGCTCTGTCCCGCTGCCGCCTCCGCTCTGCTGGGCAGCAGCACCACCAATGCCAGCAGCAGCAGCCTCAGCAGCAGGGTACACTACTGCTGCTCCTGCTGCTCCTGCTGCTGCTGTCCGTGCCGCCCCTGCCCCCTGTGCAGGATCCTCCTCATCCTCCCCCTGGCTATCTGGAATGATGAGGTCGCCATCTGCAGTAAACCTGGCAGCCCCACCAGCAGCAAGCTGACACAGCTGCTGCTGCTGGTACACAAAGGCACCTAGGCCGCCAAATGCAAAGGCGGCGGCAGCGGCGTCGCCTTGCGTACCAGTGAGGTCTGCTGCTGCTGCTTGTGGTGGTGCTGGGCTGGCCTGCTGAGGTCCCTGTGGGCCTGCTGAGGTAGCGCCAGGCAGCTGCTGCTGTGACGACTCAGCGACACCAGCCTGCTGCTGCTGCTGCTGCTGCTGCTGCTGTGGTGATGCTGCACCAGCAGCAGGGACACAAGCAGCCTTGTCGGGCCCTGCCGCAACACCAGCGGCGGCAGCACCAGCAGCTGCAGCAAATGCTGCTGCGCCGCACTCATACTGTGGGCCCAGCGGTGACAGCTCTGGGCAAGGTGGGCTGTACTCAAGTGCCTGCAGCAGCAGCTCTCCCTGCGATGCAGTGCGGCCAGTGGGGCGGATGTACATCAGCTCCGCTCCTTGGCCTGAGGGGAAGGGGCTGACAGCATGGGTGCCTGACAGGCCCGACCCCCCAGCAGCAGCAGCAGCAGCAGCAGCAGCAGCACCGTCTGCTGCTGCAACGGCGGCTTGGCCATCTGCTGCTGGTTCGTTGGCAGCAGCATGTGGGGCGTCTGGGCCGGGTGTGTCACCCTGCCCTGCCACGTCAGCTGCTGCTGCTGCTGCTGCTGGTGCCGCCAATGCTGCTGCTGGTGACCCCGTAACTCCCTGCTGCTGCTGCTGCTGCTGCTGCTGTGTGGCGCTGTGGTGCTGGTGCTGCTGTGTGGCGCTGTGGTGCTGCTGCTGCTGCTGCTGCTGCAGTGTGCAGGGGGTTGGGGCTGGAGGTGTTGCTGGTTCTGTCCACCCTGCTGCCCTGAGTGCCTCATCCCTCGTCATCCTGTGCAACACCATGAGGGAGGACACTGCGTAGGTGCCACACACAGATGGGAACATGGCACAACCAGTGAGCAGATCCACAGGTGTCCCGTCACATCCAGCAGCAGCAGCAGCACCAGCAGCAGCAGGAGAGGATAGTGGGGAAAGTACCACCTCACTGCCTGCTGCTGCCGCTGCTGCTGCTTCTGCTCCTGCTGGTGCATGTGTGCCTTGCTGGGCAGCAAGCCTCAGACCAGATGGGGTGACGCCAGGCGGCGGCAGCTGCAGTGCTGCCCCAGCAGCACCAGGCTGCTGCTGCTGCTGCTGCTGCTGCTGTGGTGATGCTGAAGCAGCAGCAGCAGCAGCAGCAGCAGCCCATGCTGGACCCAGCAGCAGCTGCTGCTGCCTGGTCTGCTGTTGTAGCCTGGCCGGCAGCAGGCCTCACAGGTGAGGCACCTTGACTGGGCGTGTCCCCCTGACCCGGCTCATCTTCTGCTGCTGCTGCTGCCAGATCCTCTTCCTCGTCCCCGGTTTCTGCTGCTGCTGCCGGAGCTGCTGCCAGCAGCGCTGGTGAATCTGCAATAGCCCCATTGGCTGCTGACTGCTGCCGCTGTGTGGCGGCCTGTTGCCGCTCTGGTTGCAGGGCAGCAGGCCCAGATGCGGCACCTGCTGCTGCTGCTGACTGTGCAGCGCCAAGAGCCAGCGAGTGGGGGCTTGGGGTGGGTGGTGTCCCTGGCTGTGTCCACCCCGCTGCCCTGAGTGCGGCATCCCTCGTCATCCTGTGAAGCACCATGAGGGAGGACACTGCGTACGTGCCGCAGACAGACGGGAACATGGCACAACCCCGGGTCCACCCAAGGCCTGTGCCAGCAGCAGCAGCACCGGCAGCGGTAGCGGCTGTGCTGTCACCAGGTGTGACCGCTACTGCGCTGGCTGCGTGCTGCTGCTGTTTACTGCTGCTGCCACAGCCAGCAGCAGCAGCAGCATCAGGAGATGCGCTGTTGCTGCCCCTGCTGCTGCCACCCCCACCAGATGCTTGCTCTGCTGGCGAGCCTGACTGCTGCTGCTGCTGCTGCTGCTGTTGGGCCCCTTTGTGCTTCTTGTACGGCTGCTGCTGCTGCTGCTGCTGGGTGGCCCTGGCCCGTTTCTTGCAGCTGCTGCTGCTGCTACCGCCGACTTGCTGAACCACTGAAGCAGCAGCAGCAGCAGCGGCAGCAGCAGCTTTGCGCAGTTTCCGCTTCAGTTTGCGCCTCCTTTTGGCCCTTTGTTCGCGCGCATCCTCCTCAGGAGAGGGGGCCAGCAGCTCCTGAGTGGACGGCACGGCACCACCCTGCTGACCCTCACCCTCAACCTCCTCACCCTCATCCTCATCCTGCTGCCGCTGCTGCTGCAGCTCCTCCTCGATGATCCAGTAATCATTCCCGTACGAGACGAAGACCTCCGTCCCCTCAGGCAGGTTCCTCGTTGCCTTGAGGTAAACCTCCTTGCAAATCCCCCCTGAGCCCTTGGTGTACCTGGTCAGGGGGTGAGAGGTGACCGGGGGGGGGGGTGACGATGGTTGTTACACCACGTGTGTGTGATAGGGACAAGGCGATGTTGCAGGGGACGATGGGGTGGGTCGCTGTCATCCATTTGTGTGCTTAGATGCAGCCCATGGCATGTGCTGCTACCGCGGCGGGGGTTGGGGGGGGGAGTGATTCCTCACCTGTACTCTCCGACGCTGTGCGCTTACAGCACTCATTAGTGGGAGGAACAACCCAGCTGCAGCAGCACCAGCACCAGCACCAGCACTCTCACCTCACCTCCCCGTAACCACACCCCAGCAGGTGGAAAGGGGTGCAGGTGGGGCATGCTTGAGCGACCACTACAGCCAACTGTTTCTGCGTGCTTAAATTGAGTAAGCAGGCACGTAACCAACTCAGTGCAGGGAGGGGTCGCCCCCCCCCCCCTGCCCTGCCAGTAATTGGTGCCCCACCCCCCCTCCCCCCGCTTGGTACAGCAGCCACAGGACCTGCACCGCATGTCCACTCACCTGTCCTGCCATTTTGCGTTGTTGCCTTCAGCGCTTCGTGCATCGTTGGCAAAGGATGCCCCACCCTCCCCATCCTCCGGCTCTTTGATACCGTTGATGGCGGTGTGATTGAATACAAGGCTCCGTATGTGGCTGCCCTTGTCAGCCTTGCGCAGCACGCGAGCCTGCCGGTAACTAATCTCCCTTCCGTGGTATTTGGTAATGAGTTCACCACGCTTGAAGGGCCTACAGGTCCACAACCCCAGCCCAGCATCTGTGTTGAGAAAGTCAACAACACAGCAAATAGAGAGGCTGTGAGGGGCACAGGGGTGAGAGCTGCATGCAAGACGGGTATACGCAGACATCTGATGCGTTACTGCTGGCCACATTGGGTGTACGTGGCATGCAGCTGTAGCAACAGTTCGATCTGTGCACCATCAGTTTCAAAAGCTGACCTGGAATGCTCGAGGCGCGAGTCTCCACACCATGTCCAATGGTTGCAGGTTTACGCATTTTTGACGCGGCACTGAGGTCCGCAGCGACACATCAAAGAACAAACTGCAAGACAAACGACAGGACACGACACAGCCGACGCCGGTTGTTGCTTCTTGAAGGTGAGATCAAAGCAAGAACCAAAAGCAGATCAAAGTGGACGTAGTGCAGTTGACATTGCAGTTGACGGTGACTTGATTTAAACACTTGTACAGCTGCTGACAACACAGCCTTCTTGACAACGTGGGAGAGTTGCAAACGCTGCCACTTACATTTGTAATTATTTGAAAACTTACGCCTATGGAATCAGCTCTTGCTGGTCGCCCCCTGTAACTGAGGCTGTAGCAGTGCTACTGTAGCACAGTTACACAGGTGATGCCAAAGCAGCCATATATCACAAGCTGCTGCGACCGTTTTATGTTCTCTTGGTTCCCGCTGGTTCCTTGTGGCTTGTGCTGCATCCACCCCCAAGAAAGCCTTTGATCAACCAGTGATTACCAACAACGCTGCACTTTGGACCCATCCCGACCTGTCTCTGCATCTCAATGGCTGTATGTGATACTCAAAGACACGAGAGGCCATACACCACATCCCAGGATGCTTGCCGGTGGCAGGAAATGGTCATGCCGCTGTGTTTGTCGGCACCCCTGCTCTCTCATGAGCTGATCAGCTGCACACGGCCAACAATTGCTGCTGGCAAGCCCTGCAGTAAGACAGCAAAGACAAACCAGAGCTGCTTGTTGAGACAGCAGCTGCTGCAGCACCATGTTGGGTGTGAGGCAGTCGCAACTTGCAAAGTTGCAGGTTGGTGTAGGGGCAGCAGTGGCAGCAGCTGTGGCAGCAATGCTGCAGCTAGGGCTGCAGCAGGCGGCATGTCTGTTGGTGGAGTTCGTGCATGCTCGCACCATCACTGGTAGCTCCATAGCAACTGTTATCAAGGGCCAGGTAGCGTCAAGGGTTGTTGCCGACAAGCAAGCATCAGTGCTGCCAGATACCAGTGTCAATTTACACAGCAACCATTGCCATAGGTGCCCTTGAGCATCAGGGGCTTGACATCGACAGCAGTTGCATTCTGAAGTGTGGCCGTAGCACTTACTGTCAGGCTGTAGCTTCCCTTCCGGTCCAGCTTTCAGCCGGTTCAAACGGTGTTAAAGTGCGGTGTTGAAGTGCACGGCCGCATCCAAAGAGTGCGTTTTTGGAAGAAGGAAAGTCGCTCTTGCTCAGGAGCCCATTGCTGTACTTTCCTGGGACCTGCAGTGGAATCTCTCGGACAAACCCTATCGCAGCCTGTTGCATACCACAGCTCTTGAGCGTGTCACAGCAACACATCTCCGTTTGGCCTTGAAGGTCAATCGCCTTGGCGCCTGCTGCGCGCGCACCAAACAAACCTAGCTAGATCACCTGCGCTTGCTGTTGCGGTGGAAGCTGCACTCCAGCGCGAACATGGTGCACATATCCAAGGTATGTGACGCATAAATAATATATAGCACCTTCACTCGTCGTTTGAGTTCCGGAACGTGCCGAAAACAGCACCGGGACTGCAGCACCAACTTTGGATCAAATCAAGGACGTGTGCTGCTTTGCCTGCAGGTGGTTGCGGAGATGCGCTTCCGTGGGGTGGAGCCTCAAAATTACTACCTAGAACAAAGAACATCAGACCTTCTGTGGTAAGTCACCCTCAGCCCCCCCCCCCCCCCCCCCCCCCCCCCCCCCCCAAAAACCCCCACCCAACCAGGTGCCCCTCTTCGTGACTCGTTCACCGCCCAGCCGGTTGCCGCAGCATATGTTACTTGAAGCTGTGTCACGACACCCCAATGCGCACGTAGAAGCAGTGCCACCTGCCCCCCCCCCCCCAACACCACCGCCACCCTCACCCCATTCCAACCCCTCAAAGTATGGGCCAGCTCATTGAAGAGAAGCTGCCAGCATAGACTCTACTATCAGGCTGTTTGACAAATCCCACCGCCACCTCCTTCCACCTGCTTGCCTGTCTGACTGCCTCTGCTGCACGTGTGTCTGCTGCCACACCAGGTTGACCCTGAATGGCAAGGAGTACCCCCCCCTGAGTGGAGCTGATGTGGTGCGCACATGCGCTGCAGCTGCAGGGCAGCACATCACCACAGCAGACTGCAACGGCCGCACCCAGCGGTTCAACTACGACGCCCCTAAGCCTCTCATCAGTGAGGTTGAGTGTGAGATCCGTGGGACGCCAACCTGCCAGACCTACTCTGCAGGGGATGGGGGGGCTGCACCTGCACACACACCTGCACGGGGGCCCAGGGGACCTGCAGCAGCAACAGCAGCAGGTGGGGTTGGTGTTCTGGAGCCGGCCACCCCTCCAGCAGCACTCGGTGGCGGCATCTCTGCTGCGGCAGGGGCTGGCAGCGGCCACGTTTGTGGTGGAGGGGCCCGCCAGCGCGCTGCTGCTGCTGCTGGTCGTGCCGCTGTCGTCCCCCTTGACTTTGGTGGGCTTCAGGTTGACCCCGAGCTGATGTACCTCCTGCAGACTCAGGTGGGCGTGGAGCAAGGGGGCAATGGGAGGGGGGAGAGGGGGGGGAGGGGAGGGAGGGGAGGGAGGGGGGAGGGAGGTTGACAATGCAGGCACAGCACTTCACCACGCAGCCAACCACTCACGCAATGTTTGAGGCCTGCCCCTAGGGCCAGGCGTTGGCCCATGGCCCACTCCCCCAGACACCATGCAAAGTACGAGTGCCTGCGTGTCTTGCCTGCAGCTGGTGACATGTGCCTGAATGGATGCACTGCATGAATGCATGAATGTTACTTCACTTGCAGGTGCTTGAATGTTACTTTACATGCATTCTCTGTGTCAACACTACGAGAAGCCTCCTTTTTGCCATTCCTGTGAGGCTTGAGCTAGTTCTGTACCTCAGGGACAGTATCTTGAGTGTGCTGCGACTTATGCCTTCAGCCTTGTGCATCATACATGTGTCTTATGTAACTGACTTCCTCCCTGTTTCTGTCTTTGGCTGCACCTGCTGCTGCTGCTGCTGCTGTTGTGTTCAGCATGGTGGTGGCCTTGTAAACCTGATGGGTGTTGAGCTGGAGGCATGGGAGTCAGCCAAGCGCACCCTGGCAGCAGCACGACAGCAGCAGGAGGCCAGCCTGGCAGTGCAGCGCGACAGCCTGCAGCAGATGGTGAGTACTGGAGGGGCACACAGCATCAGCAGCAGCATGCAATGCACATACAGCCATTGATGCACACCAGACCAATTTTGAGCCAGTCGGCTGTCACACAGCAGTCCTCCTACTTGACTAACAGGCACTTGGTGCCAGCAGCAGCGTCCTACAACACCCCGGTGGGCCCAGTTGATGCACGTTACTCACCCACCACCGCTGCTGCTGTTTCCGCCGCTGCCTGCATTGCTGTTGATCGCACTGGCTACATGTGCCCCTTCGTCAACGCTGATGGCCACAGCTGCACCAAGGTGAGACCAGCTGCAACACTGCTGGCACAACCATGGGCTTGCTCCTGCCAGGAAGGGAACAAACCAACAGCGTATGCTGCTTGGACAGCATCCCAGCAGCACTTGCCGCACCCTTGCGCACAGTGTGTGTCAGCACAACCTGCCAGCCAGCCCATCAGCATGAACGTCCGTGCAGTCCTGGCCCCTGCCGCTCAGGCCCTGCATGCAGCACCGCGTTGCTATACAGCCAATAAAGTGGTCACTGTAATTGGTCGCTGAAATTGGTCACTGAGAGTGGTCACCCCATGTTTGCTCAACTATCCTTCAAACAGCTGCAAGGGCACAACCTGTGTCGAAGACAACTCTGTCTCCCTTCTACCCCACACCCCCAAAAACGTGCACGCACGCACACGCGCACACAGACACTCACCTTCAGTGACCCATCTTGCTTGCTTGCTGTCCCTCCCCACTGTCTCTTTGCAGGTGCCGCCCCCGCTGCGCAGGCCCACGTGTCCGCCCTGATGGCCGCCCTGGAGACAGAGGCTGCCTCACAGCTGGCCGCACTGACAGCAGCCGAGGGCCGCGCAGCCGACAGGGTGCGGCTGGTGCAGCAGGCCATCGACGCAGACCCCACCGCCCGCCTGCTGCTGTTTGCTGGTGTCAGCAGGCGCCCCGCTGTGCTGCGCTATGCTGTGGTGGCGCTGGGGGCAATGCTGCTGGGGGTGCTGCTGCACGCTGTGTCCCCCCAGTGCCTGGAGGGGGTGAGGGCACTGATGGCTCGACTCACCCGACAGTGAGTGACAAGAGTGACAAGGGTGACTGGTGGGGCAGATGATTCCAGGACCGGTTTTTTTTGGGTGGGTGCCAGGGGGGGCAGGACCAGTGTTTACTAGTCTGGTTGCCAGCTAGTAGCCAGTGCCAGGTTCAGTTGAGTTTGATTCATCTATGCTGCTGCGAGTATGACGCCGGTACCAGTTGTGCGTAAGCACCTGTTCTGTGTATGTTGCTGTTGAGGCGCACTTGAGGAAGAGTTCATGCCTGGCTCGTGTGGGCGATCCCAACGTTGTGTGCAACAGATGATTTGATTTGCAGAGCAGGATGGTTTGATTGTTTGTGTGGTATCTTTGTACTGCTGGCTCTGTGTAGTTGAGTGGTGGCTAGTGATCAGCTGCTACTTGATCAGTTGATTACATTGCATCCTCCTGTGTACATATGTCCCTGCTCTGTCCTGCGGCCGCGCAGTGGTGTGCATGCCGTCGCGCACACCATGTCTGATTGCTGTCTGCCAGGACGACGCTTGCACGAGCACCACGCACAATTTCACCGTTGTGAAGCAGCCACCACGCATGCTAGTGTGTTTGTGTTTGTGGGTGATTGTATGTTTGGACAGCCAGTGCAACCCGGTTGAGGCTGGAATTCACCCTATTTGTACCAGGGCACCGGCAGGCTGTCAGACACTGTCTTTTGCTACCGCAGGCGGGCAGAGTTTGACATACCAGTTGTATATACAGTTGTAGTCATCTGCAGGCTACTATCACATCACCGCAGCGGGTGCTGTTTGCATCCGCACAATGTGTACAGTCAGATACCTTGATGCAGCAGCAAGTTGTGAGTGCTGTCACAGTGCTTGTTGTTGGCTGCTATTGATGAAACAAGGCATAGAGTCAGTGCTCTCCAGCTGCTTTGGTGTTTGTTGTTTCAAGTTGACTGCATCATGCGGTGGGCCAGCAGCGCTGCACACCCACCGACAGGCTCTTGTTTCACACGCTGGCAGCGTGCGTCTGTTTGTGAGGAAGTTGTGAAGCCGAGGTGTTGCTGCCTGGCCTATGTGTTGGTCCTGGGGTCATCTGTAGACTAGCACTGTACGGCATACAACACCCAGTGCAGTCCAGAAGTGGCGATAGTGTACCTTGAGCTCTGCATTGCCTTTGGGCCAGTGCGTACAGTTGTCTTGGTTGAGGGTCTCCTGTGTCCTGACGCCCTGCCCGCCCGCCCGCCCGCCTGCCTGCCTGCCTGCTGGCAGGTGCGTCAAGTGGCTGGCGGGCGTGCTACTGGCAGGCTGGCGGCTGGGGCGGACAGTTGTGGTTCTATTGGCTACACTGTTACTTGGGTGGGTGATGATGCATCAGCATGTGATATGCTGGCTCTTGATACGCTTGGTACAATGGTGTGGGCTTGTGCATGCGCAGCTTGTATCAATGCATGCCGCTCTGAGAGCTTTTCCCTTAGGCATGTTGTGAAGCAGGTTTTGGCTTTGTCCTTATGAGAACACCCGCGACATACGCTGTGGCAGTACAGGTGTGTTGCTGGCCTGAATGTGAATCAAGATGGGGATGCTGAGGTATGCATCACGCATGTGCAGCGCAGCAGATTGGGTGCAGGAGCTGCCTGTAGCATGTTTGCCCAATTGTCGGTTGTCTGCTGTCTCGGCTGCCTGGTTTCACAGGCTGCTGTCAGGCACTGCCAGGCTGCTGCTGGGCTGCTTCTCCTTGTCGTGGTGGGGGTGCAGATGTACTGCCCAGCTGCTACATCGCTGGTGGGTGCCTACTTTGAAGCTATCGTATGCAATGTGCCGCACAACTCCCTGTGGCCAGATGGGCATATGAGCAGTAGCCAGCAGCCCCACTGTTAGGCTGAAGCCTCAGATTAGGAACGCTAACGCAGCTTGCAATAGGTACATGATTGACCACTGCACTGACCATTGCAGCAGATATGTACAGCTCAAGCCCATACAGCTCAAGCCCACATGCAATGCAAACGGGTACAGCCAGCCTGAGTGCCCAAATAATGCCCACTACTACCATGCAGGGCGCAGAGGGCCTGCACGTGTTCAGCCAGATGTCACCAACAGGACTGCCAGTCACCCCCACACGCACAGCCACACTCCTCACAGCCACTCCAGCCAGCAGTGTGCCTGCCAGCAGCAGCTAATGCTGCAGCAATCTACACAGCAACAACATCCATGCACTCTACTGTCACAGCCCTACGGTCGTACTACCACCACCAGCAGCAGCAGCAGCAGCAGCCCCCAGCAGGGAGTGCAGCTGTATCAGGTGCAGGGCAGTCTCAAGTGCCGCCGTCACGTCCGTCTGTGTGTGACCTGTGTGCGCTGGTGGTGGGGGTGAGCCGACTGGTTCAGATGGAATATGGGGCGCTGCACGGCCAGGGGGAGTGCCACCTCAGGGACCAGGTGAGGGACACACTCACTGTATTTGTGTGTGTGGGGGGGGGGGGGGCAAGCAGCAGTTTGATACTCAGACCATCTAAGTTACCACATCACTTTGGGCACATCAGAGGCCCCCAAATATGTGCCCCATAGGACAACACTGGTTCAACTAAGATGTCGAACATCCTTAGACGCATGTCGCCCTGTGAGATGTGATGCAGTCTGAGCAAGTGCAGCAGCCCCAGCATGGCCTTGCGCCCCTTCACTGCCAGCTCGTGGCTGGCAGTGTTGAATCCTTGTGTCGCGTGAAGCTGCACCCCCAGATACGTACATGTCTCCACGTACCGTAACGGCTGCCCCCTGTACATCAACACGTCCGTAGGGCACGGAACACGCGGCCGGCGGAACACCATAACATGTGTTTTCACTGATCTTGGCGGCAGGCCTTGAGAAGTTTCATAGTCTGGGATGACGTTGAGGCAAAACTACAGGACCCTCGTAGCCCCTCCTCAACCCCAGTATACTGATACGTATCATGTCACTGCCACGTCAACCTTTACCAGGCCTGGCACGAATGTTGTGTATGTGTGGGGCACCTCTTGAGTCCCCACCACTCCTACTGCTGCCGTATCTGTGTCCAGGTGCTGAGGGTGCTGTGCGGCCTGTTGGCAGTTGAGGCTGGTGAAGTGATCAAGAGTGAGGCGCCAATGGGTGGGGGCCGCAGCGACCTGCTTATCAGCGACCGTCAGGGTGTCAGCCTGCTGGTTGTTGAGTACAAGCAGCGACACAGCGGGGCCATGAGCGCTCACCAACACCAGGATGCAGGTGAGACGGGGGCTCCAGCAACAGCCTACAATAGTTGCTGGTGGCTTCAGAGTCGACATGAAGTCTCAATTGGCACGACATCACACTGACAAGCTATCTATGCACTCTGCAGTACGGGCTTGATGATCAGCCTTGCAAGACATCGAGGTGGCTGCCGAGCTGTTTTGTGCAACGGACGATTACCAAGGCCGTGTCGTTTGTTGATGCGGGCTACCTGCTGTGCCGTGCAGTACAACTGAAGAAATACCTGTCGGACCGTCGACAGGGCTGCGCTGAGGGTTTGCTCGTCACCTTCGACAAAACCCTGCCGAACGGGCTGTCAGCGACGCGGCTGACGCGCGTGACGGACCGGGAGGCCAGCACGCAGCTGTACCGCAACCGCAATGCGCCTGGCTTCATGAGTCAACCGCTGCATCGGTTGGAGTCAGATCCACTTGCTGTTGGCGTGATGATGGGGCTGTGCCAAGGTTTCGGCGTCGAGGTCGTGCAGCCGTGAGAGTGCTGTCAGGGTTGATGTTGAGCTGGGGGTTCTGTACAGTAGTAATCTGTCTCCTATTGTTGTAGGGCCTGAGCGTAATCAGTCTCAAGGGGTGATTAGAATGTCACAGTTGGCTTGTGTGTTGGCACAGCTGGAGGCCTGATGACATGTTGTAGTGCAGGAGAGATCATGAGTGCAGAAAGGGCGCACAAAAGCATATTGACTGCCTGCTTTTCTGCTGGCCTGCATGGTGCCAGATTCGGTGTTCCCAAATTCAAAGGGTCTTGCTGAGCCAGTTGAACATGCCAACAAATACCATCCTGTCTTCCATTATCATGGAAAGGAATGGGTGCAGAATACAGCCGGAAAAGGCATGGAGCCCGCTATTGGGTGTGCTACCCTAGGGATTCAAGGTTCTCTCAGGTCGGGACTGAGGGGACTCTCCCAGCGGGTCAAGGGTGATACCTTACAGCATCCAATCTCCCATGTCGAACAACATCTCCAGCCTGAATTTCGGTGGGTTTACACGGCCCCCAGGTGTGCCCCTGGGGAGTGAGATGTGGCCACGAGTGCCGTTGCCCTAGACCCCCAGGAGTGTTGGTGTGAAGAGCCGTCCTCAACGGACGCGAGGCCAATGGGAAGAAGTCCTATGGCGTTAAGAGACCAAGGGGGTGTCTCTGTATCTTTATCTTTATCTTTATGTTGCAATAATCACAGCCCTCAGTGACTTGCATGTGACACAAGCAAATTAGCCATCAGCAACACCACATTTGACACCAGACCTGACAGACCTGTACCCAGAGCAAATCCCAGCATAATACTGTTCCAAACCCTTACACAGGATTGACCACTACACCAAAGGGATCACAGATAGGGACTGATGCACGATTATGCACTCAAACCTTCAGCACTAACCCAGCCGGCAATCAAAAACACCGCAGCTTTCATACAACGGCTGCATTCACAACACCCATAGATGCAGTGGCAGCCCTGTTGGAAGGCCAACAAGCCGCTTTCACAGCTGCACCCGTCAATCACGCTCTGCTCCCAATCTGCTACCGAGAAGCAGCAGCAGCAGCAGCAGCAGGGATGTGTTACTTCCAGCCCCTGTTGGCTTCATCAGGTGCCACGTAGGGCCCCGCCCCAAAGGGCCTGTTGCATGCTGCTGCTGTTGATTCTGCGCGCCTCTTGAGGCGCCAGTGGCCGGGAAATGCCTGGTCAGGGCTGGGGGGGCGGCGGGGGGCCTCAGCCCACTCAAAGCTGCAGCAGACAGGGGGGCAACAAGGAAAGGACACATGCACTCAGCGACACAACCGCAAGAGTTCCACGGCAGCAGATCAGCTGCAATAGGTGGCTGCTGTGCTGCTGGCTTTCAAGTCATGCAGACCCAGGCTGGGCTACACACATTGGACAGGTGTAGTGGTTTGAGTTGTGCTGTCGTGTGCTTTGTAGCACAACCCTAAACCCTACAGCAGCAGCAGTGTGTGCATGTAGGCTGCGCCTGCATTGCCACATTGTCCGGTGTTTGGAGCACGGTCCGTCTCAGAGATAGACGATAGTCACCTGAGTCTTCCAGTCCGTTCTGTGGTTTCTGTCTTTCTGTCTTATCTGCGGATCGCCAAAATGATCCTGTCCTCTCGCGTCGCGGTTACGGACAGCATCCCTCTCCCTAATTCTAGTCGTAGTGTTCCCGTAAATATGGTGGAGTCGGAGGGCAATATGGTGTTTTGGTCGAGGTGTTGGTGATAGTGCTGCGGGTCTGGTTGGGTTGCGGGATTGTTACCATCACAGGTGCACGGTTGTTCCCTCTCAGCTTGGTAGTTGTGCTATCTGGTCTGTCTTCGCGTGGTGGTCTCTTTGGCGGGTGTTTCTCTGTCGGCGCTGTCATTACACTTTGCTTGTGCTTGTCCTTCCTGTCGGAGTCGCTTTTGTTTCTTGCTAGTTCCGTTGCAGGGTCGAGGCTTCTCCCCTGTTGGTTGTCTGTTCCGGAGTGATCTTGTCTTGTCAGGTACTGGTTCTAGGGTTGCTTGCCTTCCCTTTGTCCAGTCGCCCAGCCCGTGTCTTCTACGGAGTTCTCTTTTCTTCTGGTTGCTTGTTGGGAGTCAGTTCCAGCTCTGCGTACTCTCTTGGGTGGTGGTTCTGACTCTTGTCTTTCTGTGCTGTGACCCGTGTTTCATCATCGTTTCTGGGTCCCTGTGGACCATTGTCTGCTGTGCCTGAGCGTGTTTGAGCTTGTCTCTTGCATTGCTTTGCGCCGGCATGTGCTGGTGGGTTTTGGCAGGTTGGGTGCATCCTCTGTGTGTGGCAGGGTGGGTTGTGTGTGTGGGGTTTGCCTTCAATTTTTTCTGCAGTGGTGCAGTCAGGAGGATTTGAGGCGGGTACTGTCCTTGTGCTCATCCGGCTCTGGGGGGGTAGGAGGCGTAGCCACGCAGTTGTCGAGCAGGCTGAGCGTTAGTCCAGTACTTGGGGATTGACGTGTGTAGACGTGTGTGAGACTGCAGTGAGAATGCAGTGGTCAGCCTGTTGTGGTGAGTGGACACTATACAGTATCAGAGTGTCATGATTTGAGTGTGAAGTGGACACTACATAGTATCAGGGTGTCGTGATCAAGGGGATGTATCAGTCAGACAGCCTACATTGAGCATGTATCAGTGTGTTGGTCAGCAGTGAATGTCGATGAGGTCAACAAGAAAGGATACTCGGTTCCTGTGACTGCAACACTCACTGAGATATGTGATGTGCAGTGCTGTGCAATGGGGCTATGTCAAGGAAAATACGGTGTAACAATTCTGACTGCTACACAGGGGTTGCAGAAGGAAAAGTATGGATACACTGAGGGACACCCAATGCTAGCAGGGCGGTGGTAGCATGGTGCTGACTGTGTTGTTGTGGGGAACAACCACTGCATTGCAGCTGACACCATGTGACAGCTACTGCACCAAGGCACCTTTCGGAAACTAGATGAAGGGTGTTATGATATGTTGCACTTGTGTTGTTCTTGTGTCGTGTCAGCATACAGTGACCAACAAAACCCTAAGGCATCGTTGGCTAGCGGTCGGGAGCACTTCACTCCCATACGAGCTCCCATATGAGCGCCCATTATGCTCGCAGCCATGCATCCCTGCACTCACCTTTGCCTCCTCTTCTCCGAAGCACGCTCCCTCGCTGCTGCCAACCCGACACGCGCACCAGGCCCCACACATGCTGTTGCTGCTGCAACCTGCCGGCCCAACTGACCAGACCCTGCACCCACCATCTGCCGCCCAGCTTGTGCCGCCCCTGTGGCACTGCCAGCATGCCCCCTGCCTGCTACACCAGCTGCAGCAGCCCTGGCGGGGCCCTGTGCGGGTGCCAGCTGGCCGTGGGGCCCAGTAGCAGCAGCAGCAGCGGCAGCGGCAGCAGGGCGGCCAGCGGCACCACCTGGGAGCAGCACAGCTAGCCTTGCTTGCTTGCTGTTCAACTTTTTGGCCTTGCCCCCAGCAGCAGCAGCAGCAGCAGCGGTGGTGGCGGCTGCAGCGGCAGGAGCATGCCCTGCCGCTGCTGCTGCAGCAGGAGCAGGCCCTGCCGCTGCTGCTGCAGCAGGAGCGGGTGCCCTGGGCTTAGCAGCGGCTGCAGGCTTGGCGTGATGTTGCGGCTGCCGAGCTGCAGCTGCTAGCTGGCCAGCTGTGCCAAGCCTTGCGTTGCTTGGATGATGCTGAGCCATGGGCTGCCTGAAAACGCCTGCAGCTGCTTGCTGCTGCCGACCGTATTGCCGCTGCCACATCTGCTGCTGCTGCTGCCGCCGCTGCTGCAACAGGTGATGCTCGTCCTGCTGCTGACGCATGCGTCGCCTCTTGCCTGGCCTGGACAAGTTCCCAGAGCTGCCGGACTCGTGAGCGCCTGCACCTGCTGCTGCAGCTGCTGCCGCACCACTAGCAGCACCAGCAGCATCACCTGTGCCGGCAGCACGGGGCAGCTTGCGCTTCCTCTTCTTCACCTGGGCAGCACCCAAGACACTGCCATCCTGTGCCGCCGCTGCTGCTGCTGTAGCTGCAGGTGCTGGCCGTGCACCTTCGCCCCTTGCACCCTCTTTCCCTGCATCCCCGCTTGCTGCTGCTGCTACGGCGGCGGCATGGTGAGAGCGCCTGCCTGCAGAAGCCAAGCCATTGGCTGCTGCTGCTGCCGTGTTGGCTAGCTCTGGTGGCGGCTGTTGCTGCTGTGAGTGTTGTCGCTGCTGCCTGGCATGGGTGGCAGCAGCGGCAGCTGGGGGTGCTGGGCGGCCTCCCTCCTCCTCATCCTTGGCCTGACCGGCCTGCTGGCCACCATTGCTTCCATTGCTGCTGCTGCCACTGCTGCCATCGTCACTGCTGCCATCGCTGCTGCCGTCACTGCTGCCGTCACCGCTGCCGCTGTCACTGCTGCCATGTTGTGGTGACCCCCCACCTGCTGAGCCCGCTGCTCCGTCCCCATCCTCTTCGTCCTCAGCCCCACCCTCACTGTCGCCACCATGCTCAGATGAGGAGGTGTCATCAGATGACTCATCCTCACCCTCACTGCTGCTGCTGCCAGAACCTGACTCTGACCCTGCACTAGAACGGCTGTTTGCGGCAGCAGGAGCCTCAAGCGCAGCCGGAGGGGCAGCAGCAGGGGCTGGGGCTGGCTGGTGCTGAGGGGCCTCACTGTCGCTGTCACCCTCCTCCTCACTCTCTTCCTCACTCTCACCCTCCCCCTCATCCTCGCTGCTGCTGCTACTGCGGCTGGCTGATGCTGAACTGCTGCCATGGGGTTGCGCTGGGGCAGCAGCGGCAGCAACAGCAGCAGCTGGCTGGTCAGCAGGACCCTCACTGTCGCTGTCATGCTCGTCGTCTGAGCTACTGTCACTGCTACTGCTGCTGCTACCTTCAGAAGAGGTGTCGCTTGACTCCTCCTCTGAGCTACTACTGCTGCTGTCACTGTCACTGCTGGTGGCGCTAGAGCTGCTGCTAGCAGCTGCAGGGGCCTCAGCAGCAATTTGAGCAGCAGCAGCAGCAGCAGGGGCAGCCTGTGGGACTGGTGCAGGGGCGTCATCACTTGCAGTGTCATCCCCATCCTCACTGCTGCCACTACTGCTGCTGCTACTGCCACTGCTGCCGTCGCTGCTGGTGTCACTCTCGGCCCCTGAGCTGCTGCCATCCCCAGCCTCCGCAGCGGCAGCTGCAGCTGTAGGAGCAACCTGAGCAGCTGCAATGTCAGCCTGTGGCACTGCTGCAGGAGGGTCATCGCTGGCACCGTCGTCCCCATCCTCACTGCTGCTGCTGCCGCTTGAGGTATCACCCTCACTGCTGCTGCTGCTGCTGCTGCTGCTGGAGTCGCTATCGTCGCCAGCAGCTGGATTGCTGTCACCCTCAGCCCCCGCAGCAGGAGCAGCAGCAGCGGGAGCAGCAGCCGCTGGTGCAGTAGCTTCAGCAGCTGGTGCAGAGGGACCATCGCTGCCATCGTCATCCCCACCCTCACTGCTGCTGCCACCGCTGCCGTCGCTGCTGCTGCTGGTGTCACTGTTGGCCCCTGATCCGCTACCATCCCCGGCCTCGGCAGCAGCAGCAGTAGCAGCAGCTTCAGCCTGAGGGGTCGCTGCAGGGGGCCATCGCTGCCACTATCCTCCCCATCCTCACTGCTGCTGCTGCTAGCAGTGGCGCGGCTGGTGGTTTCACCCTCACTGCTGCCGCCATCGCTGCTGCTGCTTGTGGAGTCACTGCCGCTGCCAGCTTCTGGACTCCCACCGGCAGGCCCCACCGCGGCGGGAGCAGGAACGGGAGCAGCGACAGCAGCAGCTGCAGCCGGTGCAACAGCCGGAGGGCCATCGCTGTCACTGTCGTCCTTATTCTCACTGCTGCTACTGCCACCGCTGCTTGAGGTATCACCCTCACTGCTGCTGCCACCGCCGCTGCTGCTGCTTGAGTCACTGCCAGCTTCTGAGTCGCTGCCACTGGCAGCCTCCGCCGCAGCAGGAGCAGCAACTGGAGCAGTAGCAACTGCAGCCGCAGCCGCACCTGCATCAGCCTGAGGCTCATTGCTGCCGCTGTCGTCCCCATCCTCACCGCTGCTGCTGCTACTGCCGCTGCCGCCGCTTGAGGTATCACTCTCACTGCTGCTGCCACTGCTGCTGCTGCTGGCGCCACTGCCGCTGCCAGCATCTGCGTCGCTCCCACCCTCAGCCCCAACAGCAGCAGGAGCAGCAAGTGGAGCAGCAGCGGCAGCAGCAGCCTCATCTGCAGCTGGTGCAACATCCTGAGGCTCATCGCTGTCATCCCCATCCTCACTGCTGCTGCTAGTACCGCCGCTGGAGGTGTCACCGTCACTGCTGCTGCTGCTGCTGCTGCTGGAGTCACTGCCGCTGCCAGCTTCTGAGTCGCCGCCCCCTGCAGCCTCCACTGCAGCACTGTTCGAAACAGCAATGGGAGCAGCAGCGGCCGCATCACCCGGTGGGGGCTGCTCACTGTCATCCTGGCTGCTGCTGTCGCTGCTGCCGCTGTCGCCGCTGCTGTCGCTGCTGCTGCTGTCACTTCCGCCACTGCCGCTGCCATCAGATGCAGCACTGCTGCTGGCCTCAGCAGCAGCAGCAGCAACCTCTGCTGGGGGTATAGCAGGCCCGTCAGCACCATTGCCACCCTCCTCAGGACCAGCGGCATGCCCATCGTCACCGCTGGGAGTGAGCACGCTGCTGCTGCTCGGCTCCTCAGAGCTGCTGCTTGGCTCTTCAGAGCTGGTCCTGCTCTCACTGTTGCTGCTCTCATCTTCACTGCTGCTACTGCTGCTGCTGCTGTTGTCACTGCCGCTGCTTGTGGTAGTGGTGCCTGAGGGACCTGACTTCGCACCACCCCCACCACCAGCAGCAGCTGCATGTGCCCCAACAGCCTCTTCCGCGTCTGCCACAGCAGCAGCAGCAGCAGCAACAGCAGCCGGGGCGGTGGCTGGGGCCTGCTCGTCCCCACCTGCATCACCGCTGCCAGCACCACTGTCTGAAGATGAAGTGTCATTGTCACTGCTGCTATCGCTATCACTGTCACTGCTGCTGCTGTCAGAAGAGCTTGATGAAGCTGAGGAGTCGTCACCACTCCCGCTGCTGCTGTTGTCACCCGCGTGACTCCTGCTGGGGTCAGCGTCAGCAGGGGCAGCTGCTGCTGCAGGATCAGCAGCAGCAGCAGCAGCAGCGGCGGCAGGAAGTTCGCCATCCTCAGCATCCCCCTCAGGTGATCCGTCTTCCCCTGAGCTGTCACTGCCGCCACGGCTGCTGCTGCTGCCGCCGTCGCTGTCACCGCTGCCACTGCCCGCGGCAGCAACATTGTCAGGTGCCACCCCCACACTGCCCTCCTCCTGCTGCTCAGGCCCTGATGAGTAATCATACTCAGGCCCCGATGAGTAATCATACTCAGGCCCTGATGAGTCATCATCCGATGAAGATGCTGACTCATCCTCATCGAAGCTGCTGCCACGGCTGCTGCTACCAGACTCCGATGCCACCCCAGCACCAGCAGCAACACCTACACCGCCAGCACCTAGGGGTAGTTCATAATCCTCACCCTCATCCCCACTGTCACTCACATCCCCACTGCTGCTGCTCTCCCCCGAACAGAGGCTGTGGCACAGCAGCCACCTCTCCCAGTCGTCATCGCTGCCGCCATCCCCAGGACCCTCGCTGATGGTGCCGCTGCCACCATCTCTGCCGCCATCGTTGCTGCTGCTGCTGGCAGCTGGTCCGTGTATGTCTGCAGCAGCAGCGGCTTGGTGCTCACCGGGGCCAATCCCACCACCACACCCTTCACGGGCGTCACCCTGACCGCTGCTGCTGCGAGTGGGGTCACCACCATCAACGCCGCTGCCGTTGCCCCCTGCTGCTTCCTCCCTAGCACCGTGCTCAGAAGCCTCAGCCTCAGCCTGAGCAGCAGCAGCAGCAGCAGCAGCATCTGCTGCTGCCTCTGCTCCTGGCCCATTAACAGGTTCAATGGGCTGCCCATCACCATCACCTAGCCCAGCAGCAGCTCCTGCCTCAGCAGCATCAGCACCAGGGCTACCTGCACCAGCAGAACCTGCTGCTGCTGCTGCATCCCACCTTGCCTGCAGGCCAGATGGCACATAGTTGAGTGAGCCACCGGGGCTGTGCTCCAGTGCTTCCAGAGGGTCAAAGGGTAGTGACCCTCCAGCCGCCGCCGCTGCAGCCGTCGCAGCAGCAGCACCAGCGGCAGCACCAGCGGCAGCGGCAGGATCCCCGCCTGACCCACCCCCACCACAACCGCCACCACCGGCAAGAAAAGGAGGGAACACAGGTGACTCCCCGCTGCTGTCCGAGCCGTCGCTGTCGCTGCTGCTGCTGCTGTCTGTGCGAGTGGTGCTGAGGTCGTCAGGCCAGTTGCGTTTAGGCTGCCGCTGTGAGGCAGGCAGGTCCCGACTGTCCGCTATGAAGGAACAGCTGGGGCAGCTGCCACCCGGATCTGAGCTATCATCATCATCATCACTCGGCAGGTCACTGCTGTCGCTGCCGCCGCTGCTGTCGCTGCCGCCGCTGCTGCTGGTGACGTCAGAGCTGCTGTGGCTGTTGTGCTTGTGCTGGTGGGGTGGGGTTGGAGGAGTGGCACCGCCGCTGCCGCCCTCGCTGCCGGGGTCACTGCCGCTGTCGCTGCCGCTGTTGTCGTCACTGCTGCCGCTGCTGCTGCCAGTGCTAGGCTGGGAGTCTTCATGGACATTGTGAGCGGGTGAGGGGTGAGGTGCTGCAGCTGCTGCAGCACCATCACCTGCAGCAAGGATGGCAGCAATGCAGGCAGGGCAAGAACATGCAGGTTTGGTGGATGATACACGCAGCAAGTTGAGTGGGAGCATCTTTGGTGCTGCAGCACACTGTAATGCTCAGCACAGACGTGGTGCACTTGATGGCCGCAAAACTGTAGGGAGAACCCTGCTTTGAACTTTAGGCAATGTACTGGTGTTGCACCAGCGTGTTCAGTGACGAGGGTGGGGTTCAAACCCACGCTCTTTCGAACACGGACCTGAACCGTGCGCCTTAGACCGCTCGGCCACCTCGTCAGGGTTTAGGGGAGATGGCAGCCGAGCAGGGCAGGCTTCGCCTGAGGCGCATTTTGCAGCGAGTTTCATTCGTTCGCGCGCGCGAACGCGAGTGTGAGTGAGTGCGCGCAATCTCGTCAGGATTTCGTGGATTCGGAGGCCCCTGTGTTAGTGCAAGGCGAACCTATGTGTATCGCAGGTACTTGCTGAAAAAGGCAGGTCATAGGTGGCGCCTTGTTACTATTGGGGGGATGATGGATTGGTGTCCCCAGTTGCCACTGGTCGGCAGCTTTGGTCTGGATTGACAGGCCCCAATGTAACACAATCATCATCGAACCTGAAGGTGTGGACGTCTGTTGGAAGTCGATTGCTGCAGCGCAGGGCAAAGTTGAAGCTGCGGCGGGACAACAACCTTACGGAGGTTTCGGTCAATGGTTTGGCAACAGCAGAGCTCATGCATGTGCATGATCGCGATTGTATGGCGCCTGGTGAGGTGTGGGTAGCCCGGCAGGTGCCACCACTTCTGGGAGTGTACTGTTGCCAAGCTGTTGTAGCCCAGCTGCAAGAGCACTCTCTGGTTTGTCTTCAGCCCCATCATGTCTTGTGGATGTTCAGTAGGTTGGTGACACCTTGAGATACATTGGCGGGACTTGCACTGGGAAGGGGCCTCTTTGTAGCAACCTCAAATTATTCAAAAGCGTTCACTCCTAGTGTGACACCTACGTGTGCAGGTGTGTCGATTCCATGGCAGCATGGCTTCATCCCCCCCCCTCTTGACTCCCCCCCCACACACACACACAGACACACACATGAAGACCCCCTTATCCCGCCCGCCCGCCCGCGCTGCCCGCACCCCCCCCCCCGCCCCAGTGGCCACTCCTTCCCTCACCTGGGTCTCCCTGTGATGCGCTGGGCTCCTGCAGCTCCCCATCATCCTCATCACCTGATGCATGGCCAGGCTGCTGCTGCTGCTGCTGACGAGGGCCTTGTCGGCCCACACCACCACGGCCCGCCGGCAGCTCCTGCTGCTGCTGTGGTCCAGCAGCTGCCGCCGCTGCTGCCTCCCTGGTGCGCTTGCTGCTGCGCCCAACACCCTCACTGTGGCGCTCCGCAGCAGCACCGGCTTCAACCCCTCCCTCATCCTCCCCTCCCTCCTCCTCCTCAGAGGTGGCGGGGATAACGTCATACTCTGAGTAGTCGTACCCACTCCCAGGAGGCCCAGCTGGGCCTGACCCGGGAGGCAGGGCTGGACCAGCAGCAGCAGCAGCAGCAGCAGCTGCCGACCCCGGTGCCCCTGCAGCTGCTGCTGCTGCTGCTGCTGCTGGCCCTGAGGCTGGCACACTGCTACCCCTCCTGCCCCGCTGTCCAACCTTCTTGGGCCCTGTCCCACCCTGCTCCAACCACACCCGTGCTGTCTCCGCATCCTGCAGTCCCTTGAGCACCAATAGGTCAGCAATGCTTTGTTTGTTGTTGTAGCCCTTGGGGATGCTGAGCCCCACAGATCGAGCAATCTGCTGCAGCTCCTTGAGGGTGAAGGCACTGAGGTGTTGCGCAGGTGGTGCAAGGGGCTGCAGGGGGGGCCACGCCTACTGGAGGAGACCCTGAGTGGCGGCTGGCTGTAGGGGTCGTCACTGCTGTCAGGGTCGTCACTACTGCTGCTTTCGTTGTTGCTGCCACTGTCGTCAGCACTGCTGCCGCTGCCGTCACTGCTGCCATCACTGCTGCCGTCACCGCTGCCGCCGTGGCTGTCAGCAGCAGCAGCAGCAGCAGCTCGCCTCCCCTGGGGTGCTGCTTGCGGATTGCGGCCCCGCCCCCGCCCCCGCCCCCGGCCGCGCCCCCGCTGCTGCTGCTGCTGCTGCTGCTGCTGCTGCTGGCGGCGGCGTTTGGGGGGTGGGATCGTGACCTGGCCCTCGCTGTGTCCTCCGTCACCCTCATTGTCAAACCCACCATCCTCATTACCCTCGCTGGCTCCCAAGGTGTCACCAGCGCTGCCACTGCTGCCACCTGAGTGGTCACCGCTGCCAGCTGCCGCTGCTGGGCTCCGCTTTCGCTTGAGGTTGCGCATGTGCTGCTGCTGCTGCTGCGCGTCGTGCGAATCCTGCTGCTGCTCATCATTCGACTCCTGCTGCTGCTCGTCAACCTCCTGCTGCTCGTCTTCGCTGCTGCTGGGGTCTCCTGGGCTGCCGGGGCTCTCATCATCCCGTGCTGCATCAGCTGCTGCCGCTGCTGCTGCCGCCGCTGCCGGTGCTCTTCCTGCAGATGAACCATGCGCCCCTGCTGGTGGTGCCCCTGACCCGCTCCATGGAGGGGCACGCCAATTGCCTTGCCTGATTGTTTGCTTGCTGCCCCTCACACGCTGCATTGGCTGCTGCTGCTGCTGCTGGTGGTGGCCATGCTGCAGTGATGGCATCAGCTGCTGCTGTTGGCTATGCTGACGTGGCTGCTGCTGTGGCTGCTGCTGCTGCAAGCGCTGCCGCTTGGCAGCTGCTGCGGCACCAGCACCACCCCGCTTGCGGCCTCTGCCGTTGCTGGAGGGAGGTATGAAGTCGTCACCACCATCTGATTCATCCGCCCCAGCAGCAGCAGCAGCAGCATTAGCAGCAGCGCTAGCAGGTTGCCTGCCAGCCTGCCGGAGCTGCTGCTGTGTAGCCCAGTGGAGGGCCGGATCCTCGCCCTCACTATCAAACCCATCAGCAGCATCAGCAGCGGCAGCAGCAGCAACAGCGGCAGCAGGCCCCTGCATCTCCTCCACGTGGCCTTGCAGGTCACTATCATCAGGATGCTGCTGCTGCTGCTGCTGTTCAGCAGAGCTGTCTCCTCCAGCACTGTGCTGCAGCTCATCCCCACTATGGCCCTCCCCTTCCGTAACCTCCTGATCCCCTTCCTGCTGCTGCTGCTGTCCGCCATCACTAGCTGCCTCCTCCCCTTCCTCTCCCTCCTTCGCAGCAGCAGCAGCAGCGCCCATGCCCTGCAGCGCACCACTGTCAGTGCCATCTGCCGCTGCTGCTGGAGTCCCTGTGTCTGCTGCTGCTGCTGCTGCTGCTGCTTCCTTTAGATCATCTGCCAGGGTTCTGCGGCCTCCCCAGCCCCCTGGCTGCGCTGCCTTGAGCGGCCAACAGCACGGCCTCCACTACCACTGCTGCTGGTACCGCTGCTGCTGGGACAACCCTTGCTCTGGCTGCTGCTGGCACCACCCTTGCTTCTGCCACCCTTACCCTCACTGCTGCTGCTGGTGGGTCCATCATCATCACCATCATCGTTGCGTGGTGAGTCCTGTTGTCTGCCTGGCCCTGGGGGGTGGCCGGCAGAGGGTTGGTGGCTAGGACCACCACCACCACCAGCAGCAGCAGCGGCAGCTGCAGCAGCAGCAGCAACAGCAGCAGCGGCTGTGTGACCCTGCGGCAGCAGCTGCTGTTGCTGCTGCAGTGGTTCTTGCCGCAGCTGTGATCGCTGCTGCCGAGGCTGCTGTAGATGCCAGCCTGCTGCAAACATGTCCAAGAGGCCCAACTGCTGCCGTAACACTCGTTGTGCCTGCAGCTGTTGCTGTGACGGCTGCTGTTGAGACTGCTGCTGGGCCTGGTGCTGCTGCGACGGCTGCTGTGACTGCAGCTGCGATGGCTGCTGTGACAGCTGCTGCTGCTGCTGCTGCTGCTGCGTTGGCTGCTGTGACGGCAGTTGTGACTGCAGCTGCTGCTGTGACTGCTGGTGCTGCTGCTGGGATAGCTGCTGGGACAGGGACTGCTGCTGTTGCGACTGCTGCTGGGAATGCTGCTGTGACTGGTGCTGCTGCTGAGGCAGTGACAGCAGCGGTTGCGACTGCTGCTGCTGCTGCGATGGCTGCTGCTGTGAGAGCTGCTGTGTTGGATGCTGTGATTGCTGCTGTGACAGCAGCTGTGATTGCTGCTGTGACAGCAGCTGTGATGGCTGCTGTGACAGCAGCTGCGACTGCTGCTGCTGCTGTGACAGCAGCTGTGATGGCTGCTGTGACAGCAGCTGCGACTGCTGCTGCTGCTGCTGCTGCTGCTGCTGCTGTGACAGCAGCTGCGACTGCTGCTGCTGCTGCTGCTGCTGCTGTGACAGCTGCTGTGATGGCTGCTGTGACAGCAGCTGCGACTGCTGCTGCTGCTGCTGTTGTGACAGCTGCTGTAACGGCTGCTGCTGCTGCTGTTGTGACAGCTGCTGTAACGGCTGCTGTGATTGCTGCTGTGAGAGCTGCTGTGGTGGCTGCTGTGACGGCAGCTGTGACGGCTGGGGCTGCTGCTGCTGTGAGGGCCCCTGGGACTGCTGCTGCAACTGCTGCCGCTGCTGAGACCGCCATCGCTGCTGTGATGGCTGTGACTGCTGCCGATGTTGCTGTGACTGCTGTTGCTGTGACTGCTGCTGCTGCTGCTGCTGCGCATGGTCCTGTTCACCAGTGGATGCATCACCAGCCTCCCCTGTAAGTTTGCGGTACCATCGAGGAAAATTCATGGTATGTGTGGGGCGACATGAACAGCAGCAAAATCGGCACAGGACAAACACAGCAGCAACAGCCAGCCAGGCATTTATTACTGTTAGGCCATACATTAAGATTCTAGCTCCTGCCTGCCCCTGTTGCGCTGGTTGATCGCGCACTCACACACATGCGTCACCCTCCCACCATCCAACCCTTGCACGACAAGACAAAGTGCATGAGCCGCCGCCCCCTCCCTCTTGCGCTCCTCCGTCAAGCCGTCACTGGCTTCAGTTGTGCAGCAAGTGGCCGTGAGTTGGCAGGGAAACTGTGCAGCGCAGGCCTGCATCTTGTTGGTCGGCACAATCCACTTAGTGATGAGTGTGGAGGGTACCGCACGAAGTAAGTCTTCAATTGTAACACCCCCCTCCCCCCTTCTCCCCCCCACCCCCGGTCTTTCCACTATGCATGCTCAGTGCATTGGCCAGCAAGCTCAGTATGCACGTGCTGACACCCTACACCCTAGTACGTGGGTACCGCATTGGACAAGTCACAATACGTGCTGCCAAAACAGCCCTGCGGATGTAGTGACCTACAGGAGGCAAGCATTGCGATATGAGTATGGATGTAAGGGGGCGTATCCGTAGGCACTACGCCGCAGAATATGGCGTAGGTTGCGGTTGCGACCCCCGAAATACAAGGCGAGTGTACGCTTGCGGAATCGGGACTACGGAACTATGCCTACGGGAAATACGGGGCTACGCCAGTAGGTGACCGTGAAACCTACGGTTGCTCACATCCCTACATCATATGAGGATAGCTGCGCATACCTGGGGCTGCAGCTACATGCAACGAAGGGGTTCGATACAGCCAGCGCTCAGCTTGCAAGGCGCACGGCACCGTGGCGGGAAGTCAAACATGCGCATGCAGAATTTACCTTGCGAGGTGTGGTGAAGCCTTCGTAAATATACTACGGCTTCACCACATCTTGCAAGGTGATCTCTGCATGCGCATGTATGCCATCCTGGTGGAACAGGTTCTGTCGGATGGAGCACATATCTGGGGGCCTTTCATGTGCCCCAGGTGGTTGACTGCCGCTTACACCGGCCGCGCCTGAAGAGCAGATGACGTCCACTTACTGTTTCTACGTGAGTTGTATGGGGCGCATCGCACCGCCAGTCGGGGACATTCTATCGCGGGACAACCACCCTGCCGTGTCGGTGGCTCTCTCTGGCAGCTAGTCTGTACACTAAACCCTAAACCCTAGCTAGCCCTGCAGCACCAACAAAGACACCCCCCTGCCCCCGGGGTCACCACCCTGCTCACCGTTGCTGCTTGGGTAGTTTGGTGGTGTGGCCATGAGGGTGCTGTTGATGCAAGCAGCAATCAGCCCCTGCATCTGGCTTGGGGGTGACCGCGGCAGCGCTTGGGTGGCAAGGAGCGGCTGCGACAGACCACCACCAACGCCAAAAGCAGCGGCGGCGGCAGCAGCAGCAGCAGCAGCAGCAGCAGCAGCGCTTGCTCCTGCTGCTGCAGCATGCCCACTCACCGCTGGTGGCGCAAGGCCATCACCGCCTGCTGCTGCTGCTGCTGCTGCTGCTGCGGCTGTGCTGTCGGTGCCAGGCGCACATGGGTGGCTGGCTGGCGCTGCTGCCCCCTCAACTGGTTCTGTGGCAAGGATAGCATCCTGTGTACCAGCAACAGCAGCAGCAGCAGCAGCAGCAGCAGCAGCCGCCGCTGCGCCGGACGAACCTGCTGCACCAGCAGCACCTGGTGAGGCGCCCTCGGCATGATGAACCCCTCCACCTCCACCTCCACCTCCACCTCCCCCTCCCGCTGCACCTGCTGCTGCTGCTGCTGCTGCTGGGTCCTGAGTGTGCTGGGAGCTGCTGCCGCCCCCCAGCCCCACATCATCCCCCCAGATGTCATCTGACGCTGGCAAATCCCCTGCTGCGACTGCTGCTGCCTCTGCAGCAGCTTTCTCAACAGCCCCAGGGACGTTCTGCAGTATCAGCTGCATGGCGGTACGGTGCTGTGTCCTTGGGGACTCCAGGGGCTGCCTGGTGCAGACGTCAACCTTGCCTGCTTTTATAGTGTGATATATCTCAGCAAACTCTGGGTCCTGCAGCATAACAGCGAGGCGCTCGTCATAGCCAGGGTCAGGGCCGGGCTCAGGGCTGAAGGGCGGGCCCAGTGGGCAGCAGGGCTCCTGCTGCTGCTGCTGCTGCTGTAGCAGCACCGCTTGGCTGCCTGTGCCGCTGGAGGGTCCAGCTGCTTCACCTGCCGCTGCTGCAGCAGCAGCTGCTGCTGCTGCTGCTGCTGCTGCTGCTGGGGTGTCTGCTGCTGGGGTGTCTGCAGCAGGGGAAGCTCCTGGCGGGGCAAACTGGGGGGATGCTGTTGGGGACACGGTGGCCGGTGCACCGTCATCACCACCAACACCACCTGCTGCTGCTGCTGCTGCTGGTATTGGGGCAGCAAATCCAGCAGGCGAGTCTCCCGCTGGTGCACCCGGGCTCTGTGCTGCTGGGGACGTGGTGGCTGGGGCACCGCTACCACCAGCATCTGCTGCTGCTGCCGGGGTAGGAGCAGATGTCCCTGCAGCAAGGTCTCCTGACAGGGAGCACGACAGAGGGTCTGCTTGGGGCATGCCACCACCGTCTGCCGCTGCTACTGCTGCTGCTGCTGGGCCAGGGGCGGCTTGCTCTGCAGGGGTGTACCCTAGCGGGGCGCACGGCAGAGCTTCTGCAGGGGAGAGGGGAAGCGAGGCACCACTGCCACCACCACCGCATGCTGCTGCTGCTGAGCTAGGGGCCACCAATTCTGCAGGGAGGTCTCCTGGCAAGGCAGCCGGGCTCTGTGCTGCTGGAGCCAGGTGGGGCAGGGCATTACTGCCGCCGGCACCCCCTGCTGCGGCAGCGGCTGCTGCTGCCGGGGCAGGGACAGATGTCCCTGCAGAGGGTTCTCCTGGTGCGACACCCATGCTCTGTGCTGCTGGGGACATGGTGGTTGGGTCACCACCCCCTATTAGCCCACTACCACCCCCTGCTGCTGCTGCTGCTGCGGCAGCGGCTGCTGCTGCGATTGCTGCTGTGACGAGGGCTGCTACCTCTGCCAGGGGTTCTCCTGGCGCAGCACACAGGAGAGGGTCTTCTGGGGTGAGGGGGCTGACGGCACTACCACCGCCTCCACCTGCTGCAGCTGCTGCTGCTGGTGTAGGGATAGCGGCAGGGGCAGCTGCTGGCGGCACACAGGGGAAGCTGACCGCTGGAAAGAGGGGGGTCACAGCAGCAGCACCACCACCATCACCATCATCACCAACACCTGCTGCTGCAGCTGCTGCTGTGCCCTCCTGAGACGTTGCTGTTGCCGCTGCAGCAGCGCCACTGCCACCAGCCGCAGCGGCAGCAGCAGCAGCAGCAGCAGCAGCGTCTGCTGCCTGAGGGTCCCTGGCTGCCCCCTGCTGCTGCTGTTTGCTGTCAGCCCCCTTGGTGCCCTGCTGTGATGCAGCCTGAGGCTGGGCCCCATCCTGGTCACTGTGCCTGCCACCATGTCCTGTGTCAGTATGGTCGTCAGGGTTGCCAGCTGCTGCTGCCTTACTGCTGCTGCTGTTGGCTGCCGTGCTGGAGGGAGGCATGGCACCAATCAGTCACCCTGTAACCCCCTGGTGTTGGCACTCTGTGGTAAGAGACACGGTCTGCTGCAGCCTGCTTGTGTGGCGTTGACTGATCTGTTCAATTGTCTGGCAGCAACAGTGTGACGATCTGCAGCGTTGGGTGGAGCAGACAGTTCAGACAAAGGCACAGCAGGTGGGTGGTTGGAGACTCTCTACCACAGGGACAGGGGGTGCAGGGCAGGCGCGTCGTGCACATACAGCGCAGGCAGTAGCGTGCAAGGTGGATAAATATTGTAGGTGAGCACCTCTCCGGATCATTTAGCTGCTGGGAAGGTCTACACACCAGATCAAACATCAAAACAGCACGCGACCAACATCCACACCATGTGTGGTCCCCTACCTCTGCACAGGAGCCAGCAATAGCGGTTGCTGCATAACCAATAGCAAAATGCTTTTGGGGTGCAAAGGTCACTAGCAACAGATGCGAGAGTAGAGTTCTGGAATTTCAAACTGAGATCGCTGCGTCACAAACACCACATCTCTGCTGCTGACGCTGACTGCTGGTCTGGCGCTATGTTCTTGCCAAGTTTCGATTATCAAGATAGCTTGCATAAGCTTTCACTTCGTCGGCGTTTGATCCATACTGGTATAGGGTTTGGTTCAAACTGACGCTGACTGATGCCTGACGCATGCATACCCCTGACGTTGACTGGCTTCTGACGCTGAATGACTACTGACGCAGTAAACAACTGGCGCAGTTAACAACTGACGCGAAATGACTTCTGACGCAGTTACCGACTGACTTCTGACGCGGTTACCAACTGACGCGGACTGACTTCTGACGCAGTTACCGACTTCTGACGCTGGCTGACTTCTGACGCAGTTACCAGTTACCAGTGACTTCTGAGTCAGAAGTTCTGACGCAGGTACCATGGGTGACACTGACGTTGACCCCTGGCACCCTGGGTGACGCTGGCTGACTTCTGGCGCAGTTACCAACTGACGCAGTTACCCGACTTTTGACGCAGTTACCAACATTCGTTCAGTGACGCTGCTCCTGTATTGACTGATGCGGCACCCTGATAGGCTGATACCCTGACGCTGTTTTGCTGGGTTAAGCCTGCTTGATCTGAACGCCCTAAGCCTGTTGTGCGTCCATTGCCCACCAAAAATCCAAGGCAGCATGATGTGCGTCCTGCGGGCGACCTAGTTATGCTGAGTGAAGCGCCCCGGCGCAGATCAGCGCTCCGAGCACGGCATGAGCCTGCTGTTTGGTGTTCCATTGCAGCAGTGACAGTCTGTGGTATGCCACGACGAACAGTCCGCCTGCTCTTGGTGCTATCTGGCAAAGCTCTTGCAGCCTGGAACGCTGTGGCAACATTGGTACAACTGCTTGCCACCCCCACTAAACCCACCTCAACCACCACTGCTTGTCAGTCTGCTGGCGACACAGCAGGAGCTCAAGAAGCACCCACACGCCCCTGGCATTCCCAACGATTTCTTCGAGTTTGACTAGCCGCTCATGGCAGTCCAGTTCCAGAACATGCATGCTTTACTGCCACAGTCACTGACCACAAGACCAACACAGTTGGCAACATCCATCATCGCTGTAGCAGCATAGCATGTTGACACTGTCAGATTGGACCAAAGCCACACTTGCACAACGGCACTTCCTGTGTCACAGAGACTGCAAGCTTGATCAAGCTGCAGGGGTTGTGTAGCAATTGAGCCCTGAGGGCGACCCTGTGTCTGTATCACACTGCTCAGCCGTCTGCTGGCCACACGGAACCGCTTGCATGAGTCTGGACAGCCAAGATCAGATATGGTTTGTGGACGCCATAGGGTCCTCCCAATGTGCACGGGGAACATGCTGAGACACACATGAACACCATGTATCAAACATATGCATGCCACTGCATGCTACCAACCTAAGGGCCCAGCACCCCATTTTGAGCCAGCTCAATCCTGAAAACAAGCCGCTCATCCTGCACACCTCGAGCTACATGGCTACCACCTACCCCCCCCCCCCCCCCAGAAAGAGGGGACGGCAGATAGGGACCAATGTACCCATCCCTGCATGCTTGTAAAGCCCAGCACCAAACTACTAGTCAGATTAGTAATCTGACGCATACACAGGGGCAGGCGCATGGGTGAGCACGCCACCATCACAGTACCCCTGCCTGTCTCTGAAGTTGTGATGGCGTCTTCCACAAAGTGCACAAGACAAGGCAGCAATAGACACACAACCTCTCCATTCAGCCTGTCTGGCCACGTTTTAGCACCCTGCCAGCAGCTGTGGAGGGCTCAGGTGCCAAGCCTGCAGCTACACACACCACTGCAAGCACTACATCATACTGCTAATTACATATACAGCTCTCGACATCATACAGGTCTCTACATCATACTGCTGCCGGGCCACAAGGCAGCTCCAGTCATCCTCAGATTCATGTGGCGACTGTGGAATGCTGCCATGCTCACTGGCTCTCATCATCTCCTTGGCTGACATGCAGACATGCAGTATAACAAACATCACACCACAAAAGCAGCAGCAGCAGCAGCAGCAGGGGCAGGGGCAGGGGCAGGGAGGGACAGGGTGGAGGAGCTTGTCAACAATTTTATCAGCAGGAAGCCAGCACACCAGACCACAGCAATGGAGATGCATCACAGCTCTAGCTGCCAGGCAATATTTTGCTCCCATGACCATCCGCCGGACAGGAGGGCACTATCTACCTCTCTCACCCCCCTCAACCCCCCTCCTCACCAACTTGACGCAGCCTGTGTCATTGAGTCTGGCCGAGTGGGCATGTCACAGTCAATTTGCAAACATGTCCGGCCGCATGCGTCAGCCCCCCCCCCCCCCCCCCCCACCCACCCTACCCCACTCCCTCACCTGTCAGGTATGATCAGGTCACACTCAGCAGCAGCAGCAGCAGCAGCAGGGGGCCTTAGGTCCACACTCCCCTGCTGAGCAACCTCACCCACAGCTGCTGCCTGCTCTGATGCAGCAGCAGGTGCACACCCTGTGCTGGCTGCGGCCCCTGCTGCCACTCCTGTCGCTGCTGCTGATGGTGAGCCTGACACACCCTCAGCCATGCCAGCTGCTGGAGGGCCACCGCACCCAGCTGAGGCCACTGCTGCTGACACTGCTGCTGATGCTGCTGTTGCCTCTGCTGCTGACCCATTCACCCACGCTGAATCTGCTGCCAGTTGTGCAGCACGATCACGTCCAGCAGCAGCAGCAGCAGCAGCAGTCGCTTCGCCTGCTGCTGCGGCAGCTGGCTTCTGCTGTCGTGCTGTGTTGTCACTCACCACAGGAACTGTCGCCGCTGCTGTTGCTGCTGCTGCTGCTGCTGGTGGGGCAGGTGATGCTGCTTTTGTGGCGGTTGCTGGCGCGGCCGCCGCAGCAAACCTGCGCAGTACAGCAGCAGCCGCTGCTGCTGATGCTGCCGCCATTGCCACCGCACCCGCCGCTGCTGCCACTGCCGCGCCTGAGCTTGTGCCCTCAGCAGGTTGATGTTCTGCTGCTGCCACAGCTGCGGGCGGTAGTGCTGCTGGGCTGGGGTGTGCCACCTCCGTGGGGTTGTGTGCTGCTGCTGTTGCTGCTGGTGCGGGTGGTGCTGTTGTTACCGCTGCCGCGTCTGCATCCGGACCTGTGCCCTCATCAGGCTGTTGTGCTGCTGCTGCTGGTGATGGCGGCGCTGCTGCCGCTGCGCCTGAGCCTGTGCCTGTGCAGGGTGCATGTGCTGCTGCTGCCGCGCATGCAGCTGCTGCCGCCGCAGTGGCCACAGCTGCGCCTGAGTCAGCACCATCGCCAGGTTTGCCTGCTGCTGCTGCTGCTGCTGCTGCTGCTGCTGCCGCCCCCTTGCGCTTCATCTGGGCAAGTGGGCGCTCATCCTCACTGTCATAACCACTACTGCTGCTGCTGGGTTCCTCATGGCCCTCAGCCGGTGGCTGCTGCTGCTGCTGTCCGTCCACCCTCTTTGCCTTGACTTTGCGCCGCCGCTGCTGCTGCTGCTGGCCCAGGAGGGCTGCTTGTGCCTGTGCACACTCCCCCAGCAGCAGTGCCTGCTGTCGCTGCTGTCGCTGCTGCTGCTCTGCTGCGGTCGACTCCTCTGTGTAGCGCTGGGGCGCTTTGCGCTGGCGGGTGGTGTCCTTGGCGTACATGCGCATGAACGTGTTGCGCTCAGGCTTCCTGAGGCGACACGCGGCGGGGGGGGGGGGGACACGCCAGGAGTGTCACGCAAGCAGGAATGCAAGCAGTGAAGGGGATAGGGAGGGGATTAGAGAGGGGGGATGAGGAATGTGTAAGACAGGCAAGCATGTGGCGTAGAGTGCTGTGCGTACATGCGCATGAAGGTGTTGCGCTCAGGCTCCCTGGGCAGACATGTGGGGCGGCGGGGGGGGGGGGGGGGAGACAAACATGCAAGGCATGTCAAGCAAGCAGGAGCGCAGGCAGGAATGCAAGCAGTGAGGAGGCTGAGGGTAGAGGGAGGGGGGTTAGGTGGGGGAGTAAGACAGGCAAGCATGCAGCAGGCACGGAGGCAGAGAGGGGTTTGACAGGGATGTTCCAAGCGATTGGGACGTAGTAATTTTTGCAGTCAAGGTTGCCAGTCGGCAGTTGACGGTAGCGGTACAACGCCCAGCATATGCGCAATAGGAGAGCGTCATTGCATCGAATGCAACGGGAGAGTAACATGCTGGCTTGGCCCTAGCTGTCGTCAATGTTGGTGGACGTGGCGCCTTGCAATGGGTTGCAGTTGCTGAGTGGCTGCGACTAGTGTTGCAGTGCATGAAGAGCCAGATCACACTGGCTTGAGCCTGTGTCAGCTTGGACAGCTGACCAGGGCCCAAGGCAGAGTGGAACCTGGCATTTAAAGCCCCGCCATACTGGCCGGCAGCCACCCAGCAACCGCAACTCATTGCAGAAAAACCACCCCACCCCACCAGCAATGACAATGACAATGCAACCTAGCCAGCTGAGCCCCCAACATCACCAGTGACACCGAGGAAGGACACACCCTGAGCTTTGAAAGCTGATCCTGACGCTGATACTGAGGCCCCAAACGCCAAAACCTCACGCCAACGACTGACGTAGTTACACAACCTGAGCCTGATCCAGACTTCCCAACGCCAAACCCTGCTGCTCCCTCTTGCACATGCAACTCTTGCCACAACTCTGCAGCAGCGCTCCACGGGTGTTGACCTGCATCTGTAGTGCCTTACCATGCTGTAGTACCTTTCCCATGGACGCAACCTCGCGGCACCACGTCCCTTTGTGATTGCATCCGTGAAATTAGGAATACTTCATCACAGGTACTACATCACAGTACGCTGGCACCTGCAAGTGCCCCAGATTGGCACAGGCCAGTGGACAATGCTCGCCTTGTGTGCTGCACCCGGTGCCCCCCCCCCCCCGTCAGTTTGAGGTGAACATGGGCCCACTGGGATGCAGGGGGGGGGGGGGGCTCCCTGGCGACCCCTGCTGCAGACCTTGGTGGTTGCCCAGGGTCTGCAGCAGGGGGGAAGGGAGCAGATGCCCGTCTCAAAGGGCCCTAAACCCTGATACAGAAAGCGACAGGGAGAAAAAGGGAGAGATGGACAGCAAAGAAAGCAAGGGAGAAGGGGAGAGAACAGAGAAGGATGGAGAGACAAAGAATTGGGGAGAGAGAGGGGGGGAGAGAGTGCACACAGGTGAGTGTGTCATGAGCCAGCCCGCCCTCCCGCCCGTCACACTCACTGTCCATCGTATACAAAGGGTGTCAGCCTCCACCTCTCCCTAAGGGGCTTCAGCTGCCTCTCAACAGCCGCCAGCTGTGACTCAACAACACGCAGCTCATCCTGCAGCTGCTCTGGCTGTTGATCTTGGTCCGGCAGGTGGGGGCCACCAGCAGCAGCAGCAGCAGCAGTGAGCTGCTGCTGCAGGTGCTTGTGCAGCTGTTTGAGGTATAGCGCCTGGCCGTTCAGGTCGTGGATCTCTTCGTACAGCTGCATAGCCTGCAGCCAGCAGGGTGACACAGAGGCAGCAGCAGCAGCAGCAGCAGCAGCAGCAGCACAGGGAGGGAGGGGCGCTTAATCACAGCCTGAACGGTACGTAAGTAACACCAGGGCAGGGGTAGGGAGTCCGCACATATCCACACCAGCCCTGGGCCGGGGTCCGCTCAGGTCCGCCCGTGGCCTGCACCTTTCCCTGAATACGCTTATCAACAACCACTGGGCCAGAGGGGTGTGCATGTCTAGCATGCTATACCACCACACCCCACGTGAACAGTAGGCTAAACAAACAGCCGGCGGCGCAGGGAAGTACAGGCAACCAAAGGAGGGAGAGCAGTGTGTGTGTTGGGGTGCCAAGAAATCACTTCCTTGGCACCCCAACGAATACACTGGTCCCCTTCATCTGGTTGCCTGTGCCTCCCTGCGCCGCCGACTGTAGGGCCTACACGTGGATGCTCTCACGTCTGGGGTGGCACTAGCCACAATTCATGAACTGTGTTGACCAAAAGGGTGGGCACGTTCTGTCTGACAGGTCTGTTGTGCGCAGTATACAAACAGCTACAGGAAAGTGGGTGTCAAGGCCGACGGGTAGCACTGGGCGCAAGTTAGGGCTCAGAGGGGTGTGCATGTCCAGCATGCTAGACTACCACACCCCACCAGTCCCTGCCAACCCAAGGGTATGGAGGGGTGTACTCAGTTGTCATGCTATAGCCTGCGCCACCATCCTCGCCCCGCCCTCCCCTCACCCCTCTCACCTCCATCCATGCCGTGTGTGCCGCCTGGTCCCCGTCCCTGGGCTCCTCACACTCCTGCTGCTGCTGCTGCTGCTGCTGCTCCGCAGGCTGTTGCACCTGCTGCTGAATCTGCGGCTGCCCCTGCTGCTGCTGCCCATGCAGTGGTGGCTGGTAGTGCGGCTGCTGCTGCTTGCGCTTTGCACTGCAGCGCTGCTGCTGCCCAACTGCAGCAGCTGCTGCAGGGGTGTCGGCACCCCCCACACCCCCATCTGCCTGACCTGCTGACCCACCAGGCTCGCTGCCGCTGCTGCTGCCGCCGTTCACAGCAGGTTCACTGCCGCTGTGCTGTAGACCAATGCCCTGCTCAAGCTGCTCTCCCACACCACACCCTGCTGCTGCTGCTGCTGCAGGTGGTTCATCTTCTCCATCATCACTGTCAGAGTAAGCAATGTTCGGTATGCGCCTCCTCCCTGCACCATGCCCCTGAGCCACACCCCCACCCTCCTCTGCTGGCATGCTGTCACCTCCCCTGCTGACATACTGTCACCCTCCCTAACACCCTCAGGGCTGTCAGTGCTGCCACCACCACCGGCAACCCCACCACCACCAGCGGCAGCAGCAGCAGCAGCAGCAGCAGCAGTAGCCTGGGTTGCGTCTGCGGTACCCCACCTGCGCTGCAATTCCAGTAGGGCTGCACGTGGCTTGGGACCCCTCCTGCGGGGGCCTTCTGCCACCCCCAATGCTCCTGACCCTTGGGGCCCAGATGTGCGTTCTGCTTGGCCCTGCAGCAGAGCAGCAAGCACACACACGCAGCATGTTGGAGTGAAGGCGCCAATAAAAAATTTCAAGCAGAGTTGTGTGTCCTTGTATGCAGACACAGGGAGTGCATCCAGCCAATGCAACTATGTGCGCGGCAGCTGTTGCACCAAGGGGCGCCAGTTGAGAGCACCTGTGCTGCACGGCACCCTGCAGCAGGCGCCGGCAGCAGTGATGCGGCCAGCATGAGAGTAATCATTGACACAGGAGCAGAGGTGTTGCAACAGTGCACAGCCTGTCAAGTGACACCATTGCTCTGTGGTTGGGGATGGTCACAAACATGCAGAGACTTGGTTGCAGGGAAACAGGTCTTGGCCCTGTTCAGCCCAAGTGTGGATGCCCCCCGCCAGGTATCGTGCTTTGACTGTGTGGTGGCTTGTGTTTGGTGTGGGAGAGATTGATTTAGAACACATCTACATATAGGGTTGGTCGATAAGCCGTCCTTGTGAGAGGGACGGCATTTGAACGACGGCATGTACACGCTGCAGCATCCGTCGCTGAGCGGTCGTTCGCGCCTCACGGCGCTTGCGACGACCACACAACCCATGCCAAAGCTAGGGCGTCGCCCCAGTAGTCGAAATCCTCATACCTATTCGCGTCCGCGTTCATCTCATGCGCTGATGTGATTACGTGCTCACTGGCAACGGTGACTGTTGTTCAGCAGGCACTGTTGGCTGCCATGGGGACCTGGCTCATGCTGCATGGCACTGGCTGAGCCCCCCAGGACTACACAGCACTGGACTTGGACAGCTCACACAGCATGTCACCATGTTGTGTAACATGCTGTTCTGAGGTTCCAAGTCCAGAGCTGCATTGCCATGAGAGGCCCAGCCAGTTCCCTGACTAAGCAGCCATACTTTGGATGGGAGGATCCCCTCCCCTCCCTCTCCCCCTCCCCCTCCCCCTCCCCTCCCCCTCATTGCGATCACCCATGCGCGTACGATCACCCCACTCACTCTTCAGACTCCCAGTCGAAGGCCGGCTCAGGCACGTCATCTCCCCCAGTTGCTTCATCAGGGCTGCACCCACTCGACACTTGGTCATCATCGTCCCCGCCACCCTCAACATCATCAACTAAGAAGTCCTCGACTTCTTCCTCCCCTCCTCATAATCCTCATTTTCATCATCATCTTCATAACCCAGTGAGGCCCCTGCTGTGTCCTGTGACCCCAGCTCCACCCCGTGACCATCACCACGCACACCCTCAGCCCTTGCCTGCCTGATGCGCCCCCCACCAGGACCCCTCCGGTGCTGCTGCCGGGGCCTGCTGCGACCCCCAGCAGCAGCAGCAGCAGCAGCAGCAGCAGCAGCAGCAGCAGCAGGGTGTGCTGCTGCTGGTGGCCACTGCTCACTGTCCTGGCTGTAGCCGCCAAAGGCAGCAGCACCAGCAGCAGCAGCAGGAGGGAAGGGCCCGAGGCCGTCTGCCGCCCCAAAGTCTAGCCGTGCCACTGCACGGGCACGTGAGCGCTTGCTGACTATCCTGCGCTGCCGCTCTCCCTCCCCCTGCTGCTGTCCCTCCCCCTCCCACTGCTGCTGCTGCTGGTGGTAAAAGGGGCGTGGAAGCTGCTGCTGCAGCTGCTGGAACTCCTGCTCCGGCTGATCCTCATCATCAAGCATCTGCCGCTCCCCTTCTGTGAGGTACCTCCTTTGGTCATACTCATAGCCGTGCCCACCAACCCGCTCGCCTGCTGCTGCTGCTGCCGCTGCTGCCGCTGCTGCTGCCGCTGCTGCTGCTGCTGCTGCCGGGCGCTCACCCAGCTGCCGTCCTTGCAGGTGACCACCAGCATCTCCAGCACCACCAGCAGCAGCAGCAGCAGCAGCAGCAACCCTGTTGCTTGCTAGTCGGGGTCGCCCAATTGCTAGTACCCCCGAAGTGGCAGCCCAAAGGCCCTCAAACAGGGCCTCAGTCGACAATGCTGCTGGTGGTGCTGCTGCAGCAGCAGCAGGCCCATTCTGTGGCTGGCCCTGTCCTCGCTGCTGCTGCTGCTGCTCCTGCTCATGCTCCTGCTGCCGCTGCTGTGGGCGCGGAAAGTATGCACTTTGGCCCTGTTTCCTCCTGCGGGGCTGCTCAGGGTTCTCCTGATACGCCCTCATCTCCGCAGCAGTAGCAGCCATAGCAGCAGCAGTTTCAGCAGCCATAGCAGCTGCGCGCTGTGCCTCTTCTTCCACCCTTGCTGCCAGTGCTGCCCTCCTTGCTTCTATGCTGTTGTCAACTGGGGCAGGGCTGGGGGGCTGTGGTATTGGTATTGGTGGTGACACAAACAGTGGTGGTGTGGGCTGCTCCATGTGCAGCACCTGGCTGCCTTCTGGCACACGGGTGAAGCGGCAGCAGTTTGTTGGACCCTGCTGCTGCTGCTGCTGCTGCTGCTCCAGCTTGAAGGGCCGGTTGCCAGCACACAGGACGGCACACAGCTGCAAGCAACATAGACAGGGTGGGGGGGGGGGGAGGGGCCAGCAGCATATAGCAGTCAACATTTGATGAGGGCGTGCTTGTTGAGGGGTGGTAGGATGAAAGGATAGAACTTTGAAGGGAGGATGGGCCACCAAAACACACAGCTTGCCATTCAGCTGCAGACGACACACAGACACTCTGGTAATCTACTGAGCATTCTTCATTCTTCTACTGAGCATTCTATTCTTACTGGGCACGGAATTGCGCCAGGTGCTGTCACCTGCTCCCTTTACCCCCCCCCCCCCCCACACACACACACACACACACTCCTGTGCCTATGTATTGCCTGCAGCCGAGCGGCAACCTGTATGTGTCCTCGTGCCAATCAGCTGTGGCCCTCAATCCTTGAATGACTAAACCACCATTGCACTGCGCACACCTCACACCTCACAGACCCCGGCCCTGGTGTCCCAGTCCCAGCGTGCGTGACCCCCCTTTGCCTGCTGTGCCTTGTTGAGCCTGTAGACTTCCAACACCTCCAGCTGCAGGTGCACCCCCCCTGCCCCAGAATACCCTCCTGCCCCGGCCCCCTGCACACACACATACGACTGTGTGTCTTCGGGACTGATCAGCTGCTGGCCCGCATATTTTCATACACCCAACCACCATGCCATTTCACCCCACGCAAGTCGCGTCAACAGCCACCCACCTCTTCCTTCTGTGCCGCACTGAGCCCGTATACCTCCAGCACCTCCAGCTGCTGCAGCAGCGGCTGCGTTGGCAGCAGCTCGTGCTTCACACCACCAAAGGTACCCACACACCAACCAGCAGCATCACCACCCTGTGACCCACCCTGCTGCTGCTGCTGCTGCTGCTGCTGCTGCTGCTGCTCGGCTGGAGGGCCGATCTTGAGGCACAGGAGCTGCTGTGGGGGGTCTTGACCACCTTGGTGGTTGCATAATGGTCGCTGCGGTGGTTGAGGGCCTGCAGCAACTCAACCAGACCCTGGCCGGTGATGCCTGCAGGCACACACACACACACACAGGGCAAGGCAGCAGTAGAAGGCATGGAGCTCTGAGGGCTTTGTAACTACAGGTGTAACGTTGATGAGATGTTTGATTGACTCAAGGAAGGAGTAAGGAAATGTGTTTTTTCTTTTTGACGTGTGGCTGGTTGTGCCTGCATGAACACTGTGTTTGCTTTGAAAGCAGGTCAACAGCTATGTCTGATATCTACTGTTGTGCCTGCACAGCCCTGTGTTGTCCCCCCCCCTCCCCACCTGTGTGCTGCAGGCAGAGGCCCCACAGATGCCATGTGGCCACTGTCAGGCAACAGGGGTGCTGGGGTTATTGGCTGCCTGTGGGTCCACCTGAAGGCTTCCTGCACAGCCTCCAACAGGTGATGCCTTGCATCACCTGAGGACGAACAGCACCCCCCCCCTTCCACCCCCGTTGCCCCTATCCCACACAGCATAAGCACGGCCTGCACCGCCCTGTGCCGCCACCCCCCCTCCCCCCACCTGTGTGCTGCAGGCAGAGGCCCCACAGTGCGCGTGGTGGGACCACCAGTGTGCGCTTGAACACCTTGGACACCTTGGGGTTGCGTGTTGTTTGTGGGTCCAGCATTAGCCCGGGTTGTGTGACAGGTCCAGCCACATCGCACCATGCAGCCAATGGGGGACCGGCAGGAGGGCAGACAGGAACTCGCCTGCAAACAGGAGCAAAGGAGAAAGGTGGGAGGGGTACTTTGAAGTGGGAGGGTAGGGGACATGATAACAGGCAGGTTGTGGGACAGGTCCAGCCACGCCGCATAGTTCCCGTTGGACTGCACCTATGGCTGGCTGATGCTGCGGAGGCCCTACCAGTCAGCAGGGGGCGGCTGGAGGGCAGACAGGAACTTGTCTGCAGGCAGGCACGGGTGGTCAACGAAACAATGGGGGGCCAGGTTGGATTGGAGGCAGGGAGGGAGCGGGACTGGAAAGAGGGCAAGGGGGGGGGAGACTGGAAAGAGAATGCGCGGGGCATCTGGTTGAAGACGGAAGTAGGGAAACCTGGAAGAGGCGGGTTGTGGGACAGGTCTAGCCAACCCTCCTCAAGCAGTTAGCAGGGGACGCTGCAGGACAGCCGACATGCGGGCAGCAGGGAGGGATTGTGTGGGGGGTGTTGGTTTGACGGTAGGGAGGCAGGGAGACTGGAAAGCAGCGTGTATGGTCCAGATACAGGCAAACCTCCTTGTGCAGGGGGGGGGGGCAGGGCAGCTAACAGGGGCCTGCAGGTGGGTGTTGGAGGGAGGGCGGGTGACAACAGGTTTGGACGGATGTTTGTACCAGAGGCGACCGGCAGGATGGGCAGGGATTGTTCAAGGGCCGCTCCCTGCTGTGCATTCCATCACATGTATAGAAATTCAACTTGGCCAACGGCTTGGTTGTGAAAAGGGACAAGCAAATGGCAGCACTGCAGTGCCTGCTGCATTTGTGATTAGGTCCAGACTTCCGCCAAGAAGTGTACATTATTGACTGTACCTACGGCAGCCCTGATACATCTACATACACTGCATTCACTTAACATGCAACATGACGGCCCCTTGACTCGTTCCTGTGGAACTGCCGCTCCCAAGCAGATCACCGATCGTGACCAATGTTTGCACCACCGGTGACGCGGCCGGCAGGGCTACATTTGGTCGCGATAGCCACCTGAGACGCAACTGAGTGATTTAGAAGCAGTAAGCGCTTCCGGATGGTCACTGTGTTACAATAGAACTTTGAAATGGTTTGAACTGGACCTCCTGTACTACACACCACAGCACCCTTCCGATCCACCCAATACCACCCAGCAGTTGCAAGCATCCAATCATCTCACCCTCAATTCATTCCTGCTCCCCCCAGCAGCCTAGCCATGGCCACCCACCTGGGCGTGCGGTGATGTTGCAGTTGCTGAGCACCAGCTTGCGCATGACATCCGGCTCCTTGATCTTTGCTGCCAGCTGCTTCCAGCCCTTCAGACCTAGGTTCCAGCCTGACAACTCCAGCGCTGGCACCATGAGCGTCGACCAGTCGATGGTATCCAACACCTGCAGCAGTGACAAATTGTTGATTAATCACCCACACTGTTACTTTGTGAAGAAGACTGCACATACGGCACTTCAGAGCCTTGCAAGACCCGATCACGGGTTCCAGAAGCACTCAAAGCTGATGTTCGTGACAGTGGCATGACTGGCTGACCCTCGAGGCTTTCGACAGGCACCCTGCTGTACTGCTGCCCTACCTGGAGCACATCTTCATGTGTGGGCTGCACCAGCCGCTGCTGCTTCGTTTGCTGCTGCTGTTGGTCCCTGGCAGACCCATCTGCGTGTACGTCTGATGTGCAGTTGCTGCTGCTGTGCTGGCTCAGGTGCTGCTTGATGATAGCGGGCAGGTTGAGCTGCGCATGGCCTCTGTGTTCGACGGGCAGGGAGGCGTCCAGCAGTTCTGCTGGCAGGTGTTCCTGGAGGTAGTTCTGAAGAACACTCTTTACTGACGGGCCGGAACCTGATGCCATGTGGCTAGGTGGATCAGACTTTAGAGTTGAAGATCAGCATGTGATCAGGGCTGCATAGCGCTTGCAAGCACAGTAACAGTGTGCACGCAAACAGAGAAGGTGAACATATCCAGTTGCTTTCTTTGCTAGATTGCTAACAGCACACGCTTGTACGCCTCATGAGCATGAAGGATGAATGGTGAAGGATGAATGATGAAGGATGAATGAACTGGATAGGTGGCACTCTGAGTGTGAGGGGAAGAGAACACCTCAACATAACTTGGCCGCTGGTATCTGTTGGTTTGAACACACAGGTCAAGCATTCGAAGTAACGGCAGGTGGAGGTGCCTGGAGCGTTGGTCAACGGTAACACATAAACCACCGACAACACACCACAGACTCATTAAGAGATCATTTCTATGTTGGACCTCTTGATCAGCCTTATAACGATCAGCCATTTCGTATGCCACACTCCCACCCACAGTGCCACCCGACCCGGGCGGGGAGCAGTAGATACTGCTCGCTACAGCCTGCCGCGGGTCAAACAATACATTTTACGACATTTTTATCCTCATTTGCGCCCTGGGTGCTGGGGTAGCTGCCCACCCCCAGGGTCAGGCCCCTATGCAGCTGGCCCCCTAGCCCTACTGAGAAGCACCCTGCAAATGACCGCCAGCAGCGGCACCCTGCCCTAACAGCAGCCCCGGCAGCAGACTCAGCTGCAGGACCATGGTGTCTGGGAACAACAGCGGCACCCTCACTGTGGAACAGCATGCCCTGCTGCTGCGCCTGCTGAAAGGGGGCGACACAATCACGGTGTGGATGGCCCCGTGAGGCACCCGGGGGGGGGGGGGGGGGGGGGGGGGGAGTGTGAGGGCCCTTGACCATGCATGTTCTATCCGCATCAGATGTACGGCCCATGGGCAGAAAGCCTGCGGGTTAGGTTCTGCAGTCTGTGTCTGTCTACATATCTTCACACATGTCCTGTCCCTACTGTTTGAACCTGCAGGAAGCTGAGCTGGTCTTGTGGCTGTCCCTTCGAGGGGTGCAGGGCCATGCCGCACCTGCTGCGATAACGAAGGGCTGAAGGATGCCAACACCAGGGACATGCGGCCAGCGATGATGGCCCTGCAGCTGCACCAACCCCACTGAAGCTGGAGTTTGAAGGGTAAGCGGGGGGGGGGGGATTGGAGGAGGGGAAGGGGGCCCCCACTGAGTGGAGGGGTGGTGATGGGGCTGTTGACAGTGCTGAGAAGGCGATGGGGTGGGCAAGAGAGAGGTTGGTGTGATGTGTGGGTTGAGAGGAAGCACACCGTGTGGAAGGTGCGCAGCATAGGGGTTGGGAGTGCTAGCAGTCTTGACAGCAATTGCAACTTGCTCTATCCAAAGTGCAAGATGAGCCACCACTGGTGCTCAGGTGCTTCATCCCCGTGCTGCATTCCCTGCCCCTTTCCCTACCCGGTTTGGCAAACATGGCGCTATTTGCCCAAGTGAGCTAGTGCAGAGGCCTGCTGCACAGGGTCTGCTTACGGCTGCTGCTATGTGACAACAGGAACGGACACCCACCCCGATAGTTACTCCTGCCCTTTCTGTTGTTCATATGGTGCATGCCCCCCGCTCCCACCCCATTCCACCCCACCCACCCGCCCACCCACCCGCTCTGGCTGTGTGTTGCCCCCCCCCCCCGGGGTGTGTGTGCTGCACAGGCATGTGTGTCCTGTGTGTGCTACTGATGGTCTGCTGGCCTACCGCAATGACGTCAAGTGGTGCTGGGTGATACTGCAGGACAGAACGTACCACAGGGCCACACTGGTGAGTCAACAGCAGCAGCAGCAGCAGCAGCAGCAGCAGGGTTGTTGGTGGTGGTGATCTAAGGATGTCGGACAGTGGGTGGGACTGCCCCCCCCCCCCCCCCCGGGGGGGGGGGCAGTGGCGGGGGTGGGGGGGGGGGGGTGATGGGCCGGCAAAGGTAGACTTTCAGTGACGTGGCAGCAGCAGAAGAGGCAGTGATGGTGCTGCGTGTGCCTGTTGGGCGGGGGGGGGGGGGGGGGAACAAGCGGGAGGAAAGGGGGGGGGGCAACTCAGCTAGGTGGCCCACAGACACATAGGGGAATCTTCACATAATTTTATTGTGGTGTTGGGATGGGCCAATGCCATGTCATTGTTGCTGACAATGACTCTTTCGCTTCCCCAACCCTGGCCGCCTTGCTTTGCACTATGGAAGGGGCGGCAGGGCAGGTGGGGCCTCCTCTCACCTGGGTGGGGGGGGGCACACGTAGTGTAGCAGAGGGCAAAATTGCACTGCATCTGGGGTCCTGCCCTGAGGGTGTACAGGTTTACAGGTTGTCCCACATGAAATAGTGGTGCAAGGCAGCTGTTTGCATGACTCTTGTATCACCCAGCACACTACCGTACCACCCATCTGCCTTGACCTCGCCCCCTTCCCACATGCCCCCCCCCCCACACACACACAATACGTTTTCACTGTGCGCCCCCACGCACTGATACCCAACTTCGGAATGTCACATCCTTGGATGGTTGATGCATTGGCTGGATGCACTCCCTGTGTCTACACACACACACACACCACCCCGCACTTCACCAACACACTCATACACACACGCACAAGCTGCCCATGTTTCTGTCTGCCCATCCCTCCTCACCTGTGACCCCCCCCCCCTTGCAGTGCCGCAAGTACTGCAAGCGCTGTGCTGCCATCATCGGGCCTGGCTACTGCTACTTCAAGGGCTGTACCAACAGGGTGCCCAACACACAACGCAACCACCACCACCACCACCACCACCACCACCACCAGCAGCAGCAGCAGCAGCAGGGGGGTGGACTGTTTGATGAAGGTACCTATGACATCTTTGGGCGCAACGGTGAAGAGGAGGAGGAAGAGGGTGATGGTGGTGGTGGTGGCAGCAGCAGTGGCAAGAAGTGGCGTCATGTGTACTTCTTGTGTGGCCCTGGGTGTGAGAGTGGCTATGTGATGGGACCAGGCTTCCAGACAGTCTTCATACAGGTGTGTCAGGGTGTTGATGGTGGGTTTGTGCGGGGTGGGGGGGGGGGGCAGACGCGTGCAAGCTACCGTCTGCTAGGGGAATGGGTAGGCGAACCCAGCAGGGAGCAAGGAGAGGATGCAGTTTGGGGTGGTGTTTCCAGCCCCAACCCACCAACACAAAGAGTGGTGACCTGCTCACACACGTGATCACCCCCCCCCCCCACACACACACACACACACCGGGATGCATACGAGGTAATCCTGTCATCATCACGTGAGTCGCTGCTGGTTGTCACAACGTTGGCATGTACCTGGTGGATGCAACTTATGTTGTCATGCAACACTCACCCCCATCTTCTGCCGTCACACACCCTACCCCCTCCCCACACTGCACCTGCAGGAGGCCCTGTGTTGGGAGCTGCTGTCTGCGCAGGTCCTGCTGCCTAGCAGCACACAGCGCCTAGCAAACTGGCTGCTAGGATGCCTGCGCAAGGGAGGGGGACCAGCAGCAGCAGCAGCAGGAGGGGGTCACCCTGGTGGCGGCATGGCAGGGTGGTTGGGTGGGTTGCTGTCTGCTGCCCAGGTGCCGGTTGGTGTGCGGCATGACATACCTGGGCTAGATGACAGGGGCATGTGGCTGACTGATGCCCTAGATCATTTGGTGGTTAAACAGGTGGCCAGTGAAAAGGCCTGGCACCGGGAGATGGAGAGGCAGCAGCAGCAGGAGCAGCAGGAGGAGCAGCAGGAGGAGCAGCAGGAGGAGCAGCAGCAGCAGCAGCAGGGAGAGGAGGGGGATGGGGTGCCGCCACAGCTGCGCAAGGCGCACAGGTGGGTAGCAGTGTTCGACTGCGAGGTGTAGTGGCAGGTTGTGTGGTTTGGGAGGGGGGGGGGACAGGAAGGCCACAATGTGTCAGGGGCATCAGGTGTGGTACCATGTGATGCTTGAAGGCTATTCCGTGTTTCCTGTCAATGCACCACGTGATGTGGTGATGCCTTGTGCTTGGGTGATCTCAGTCTTGTCAGTCCTGTAGTCAGGGCTTGACAGTGGTGGTTGCAGTTGCACGGGACTGTCTGTTGTTGTCTGCAGCACAAGGTGCCATTGCAGCTGAATGGTGCAGGGGTCCTCTTGAAACAGCACTGGCATGTTTGATATCACCTTGTCTAGCTGGGCCGTGTTGGTCGGGGCGTTAACAGCAGCAATTTCTCCCAGCAGCACTTTTTGAGAAAATATGTTGCAATATGTCTTGATCAGATGATGCCATCATGGAGTCCTGCCTCTTATCTGCCGCTGCTGCACCTTCCGCTGCTGCGCCCTTCAGGGTGTGCTTTGTGCGGAAGTTCCCCCTCACAGGCCGCAGAGCCCCCGCCAACCCAGCAGCAGCAGCAGCAGCAGCAGGTGGTGGTGGTGGTGGTGGGGGTGGTGGGGGTGATGACTCATCGGATGATGCTGATGACAGCAGCGAAGAAGAGGAGGGCACACCCGCAGCCAACTCCACACCTCCACCCAGCAGCAGCGCTGATGGTGGCGACAGCCTCTCCACTGGTGACACATCAGGGGGCCACGGCCGCCGCTGCAGCCGCAGCAGCAGCAGCCGCAGCAGCAGTGACGGCAGCAGTGAAAATGGCGGCGGTGGTGGTAGTGGCGGAAGCGGGGGGAGTGGTGGGACGGGGCAGCTTGGGGGCGGCAGCAACCCTGCAGGCTCGAATGGTGCAGCAGCAGCAGCAGCAGCAGCAGCAGCAGCAGCAGCAGCAGCAGTAGCAGCAGCAGCAGGGGGAGGGGGTGCAGCAGCGGGGCAGGGCGCTGCAGCCGCCGTCCCCGCTTCTGATGCTGCTGCTGGTGTCAGGAATGACGCTGTGCTGCTGGATGTGTGTGGTGCTGCTGGTGTGCCCATTGGCAGTGTGGAAGGCCTGCTGCAACAGCTGGTGGTGACACCATTCAAGTGAGTCACTGGATCAAAACTGCATTGCGAGAACCTCTCACTCCTTGCAAGGACAATTGGTCCTCCACCCCCCTCCAGCAAATGTCCACGCTCACGCAGCTGCAGCACCACTATCATGGGCGGTTGAAGGCAAGTTTGCGCACCAGCAGTTGCCAGGATTTACTGTCACTGAGTGATGAATTTGCATTGCTGTTGTGTGCTGAGGATGATTTGCCATGCACGTGGCAGCTGTGCATCACCTTACAAGTGACAGCTGCTGAAAAATCGCCCCAACTTGCAGTCCCCCCACTTAACCCACCCTATAAACTCCAAATGCACCTCGAGGCTGCATGTTGTGTTGATGTTCTGCCATTGCCTCCCTTCCCCCCCCCCCCCACACACACCCGTGCTCCCCTCCTGCCCCCCTCCCCCACGGGGCAGTTCAAACAGCGGCAATATATTCGTGATGCGCCCCATAGGCTAGATGTGGCAAGTTTGACAGTCTTCACATGCGACCCCCCCCCCCCATATCCACCTGCTGTTGCCCCCCCCCTGCAGGTCCAACAGCGGCAACATCGCTGTTGAGCCTGATGGCGGCCGCCACGCCTGCTGCTCACTGCACAGCAGTGCTGCTGCTGCTGCTGCTGACGTCCCCGTGGTGCTGCTTGATGTGTCAGCCAACATCCAGGTCAGGGCCTGTGCGGTGCCAAACTGCAGCAACGCACCAAAGAACGGTGAGGAGGGAGGCTGTGAGGCACCGGGGGGGGGGGGGGGGGGCAATGAGGGGGGGGGGGGCAATGGGGTAGGGGTTAGGGGGGGGGGGAGGAATGTGTGGGGGGGGGGGGTACAGACAGGGACGGGGCGCAGTGGCAGGGTGGAAGTAGAGACATGGTGTGTGGGTGGAGGGTGTGTGGGGGGGAGGGGGGGGGGAGAGGGAGGAGGGAGGGGGGTTGCGGGGGATGATGCGGTACGGAGAGGGGTGGAGGCTGTGCGCCTCGCTCCTCACCCCTTTCCTTCCTTCATGCCTGCCTTGCAAAGTGTTCCGTGCCCCCCCCCCCCCCCCCCCCCCCCCCACCCCCCCCCCCCCCACCCCCGACACATCCTCCCCCTCCCCTCCCCCTCCCTCCCGATGCACCCGTAGGTGACAATGTATACGGTTGACCATGCAGATGTATCAGAAGCTTGACGTGTTGCAGTGCTGTCAGACGCCTGGTCATCCTCCCCACTAGTCTGCATTGTGCACACGCAATCACTATGAAGTGACCCACACACACCCTGTCATCTTAACATGCACTTGATGGTCGTGACGTACGGTACAAAGGGTGTCGTTTGGTGTCCCTCATCAATGTGAGGCCAGACCTTGGGCTCCCGGCAGCTTCGGCTGTTGTGTGTGTGGCCAGCCGGTGGGGTCCGCCCCCCTTGCGTTAACAAAAAAACGTTGGTTGCGTCATGTTGGGAAACGGCCAAGCCAAAGAAAGGGAGGGAAGTAACTCATGTGTAACACACAGTGCCCCCTTCCCCCCCCCCCCCCCCCCTTCTCTATACACTGTGGAGGCGACACACCCCTTTTTGATTCTCCCCGGCCACCCCCCCCCCTCCGGCCCCCCACTTTCCTTGCCTGCTTGAATACACAAGCATTGGCACCAGTTTCAGGCACCATGCGGCTTGATCGGACACTGCTACCTGGTCCTACTCAGCGCCATTCTGCCTTCTGCATATTCCTTACAACTTTGTGCTCCTCCTTGCCTATACCCTTCTTTACCCTTCTGGATCAGGGAGTCCCTCTCGTCACCACACCAGCCCATAAACACGCTCCCGGCGCACCACCAATACTCCCCACCCCCCTGACTTGCCGCCCACCCCCTCTCCTCCACAGGCAATGCCACCTGGTGCACTGACCACGCAGCTGAGTCCCAAGGTTGCCGTGTGGCGGCGCTGTCAGACCACACCAGCCACACTTGGTCCCCCTGCCCCACACCGGCCCGCCTTGGCACCAACACTTGCCCCGCCCACACACACCTGGACAGGGGGGCAGTGGAGTTTGAGGCTCATGGGGCACACGCCAAGCCCACACCACGCCACGACACAGCACAGGGCAGCGGGGTGCCGGTGCTGTCAGAGGGGGGGCTGGCCCTGGTGACACCTGGCTTGAGGCATCAAGGGGGAGGAGACACAGTCTTGGTGAGTTCAACAATGAGCATAGGCCGGGGGGGGGGGGGGATGAAGGCAGAAGCAATGGACATGGGCAGGGATGGCGGAAGCCATAGTGGGGGGAGGAGGACTCAATGAATGTGTTTGAAGATTCCCAGGGGGGGGAGCACAGTGCAGCAGGGTGGGGGTGCTGTCAGAAGGGGACCTGGCCCTAATGACACCTGTGCTGATGCCTTCAGGGGAGAAGCGTGGCTTGCGGCAGGCTCAGCCTCAGTGAGTGAAACACAGGGCATGAGCCGGGGTGGGGGGGGGGGGCAAGGCCAAACACAGCGAGGTGGTGGCGCTGTGTGTCGACAAAGAGACTGCATGCGTGCACATGCATGCTGGCTAGCAATCATCCGACAAGGATAGTCAAACAATGACGCCAACACGGAAAACCAGGGCAATCCCTGCATCAAAGCTGTCGTTAGCGTGAGATAAAAAAGAAGGCGTTCACCTGGGTGGTGTGTGTGTGGGGGGGGGGGGGGTTCGTCATTTGGGGGATTTGAGTAGGTAGGCGGTCCAGGGGCAAGGCAGGATGTGCGGCCAGGTTGATATACGGATAGCAAGTGCGTTTGCAAGGGGGGGGGTGCCAAACAGGCGTACCTGACTTGAGCTGATGCAGTAGGTAGGGGGCCAAGAAAGCATGACGCTGTATAAAAGGAAGGGGGGGAGAGGGCTGCTTGCGAGGGGTTGGGGGTTAGGCTTGGCGTGCAGAGGTGGGGAGGAAGGGGAGGCGGAGAATGAGTGGGGGGTGTTTGAACTTGCTCTTCCAGACAATGTACTGCACCCCCCCCCCCTTCAGCATCTCTTAGTCAAGCACGCTGCATGCCAGCCACACCTGCCAGAGCTGATGACACCACCTCAGGCTGCCCTTCACCTTACTCATGCCCCCTCTTCCCTATGAATTCACGGTGTGCTCCCCCCCCCCCCGGTGTTCATCCTGTTGCTGTTCAGGTTCAGCTCGTCCCTTCGGCTTCTACAGGCCCTCACCCAGCAGCACAGCCCCAAGGTCAGCAGCAGCAACAGCAGCAGCAGCATCAGCAGATGGAGGAGAGGATGCTGACGACAGCTTGGACCCAGCAGCAGCAGCAGCAGGAGGGACCCCGGCTACCCCAGCAGGGGGTGGGGGTGAGGGTCGTGAGGGTGACGCGTTTGTATGTGTGCCTGCACGGGCCAAGCGGGACATTCTGGCAGTCAGCTGCGCTAAGGTAATGGGTGTGAGGGGCGGAAGGAGGGGGGATGCTGGAGTGTGTGTATGTTGGGGGTTGAGGAAGTTGCTGGGGTAGGGTCGACTGTGTGCACAGTGGGGTGGGGGTGGGGGTGTTTGCAGGTGTGCCACTGCGGGGAGTTTCAGGATGCCAACATTATTCAGGCTTCAGCAGCAGCAGCAGCTGAGCAACAGCGGCTGTTGCCCTGCTGCCACATTGATAGCCAAGCTGCCCTACTTCTTTCACATGCTGTCGACTTGCAGGCAGACTGCCCCCAAAGCCTTCCTATGCTGTCCTGTTCCGCACTTTGCCTGCCTCTCTCCCCAAGCTAACCTTGTGCCCTGCTGCACCACCTTGCTTCAATTGCACTGCTGCGCCTGACTGTCTCGTCGCCTGCTGCTGGTGCTAACCCCCCCCCCCACACACACACAGTGTGGTCTGGTGCTGGGTGTGAGCTTCCTGTGGAGTGGTGCTGCTGAGGTGTCAACCACCGGCTTCGACGACGTGCTAAGGGCACTGCTAGACACACTGCGACATACGGGACTGCTGCCAACACAGCAGCAGCAGCAGCAGCAGCAGCAGCAGCAGCAGCATCGGGAGGATGCAGTTGAGGACGAGGGGCAGCCAGGGCAGCAGCAGCAGCAGCAGTTGCCGCCGATTGTAGTGATCTACAACGATGCTGACAAGATGGAGGCACACATCAAGGCTGTCAGGGCAGCAGCAGCAGCAGCAGCAGGTGGTGATGATGGTGGTGTGGATTTTATCTCCTCCCCAGCGCTGGACCCTGGCTTGGACAGGGTGATGTGGGTGGTGGACCCCTTCAGGTGGGGAGCCGCACAAAAGGTGGTGTCCCGGGTGGTGGTGGGGGGGGGGGGGCTTGGGGTGGGGTGGGGGGGGGGGGGAGAGGAAGGAGTACCCGAAAAAGGGGGGGGGAGGGGTGGCCAGATTGGGAACAGGAGGGAGGGAGGAGTACCTAGGGGGAGAGGGAAGAGAGACAGGGGGAGGAAGGGCCGCTTTGCATAATTTGCAAGCCGGGCGCGTGCTTGTGTGCTGGCTTATAGGCGGGCTTTGACAGGCCTTTGGAAAGGCTTTCAGTGCCACTGGCATGTGCCGGTGCCTTGAAATGGTTTGGGATGGCACTGCTCGCATGTGGTGTAGTGAGGGGTGTTGACTCTTCAGGAAGAGCGGGGCGGTCTGCACGGCCCTGCGATGGTATCCCCTGCACAAGGGGGTGCCGTGGGGTGGGTGTCACAACAGGTTGTCCCCCCCCTCCCGCTGAATCTTTTTACGGAGTGAACTACCGGTTGCATGGTCCAGCCCATTGTAACTGATCACTTCCAAAAGAAAGAAGAAGAGCGGGGCGATGCTACTCAGCATCATTAGCACTGTGCAAGACGGGGAAGGTAGTGTTGCTCCCCCCCTGCCGCTGACTGTCATTGTCCCTCTTGCTGCCCTGCTTGTCTGCCTTTGCACCTGTGTGTGGCTGCCATCACCATCACCTCCACCCCACGCCACCCCGCAAACAACCGTTGGTGCTGCAGTTGGTGTTGGTGTACGTTCCGTAAGTATGAGTGTCACACACACTCCCCCTCACACCTTGCCCCCCCCCCAATATGCTTGCAGGTTCCTGCCCAAGCAAGTGGGCGCCTACAACGAGCTGGCAACAGCATTGGCCCTGGAGCAGCAGCAGCAGCAGCAGGAGCAGTCTCCCGCTGCTGGCAGCCAATCAGCAGCGGCATCAACAGCAGCAGCGGCACCCCGCACATCTCGCAGTGGGACACCCGCTGCTGCTGCTGCTGCTGCTGCTGGTGACGACGGCACTGCTGCTGCTGCTGGTAGTGATGCTGCTGCTGCTGCTGCTGCTGCTGGCAGCGCTGAGGGTGTTACCCTTAGTGAGGCCGCCTCTCCCTCCCAGGTTGTTGCGTCTGCACGGTGTCGTGTGTCTGGCGTGACTGGCGTGACTGGCGTGAGCCCCTTCAGGCCAGAACTGGAGGGACTGCTGTGGAGAGCGGTGCAGGTGCCATCAAGTGAGTTGGGGGGAGGGGGGGGGGCAGGGAGCGGGGGGGAGGGGGGGTGGCAGGGGGCAGGGGGCAGGGGGCAGGGGGCAGGGGGCAGGGGGTGGGGGGAGGTGGCTGAGCTGGGCATATGGGAGTATGGCGGCTATGTCGTGTGTGTGGCGTGAGTCCTGCAGGCAACAGCTGGAGGTGCTGCTGTGGAAGAAGCTGGTGGTACTGCCAAGTGAACATGTGTTCCCTGCGGGGTGGGGGTGGGGGGGGGGGTGAGCTGGGCGGCTGCAACGTAGCCGGGCTGTGTGGGTGTATAGGAGGGGGCGGAAGGGTGTGTGTGTGTGTGTGTTGGGGGGGAGGGGCGCGAGGGGGGGGGGGGACGCGAACAAGGGCTTGGGGGCAGTGAAGACGGGAGTGGACGCTTGACGGTGGGCTCAGGCCAGCTGGGGGTTGGGATGGTGGCAGTGTAGAGAATCACTGGTAGGAGGATCTAGTAGCAGGGCAAGTAACCGGGTTGTGGCACATCGGATTCTCAGAATCTCGGAGTGCAAGGCTGCATTGTGCAGTGGGGGTGGTGGCAGTTACTGCCAGTGCATACACGGTGGGGTGTACTGAGTGTGTGTCAATGTGGGGAAGGTGGCAGGAAGGGGGGAACGAGCAATCTTGTGTATGTGAGGACATGCTGCACCCTCCCATCCATACGGCAATGTAACAGTCCATCTTGATGGCTTGTATGCCTTTCCCCACATCCTCCCTTTTCAGGCTCCGTCCTTGCAGGGCACCTCAACACCATATGCCAGCTGCTCAACACAAAGCTGCCAAATGGACCACCAACACCAGCACCAGCAGCAGCAGCAGCAGCAGCAGCAGCAGCAGCAGCAGCAGCAGCAGCAGACACAGCAGCAGCACCAGCAGCAGCGCAGTGGCTCAGAGATGTCCTAGCATGGCTGCTGCGTGAGGGAGCCACACGGCTACAGCCAGGTGCTGCCACCAGCAGTAAGGAGCTACACCAGCTGCTGGCGCTGCTGCTGGAGCAGAGTGTGGGGTCAGCACAGTTTGTGCAGCAGCTGCCGGGGGTGGCACATCTGCGGCTGTTCTTCACTTTCAAGTGGGTCGCCGACAGCAGCGGCGGCGGTGACGATGGGATCGGGCAGTCACAGGAGCAGGAGGAGGCAGCAGAACGGCAGCAGCAGCAGCAGCAGCAGCAGCAGCAGCAGCAGCAGCAGCAGCAGCAGCAGCAGCGACAGCAACAGCGGCCGCGGCCGCGGGGGCAGGGCCCTGAGGAAAGAGAGTCTCCAGCATCTCCCTTCCATCAGCAGCAGCAGCAGCAGCAGTTCACGCAGGATGCGTCGGAGGGAGATTTCCCTGATTTTGACCAGGCTGCTGAGCAGGGGGAGGAGGAGGGGGAGGAGGAAGAGTATGAGCAGTGGCACCAGCGGCAGCATCACTTCAGGAAACAGCTGGGAGGTTCCTTTCTTGAGGAGTTTCTCGATGCACACCCGAGAGGGGAGCAGCAGGAGCAAGACAAGCATCAGCAGCAGCTGTCCAAAAAACAGAAGAGGAACGTCAAACAGCAGCAGGAGGCTCAGAAGCAGCAACAGCACCGGCAGCAGAGGGACCTGTTGCCACAGTTCAACAGGGTAGCTTCAGATGCTGCCACCTCCACAGCAGCAGGTGCTGCTGCTGCTGCTGCTGCTGCTGCTGCTGCTGCTGCTGGCAGCAGCACCCGTGCAAAGAAGCGCAAAGGCAGCGGTCGGGCTGACCCTAACAGTAGGGACCCTGACAGCGGAAGCAAGAAAAGGAGGTCCGCTGCCGCCGCCGCTGCTGCTGCTCTTAGGCGTGTTGCTGCACCCCGCAAGAAGAGCAAGTCGAGCAAGAATGCTGCTGCTGCTGCTGCTGCTGCTGCTGCTGCTGCTGGAAACAGCATCACAGCAAAGAAGCGCAAAGGCAGCAAAACCAAGGCTGAATCTGGTGATGGGAAGCTTGGCAGCAGCAAACGCAGCAAGCAGCAGAAGCAGCAAGGCCCGCACCAGCCAGACGCTGCTGCCGCTGCTGCTGCTGCTGCCGACAGTGATGATGCTATCGCCGCCAAGTTTGCCGCTGCGTTTGCTGCCAAACGGCATTACACATTCACAGACTCTGATGATGACAGGGGTTCAGATGGTGAGCAGCCAGGGGCACTGGATGACTTTGACGGGTACTATGATGACACAACAGCAGCAGCAGCAGCAGCAGCAGCAGCTGGGGCCACTGAAGAGTATGATGAGTCAGCCGCCGCTGCAGCAGCAGCAGCAGCCGGGGCCACTGAGGAGTATGACGATCCAGCCGCCGCAGCTGCGGCTGCAGCCGCCGCAGCTGCGGCTGCAGCAGCAGCAGCAGCAGCAGCAGCAGCGGGTGGCAGGCGCGGTGGTCGCTGGGAGGTTACTTTGCTTGAGGTGTTGGTTGACAGTGAGGCGTTGGAGCAGCTGTGGGCCAAGATGCAGCCTGGCAACACACTGCACCTCAAAACACAGGTGGGTGTGGGTGTGGGCGGGGGAGGGGGGGTGGAGGGGGCGCTTTGATCCTCCCAACTCAGTTGGCTGGCAGCCCCACAGACACTTCTAACGCACACCACTCGCTTATCAAACCCCCTACCCCCTTGTCCCCCCTCCAGGGCCCCTCAAAGTCTGATCCACTGGTCGCTGGCCTGCGGCAGGGGCGGGGGGGGGGGGTGCATCAATGAGGTGCAGTGAGGCCCAATGTCACCAGTTGGGACCGCAAGGCATGCCACATAGACAGCCTGTGGTGTCAGTATGTGCGGGGCAAACATCTTGCTTCTCTGCAACCACTAGAACACCATCGTTCCTCATAATTGAATGTGCCTGTCGCCCCCGTCCCTGGTTCCCCCCCCCCTTCAGGTTCACGGCATCACTCAGCTGTGGTGTTGGCTGTCCCTGCTCAACGCCTCAACACGCCTCAGGCAGGCAGACCTGGAGGACTACGTGGCAGAGCTGCTTATGGAGGGGGAGGAGGAGGAGGGAGACGAAGAGCAGCTGCGAGACGAGGAGGAACAGGGGGGGCAGGGGGAGGGGCAGCTGGGAGGAGAGGAGGAGCAGCAGCCGGGAGAGGGGGGCGAGCACGGGGAGCGGGGGGGAGAGGGGGGCGAGGAGGGGGGTCCAGGTGGTGGGGGTGGTGGCTCAGCGCAGCAGCAGCAGCAGCAGCGGGGTGGTCGCGGCGGCACACACGCTCCTCACAGGACCGGCGCAGGCTGCGAGAGCTCGTGCAGCAGCCTGCTGGCACCTCCGCTGCTGCTGCTGCTGCTGGTGGTGGTGGTGGGAGTGGTGGTGGTGCTGGCGGCTGGTGTGGTGTAGCGCCGCTATCTGTGTCTATCGTGCCTCCCTCCCATCGCCGCAGCCTGTGCCTGGTGCAGGGGACACCCCTGCCCTGCCCGATCCTGGGGGTGCCCACCACACTCCACTGAGCAGAGGGCGGGGGGGGGGGGGGACGAGACGGGAAGGGGCAAGATGGGTGTGTGTGTGTTGGGGGGGGGGGGGGGGGGGGGGGTGTTGGGGGGGGGGGGGGGGGGGCAAGGCAACTGGGGCGGAGGGTGTGGAAGTCAAGGATCGGTGAGGGTGAGGTGACGGTTGACATTTGTGGTGGCTCCCTTGCAGCCTGGCCTTTGGGAGGGAGCGTGGTTGTTGGGCACTGCAGTGAGCGTCCAGCTGCGGTTGTATATTAATCATCATGATGTGCCCACACCTGCACACCTGAGGCATGCCTCAGTCTGTCACTGCAATATGTGGCGTAATGGCTATGCTTGTACATGAGCATGGTTTGCTATGCTTGTACATGAGCACGGTTGCTATGCTTGTACATCATTCATGTTTTGCTGCAGTTGTCCTCAGAACAGTCGTGTTAGTCAGTGTTATTGCGGGCCGGTGGAAGGTCTGTGAGATGTGTTTGAGCTGGTGTGTCTTTTCATGATTAGGGAGGAGGAGGGTGTATGTCACACGGGGTGGCCAGCTGGGCTGCTGTGATGCAACCAGCCATGGTTGGGATGTGAGCGCAACCCTTGCAGCAGCTTGTTGTGTTGGGTGTGCCGCACAATGTGCACGCCCGATGGGCCAGCCTATCAACCCAACAAGCACATCAGAGATCAACAGGGCTCGGTATGCACAATCTGTAGAGATTCCAACGCATGTCATGAAATGTGAACTCACTGACCTGGCTAGCAGCACTCCTGGATTCTGCAGTGCGACCAACTGCACTGCACTGCTGTCACTGAGTGGTTCGCACAGCAACTTGGGGACCAGGTTGTCTGCCTCGTTGGTCCTCTCAATAGCCAAATGCAGTGATCAAGAAACATACAGCAGGCATGACCAGCGGAGAGCGTCGGACCTTGACATGAACACCCAGGATCCATGATGAGGGTGCTGCTACAGCTGTTGAATTCGAACTTGCAACTTCTGCCCACCACGACAATCGACAGCGCGTAGTAAAATGAAAGCTATCCCATCTGTTTCTTTGCAGCTGGATTGCTGTTCGTTTCCTGCATTCATGGTGACGGTTTCTTTTGCTGAGGCAACCCATGTGCGATACTGCACACTCACGCATTGCAAATGAATAAGAACAAATTCAGCTATGGCATCATTCCAGGGCGTAGCACTATCAGACCAGCAGACCATGGCCAGCAGCAGAAAGCAGTAGTCTGCCTTAAGGGAGGCACCAGCAGCACCAGCAGCTAGCCTGTTCAAGTCAGGCGGGTGTCCTCCCCATTACCACCAGAAAGGTGCGTATTCGCAGCAATTGATCCAGTGTCCCAATATCGCCCCCTTCCCCCCTCCAGCATGTGACAGTACAGTACCACTGTTGGTGGGGGGTGGGGGGGTGCTGGTGTGCAGAAGTGGGATGCTTCCATGTATCTATATGTGTGCATGTGTGTGAATGGAGCCCCACAGCAGCGTTGGTGACATGACCACCACACACGCCCTGTCACACACCTGGGAGGCTCACACCAGGAGGGGGGGGGGGCATAGCAGGCAGGAGTGCAAGTAAACAGCTTGATGGTCTGCGATACTGCCGATGAGTATCCTGTCACTGGGGGGCATCATTACTGCTCTCAGTAGGGTGCCGGTGTCGTGTATGACTGCTGGCCCACAGGCCAATAGTTGTTGTCCATGCCTAGGTCCACTTCTCATGTAGTCACGACGGCAATGACACACAGCGCTATCTGACAAAAGCACTGTTGCTGTTGTTGGGTCGTGTCCTGTGTCGTCCCGCTGTCAAACGTGTGCCCCCCAGGAGTCACTTCCCCAACTCACACAGCGCACACACCTGGCAGCATGCTCAACCAGCAGCAGCAGCAGCAGCAGCAGGTGTTGTTCCTGCAGCAGCAGTTGTCGCCGCAGGAGCTCCTGGAGCGTGCTGAGCTGCGCAAGCGTGCTGCTTTCCTGCTTGGCAAACCATCTCCTGCTGTTGCTGCTGTCAAGAAGCGGCGCCGGCATGCCGGCGGCAGCAGTGGCAACCCTGCCACTGAAAAAACCGCTGCAGCAGCAGCAGCAACAGCAGTGACGGCGGCAGGGCCGTCAGGTGGGGGTGTGACAGCTGGTGGCTGTTTTGGCCACACACAGGGTCAGGTGCTGCCGTTCCAGCAGCAGGGACTGCCTGCAGCAGCAGCAGAAGCAGCAGCAGCAGCAGAGAGAGGTGATGGATGCGCTGTGGGGGCTGGCCTCAGCCAGCAGCAGCAGCAGCTGCTGCTTCCGCCAAGAGAGCAGCTGTGCTACCTGGCAGCAGCAGCAGTGACTGCCGCTTTTGTGGAGTCCAGCGGTGCTGCTGCCGCTGCTGCAGCTCCAATTGCAGCCCACAGAGGTTTACAAGCCAACAAGCGCAAGCGCCATGGGACACGGCAACCCGCAGCTGCCACACAGCGACAGCAGCAGCAGCGGCACACTCCGTTGAAGCGATCACCGACTAAGACCGCACCTGCTGACAGCCCGGCAATGCACACAGGAACAGCAGCAGCAGGAACAGGGCTTGTGTGGGACCAGCAGCAGCAGCAGCAGCAGCAGCAGGAGTGTGTTGACCAGATGTACTCCCAAGGGTACGAATTTCCAGAGGACTCCCACCAAGATGACACACAGCAGCAGCAGCAGCAGCAGCAGCAACAACAGCAGCAGGAGTGTGTTGACGAGATGTACTCGCAAGGGTATGAGTTTCCAGCGGACTCCCACCAAGACGGCAAACAGCAGCAGCAGCAGCAGCAGCAGCAGCAGCAGCAGCAGCAGCAGCAGCAACCCTGCAGCACTGCCATGACCGTTGCACCTGACTTGCACGGCCCTGGCAAGCACAACAGTGGGAAGCGGCCACTGCTGCTGCCACAGCCCCCGCCGCAGCAGCAGCCAGCTGAACCTGCTGCCGCTGCTGCAGGCGGTCATGCCGAAGCCCCAGCGGCGCCTCCAGCTGCTGCTGCTGCTGTTGCTGCTGCTGCTGCTTCCAGCCAGGGCCTTGGCAGCAGGGTGGATACGCCAGAGCTGTACAAGGCAGCATCACCGCGCAAGCCCTCACCCCCGCAGCAGCAGACGCAGCACCAGCAGCAGCAGCAGCAGCAGCGCCAGCAGCAGGAAGGGAACACCTTGGTGCCTTGCAGGCTTGGCCAGCCATCCTCACCTGGTGCAGCAGCTGCCGCTGCTGGCGGTGATGCGGTTGGGTTGGTTGCTGGTGCTGGGAGGATGGGGGTGTGGCAGCACAAACAGCACAAGCGGCCACGGCTGGTGCAAGCAGCAGCAGCAGCAGCAGCAGCAGCAGCAGCAGCAGTAGATGGAGGCTGTGGGGGAGATGCTGGTAATGCGCCCAGTGCTACTGCCGCTGCCGCCGCTGCTGCTGCTGCTGCTGTTGGCGAGGCCGTGGCGGTTGAGTCAGGTGATGCTGCTGCTGCTGGACTCTGTGCCGCTGCCACCACTGCCACCGCTGCTGCTGGCGCAGATGCCGCTGCCGCCGCCGGCACAGCTGCTGCTGCTGCTGCTGCTGCTGCTGGTGAGGCCTTGGCGGTTGAGTCGTGTGATTCAGATGCTGCCAGGCGGTCTGCCCTTGCTGCTGTTGATGTGCTGGTGGCTCAACTCTGCAGCAGCAGCAGCAGCAGTGAGGAGGAGGGGAGCGATGGCAGCAGGCAGCAGCAGCACAAGAGGAGGTGGCAGTCACCCAGTCAGCATGCAGGTGAGGGAGGTGTGTGTATGGGGGAAAGGGATCTGAGGTAGAACAATGCACTCAATAGGCACAAGAGAGAGCACAGAGAGGCTATACTGCATGTTGTTTGCGAGTGGGGTGGGGGGGGGGGGGGGGGGGGGGGGGTCCACCTGCCGGCAGATGGGTGGAGGTTGCAGCTGGTGTACGTTGACACTTGAATTGTATGAGCACGTTGTGTATGGGCTGAGTTGGGGATGCATAGTGGGCTCCAGCTGCTGCTGATGAGGTTGCTGGCAGGGGGGTGCTTGCTGGCAGAGTGTGTGGAAGCGTGGGATGAGGCGGGGTATGGATGTGATCCGATGGTGGTCAACCACTGGTTGTCAGCATGCACATTCAATGTTGACGGCGTCAACGCAGCCTTCACCTGCATGTTGAGTGACTCATTGGTTTTGGGCACTCGTTCGCCTTATGCTCAGCATAGCTGGGATGCCCCCCCCCCCCCCCGCAAGGCCCTGCTGGCTTTGCTAACTTCATCCCCCCCCCTCCCCAGAGCGCCCCTTGCAACATGCTGCAAACACCCTCATTGCCAGTCCCCACCCATCAAAACACTTTTATAAAACAGGATCATCCCTCCCTCCCGCCCTTCCTCCCTTGTTGATGTGTCGCGTGTCATAACAGGCCTGCCGCCCTCCCCTCAGCAGGAGGAACACGTCGGGGACCACTCAGCAGCTGCAGCAGCAGCTGCGGCTGTTGTTGCCGCTGCTGAGGGAACAGCTGTGGTGCACGATCCTGCTGCTCCGGCTCCTTCTGCTGTGGCTGCTGTTGTTGCCGCCGCTGCTGCCGCTGTTGCGGCTCCCGCTGCTGGCAGCAATGGCGACGACGGCAATGCTGAGTCAGACGATGACACCAGCAGCAGCAGCAGCGGCAGTAGCAATTCTGGCAGTGACGGTGCCGACAGCAGCAGCAGCGGAGGCTCCGGGGAGGGTGACGGTGACAGTGGTGACGGCCAAGCAGGCGGTGGCAGCAGTGGCAGTGATGGTGACGACGGCAGCAGTGGGGACGAGGGTGACACCAGCAGCAGCAGTGGCAGCGACGACACTGACACTGACAGTAGCAGCAGTGGTGACACCAGCTCTGATGAGGATGCTGAGGGAGACGCGGAGCAGCAGCAGCAGCAGCAGCAGCTGCCGCCGCCGCCGCAGCAGCAGCAGCAGGAAATGGTTGGGCCTGTGGAAGCCAGCACGGAACAGTCCAGCAGCACTGACACTGACAGCAGCAGCAGCAGCAGTGATGGCAGCAGTAGTAGTGGCGATGACACCAGCTCTGGGTCTGAAGAGGCACCAGCTGCTGCTGCTGCTGCTGCTGCTGCTGCTCCAGTTGATTCCGACAGCACCAATGGCAACAACAGCAGCAGTAGCTCTGACAACAGTGATAGTGATAGCAGTGACACATCTGAAGCAACCAGCAGCAGCAGCAGTGACGGGGACACTGACTCGGAAGGTGTTGCCCCTCTCGCTGCTGCAGCTGCACCTGCTGCCCCTCCTCCCGCTGCTGCAGCACCAGCAGCCTTGGGTGGTGCTGCTGGTGACGTTCAGGGAGGTGCGGCAGATGGCAACAGTGGCAGTGGCGAGACCTCTGGAACAGACAGCAGCAGCAGCAGTGACACCGACAGCAGTAGTGACAGCGGCACCAGCAGTGACAGTGGCAGCGGCGGCCCTGAAAGCTCTGAAGACGATGCACCCGCTGCTGCTGCTGCTGACAGCGATGCCGCAAACAGTGGAGGGCACAACAGCGATGCACCCGAGCCTGACAGTGCTGATGCCAGTAGCAGCGGCGCCAGCAGCAGCGACTCTGAGGAAGCACCTAGTAGTGAGCAGGGTGCAGGCGAAGCCGCTGATCAAGGCCAGGCCCCTGCAGGTTCAGACCCTGACAGCAGCAGCAGTGGCGCCAGCAGCAGCAGCGATGGCAGCTCGGACAGCCAGCCGGCCAGCTCAGGGGAGGGGGGTGCGGAAGCTGCTGAACCAGACCAGGCCCCTGCAGCTTCAGACCCTGCTAGCAGCAGTGGCACAACCAGCGACAGCAGTGAGGATGGCAGCAGCAGCAGCAGCAGCAGTGATGGCAGCTCGGACAGCCAGCCGGCCAGCTCCAGTGAGCCGGAGGTTGAGGATGCTGCTGAACACAACGTACCACAGCCTGCAGACTCCGGCAGTCCAGCTAGTGGCTCTACCACCAGCGGCGGCGGCAGTAGCAGCAGTGACAGCAGCAGCAGTAGTGACGATGACAGCTCTGACAGCCAGCCGACCAGCTCGAGTGAGCCAGAAATTGAGGATGCCGCTGAGCAAAATGTCCCACCTGCGGACTTGGGGAGCCCGGCTAGCAGCAACACCACCAGCAGCAGCAGCGACAGCGGCAGCAGCAGTGATGGCAGCTCTGAGAGCCAGCCTGCCAGCTCAGGTGATGGGCCGGAGCCCCAGCAAGAGCAGCAACAGCAGCAGGGGCCCCAGCCTTCTGACTCAGAGCCAACCACCAGCGCCAGCAGCAGCAGCAGCAGTAGTGGGGATGGCAGCTCAGACAGCCAGCCTACCAGCTCCGCCAGCTTGGGTGTGCAGGAGGCTGCTGCTGCTCAACCAGCAGAAGCACAGCCTGCAGACTCCGACGCAGTCAGCAGCGGCAGTAGCAGCAGCAGTGACGCCAGCAGCAGTGGTGACAACAGCAGTAGTGGCGACGGCAGCAGCAGTGATGGCAGCGCTGCGCCTCCCAGCTCTGGTGATGATGGTGGCATGGAAGCTGCACAGCAGCCACAGGCTGCTGCAAATTCGGACCCAGTCAGCAGCAGTGACGGCGGCAGCAGTGACAGTGGTAGCAGTAATAGCGGCAGTAGTGAGGGCAACAGCAGCAGCAGTGGTGACAGCTCAGATAGCCAGCCTAGTAGCAGCGATAACCAGGAAGCTGCACCTGCCGCTATTGTTCCTGGCCCTGCTGCTGCTGCTGCTGTTATTGCTGTTGGCAATGACCCCAGCAGTAGCTCAGATGCGGCAAGCAGCAGTGATAGTGACAGTAGCGGCAACAGCAGCAGTAGTGACGATGACAGCAGCAGTTCTGGTCACACCAGCGACAGCAGTGGCGAGCAGCCACAGGGCCCTGCAGCTGATCCTGACCCAGCCAGTGAACAGCCCAGCAGCAGCAACAGCAGCAGCAGCAGCAGTAGCTCTGATGACAGCAGTAGCAGCAGCTCAGACAGTGAGGGCAGCAGTGACAATGACAGCAGTGCGGGTGGCAGCGGCAGTGACGGTGGGGGCGGCGCTGAGGGGGCAGGGCAGCAGGAAGCTCAGCAGCAAGGCCATGCTGCTGCTGCTGCCGCTGCCGCCGCCGCCGCTGCTGCTGCTGCGCGCCCTGAGCAAGGTGCAGGTCTCCCGGGAGACTTTAACAGCAACAGCAGCGGCAGCAGCAGTGAGGATGAGAGTGACACAGACAGCGACACAGATAGTGACACAGACGGTAGCGGCGACCAGGGTGATGACGCCAACAGCGGTGGTGACACTGACAGCAGCGGCGGCGGCAGCAGCAGCAGTGGTGGCTCGTCAGAAGGTGGCAGCAGTGACTCAGGCGGCAGTAATGGCAGCAATGGCAGGGGCCAAGGTGCCGCACACCCACCAGCTCGTGCTGCTGCTGTTGGTGGTGGTGGCTCTGATGTTGGGGGAGCAAGACGCGTGGTGGGTGGCAGGGCCCATCATGCTGCTGCTCAGGTGAGGGTGGAGGAGGGGGGCTGCAACAACGGGGGGCACAGGGGGATGACGTGTCAGGCTATGCAGGTTGTTGCATAGTGTGTCACACGACGGTCGTGCCATGATAGGCAGTCAGTGCAATGTCTCATTTTGCAGAGCCGGGCTCTGCCTATGGGACCTGTTTCGGAATGGTTTTGAGCCAAGCGCCACCTCTTCTTGCCACATGGCCAAGTGGAATGTGCTTCATGCACACGCTGATGCAGCAGCAGTGCGATGAAGCACATTTCCCGTCAAGTGGTTGAGATCCCCAAATTGCACGGTTTCGCATTCACTTTCAAAACAGCATATCTTGCCAAAGCCCCATGCGTACCATACTTCTAGCTCACCTGTGGACGTATGACAGCATGATGCGTACCTCCACAAGATGTGTACCTTCACACCCAGTGCACTCCCCCTTGCAACCTCCCTGCCCCCCCTTCCACACCAACCCCACAGGGCCAGCCACTCCCTGCTGCCAGGCGCCCCAGAGCAGCGGCATTCTTCGAGGAGTCCGCCAGTGAGGGAGATGCAGAGGCAGAGGAGGCGGCACTGGCAGCAGCAGCAGCAGGGCGCAGCCGCCGGCTGCGTCACAACGCTGCTGCTGCTGAAGAGGAAAATGTGGAGCAGCTGCTGGGTGGTACTGATGGGCTGCTGCTGGATGACTTTGGTGACCCCCTGGTGGGGGCCAGGGCCGGCCCAGGGCCAGGCAGCAGCTGGGCCAGGCAGCTGCGGGCCAGGATGAGCCTGTTGGCGGCAGTGACGATGAGTCATCTGAAGAGCCTGACAGCTTCATCAATGATGAATCAAGGTGGGTGGGTTGGTGTGTGTAGGTGTGCGTGGGCCCACACCCGGGTGTGCGTCGGTGTGGGTATGTGTCAAGCAGAGGGAGTGCATGTACTCATGCATGCTCACTGTGTGTGTGTGTGTGTGGGGGGGGGGGAGGGGTTGACCCAAGGAGTGTTTGTGAGGTGGTGTGGGGCAGTGGGGGTGACTGGATCGCCGCACAGTGCATTCTGATGCTCAAGTGAGGGTACCAGAGGCCAAGTAGGGGATGTGAGGGGCCTCTGTGCCCTACCTGGCGGGTGCAGTTGTGTGTATCTTGTACAGTTGAGTGTCTTGGCGAAAGGCGTATCATGCCTTGCACCGGTAGTTTTTGTATGGCGGTGTGAATTTGTTTGCCTGAATCATATGTGCCTGTGTGGGTCCATGGAATGTACATATAGCATCCTCCATTACCCCCCCCCCCCCCCCAACACACACACACACCCCTGCCTGCCTCTTTCCTGCGTGCAGTGAGAGCTGGGGTGATGATGCCCCCCTCCCCCCACCCAGCCCCGACCACAACTTGCCAGGCTTCGCCCGTTGCTTGGCACAAGCAGCCGCCCGTGACACACAGCACAACAGAATCACCGCACGGCAGAGACAACCCGCAGCAGCGGCAGCGGCAAGGGGCCGCTCTGGCCGCGAGCAGCAGAAACGTGCAGGCAAGCCAATCAGCCCAGCAGCAGCAGCAGCAGGTACACCTAGCAGCCGGCAGCTGAAAGCTCCAGGCAGCAACACAAGGAGCCCAGCAGCAGCAGCAGCAGCAGCAGGTGGTGGCAGCAGGGCCAGCAAGCCACCCAAAAGCCCCCTGGCTGCGTTGCTGCATGAGGCGGTGGTTGAGGGTGACCCCCAGCTGAGCCAAGATGAGTATGAGACAGACAGCTGGCTGACAGGTGATGACAGTGACAGTGACACCAGCGCTGATGATGAATCAAATGAGGACTGAGTGACTGTTTTGAGTGATGCTGCAGCATGTGATCACCACCTGGTGGGGCCATGCAGGGTTTAGCAGGTTTGCAGCAGTGTTGATGGGCAGATGTGAACTGGGGATGTCGTGTGTACATAGAAGCAGAATATATGTCAAGGTTGTGCTGTTGCAAGCTGGAGCGCTGTTTTGTGTCGAGCATTCTGATGGCAGCTGAGTTGAGTGTTGCAGGTTGTGTGGATTGGGATGCTGTACTTCTGGCTCGGCATGTTTAGCGCTTGTGAAGGGTGCTTGATTATGTGGCGGATGCCATGCATCTTACCAACACATTTGGTGATGTTGTTCACTGAGTTGGCAACTCAAGGCTGTAGCATCAGGATTTTGACCCCGCGGTTGCCCTGCGTTGCCCTACAATACAGTACATGTTGGTACGCACGTGCTGTCTCAACAGCGGCGTGAACATGGAGGTTGGCCCAATAGTGAGGCTGGGTTGGCAGTGTATGCTCCGAGAGCACATCTCAGCACAATGAAGTCCACTCACTCACAAAGGCCCTTGACAAATCTGTGCACTGATCAGTGCATTAGTGATAACCCAGATTGTCACAGTGTGCATCGGCAGCACCAACACAATTGTAAGCACGGAGGAAGCGCACCATGCATACAGAGGCTCTGTGACAAAGCAATGTGTCACCCTGCTGATACGCATGACACACGGCTTCTTCAGCCGGCAGGCGTATGGATGAATCCCCCGCTTCACCTATGGATGAACCCCCGCTTCACCTGGGAGGTTGACCTGGGGGCCACTGGGTGTCATCACCGTGTCCATGTCCCCCGACACATGCCCCCCCCACGCAACCACATTCTTGCCCAGTTGATTGTTGCACGTGCAACCACAGGCAGCGCCCAGGCATATGCAATGCATGACCTGCAACCACACTCTGACACAACGTACACCACCATGCACATTCAGCGTGCAGGCGCCTGTACAATCCAGAAAGGTGCAACTGCAGTCCCAGCTGAGCCCCGCCAGTGTGACAGCACAATGCCAGAGCGACACACCAAACATGCATGCAGGCCCCATGCAACAAGCACACCAACTGTCTGCACCAACTTGGGCAAACTGCAACCGCCAACAGCACAGACATACAACCCCAATAAACCTCCAACTGTTGCTCACATGTCACATTCAAACACAGCAGACAACAGTGCGGACCATAAGCCCAAAGCTACCAAGCATGTAACAGCTTGACGCTGCCAGCACCGCTGCACGACCCCGCACTGCAGGCAGCACAGCTCTATGCTGCGCCTGGCTCCCGCCCTGCCTCCGACCGACTGACACTCTGCTCGTGCAGCAGCTGCTGCCTGCGCCACTGTGGGAAGGGGGCACCCAGCTGTCTTTGGCGCTGTGAGCAACTGCTGCCCAGGCTGTGCCGGCACTACGCCAGCATTTTGCTGCCTGCCTTCAACTGCCAGCGCTGTGTTCCTGCTGCACCTGGGCTACTGCGCTGCACTGTCAGGCTGTAGTGCTGCCAGTGCTGCAGCTGCCTCAGCTGCCTGTGCGGGATTGCCGTAGTCGCGGCAGCTCTCCAGCACTTGGCGCCACACGGGCTCACTGCTACGGGTCTGCACAGCGAACACACACGCGAGACAGAGAGCGTGAGTAGGGGCTTGAGTGGCAGCATCCAGCTGCAGGGACAGTGGCGGCTCAGCACCAAGCACAACCCGCCATGCTAGGGGCCAAGCAGGGTCTGATTTTGAAACATTTGCTTGGTGACACTGAGCTACGCGTGTGAGCTGACAAGGCTTATGAAACGCTCTGCAGCAGCAGCAGTGTCATGTTGGCCTCTGGTCCAACGTTCCAAGCTGCATGCAGCACATGCAGCTGCTCGTCAGCCGGGCAGCATGGGCGTGTGCTCAAGCTAGCAGGGCCTGACCGCTGTACAGCCACATCAGCACACACAGCAGGCCATCAGATCTAGCAGCACAATCTCACAACCGTTGTGGCTCACCTTGATGTAGGAGTGTGTGGTGCATTGATCTTCTGATGGGTGGTAGCCGTGGCGGAGGTGTGTCAGCAGCTGCAGCTGTGTCAGCTGCAACAGCAGGTCTGTTGCAGCACCAGCCTCAACCACCTCCAGCTTCCTGAGCCCTGTCAGCTGACACACACCCTCCAACCCCACTGTTGACCCATCAGGAGGCTGAAGGGTCAGTGCAGTCAGCCCGCTCAGCCCCTGCAGTGCGGCCAGCAGCTCTGTGCTGAGCTGCAAGCCTTGCAAGTCCAGCAACTGCAGCGCAGGGCAGCAGCTGACAAGGCGGCTGCCTTCAGGTGCTGCTGCAGGGGCTGACGCAGGTTCCTTGACCTCTGCGATGTTCAGCGTGTGCAGCTGTGGCAGCTGCCTGCCTGCAGGGAATATGTGCTGCCACACACCTGATGGCAAGCAGCAGTAGCTGATGTCGAGGTGCTGCACCTTGGTGCTGGCTGTCAGGGCGGCATAGGCTGCTGATTGGGCGCAGGGGATTGCTCCATGCAAGGTTTCCTGCAGCTTCAGGCACGTCAGCTGCTGCATCTGCCGCAGCTGCCCCAGCAGCTGCTCCACCCAGGTGTCCAGCTGAACTTGAAGCTGCCCTACAGTGTCCAGCTCCAGGTGCTGCAGCCGGGTCTTGCCTGACAGAACAGCCGGCTCCAGAAACATAGTCGAACCCATGTTGCCACTTGACAGCTGCAGGCGCGTGAGATCCTGTGCGCCTGCCAGCGAGCCGGCAGTACACCTGCAGGTTGAAGAATGAAGGATGTTACAATGCAGTAGGTGTTTCGCATCCCAACGGTGAGCCTTTGCCTCAGCCTCCCGGCCTCAGGTTTACTTGGCTGTTGTGTGTGTGGCCAGCCGGTGAGAGCCCCCCCCCCTTGTTATCCACGAGAGGATGATCATGCAAGCAGCTATGCTGCAACTGCCCAACCACACAACTCATGTAGCCCAGAACCCCACCCTGTACCGCACCTGTACTTGCCCACTGGCTCCAGCCGCAAGTCAAGGAGGCGTGTCAGTGCTGAGAGGTGCTGCAGGTCAACAATTTGTCTGAAATCGTTGTCAATGGGGTCCAGGCCCTGCAGCCAGACCTTTGCCAACTCCAGGTATGTCAGCTGCTGCATGTCCACCAACAAGCACCCTGAACAAGCAGGCATGATACACCGACACCAAGAGATCACCAAAGCATCACACCTTGCGGGATTTCTCTGAGGGGCCTCGCATGTTGACGAATGGAGGCTGTTGATATGCATGCAGCAGGGCTAGGGCGACGGCACGGTGCCAAATCTGACTCGTGAGGAGCATACCTGGCACCGTCAGCTCGTTTTCATCACTGTTCCCGCTGCAGCTAAAGCTGAGGTGCTCCAGCCCAGGCAGCAGGGCCAGCACTGTTTCCAACGCCTCCTGCGGACCCTCATCAAGCAGGCTGGCATCAATAAGACGCAGATTCTTGAGAGCAGGGCCGCAGCAGTGAGTGCCCCCAGCACACCCGCAAGCTATCGTCTGGCTGCACCAGTAGGTGCATCCTCTCAAGCTGCAGGCTGCTGAGCCTAGTGAGGGTTGCTGGCAAGTAATCAAGTTCAGGTACGTGTCCCCACTCGTTACCCTCAAGGCAGATCCTGTCAACGTGCTGGCCATGAGCAGGAAGGTACACATACACAAGGTTGTCCAGCTGTTCCTGATCCTCTATCTCCAGTGTTATGCTGCTAAGAGCTATCGTAGCTGCACGGTGCAGCCTGCTGTGGGCACGTGCAGCGCTGCATACGCTGCGGGGGTCATCAGCACAGCAGCGCAGCACTTCCTGCAGACAGGGGTCTGGCAGCTGCAGCAGGGACACTGCAGCCTTTCCCTGAGCTGAGTGATTACCCATTGCTTGAGGCATTAGGCTACCTTCAGGTGTGGATCAGGGGACGATGATTGTTTGTGATCGAGTGGTTGTGATCGAGTGGTTGTGATCGAGTGGTGTAAAGCAAAAGTGCTACGCAGGGCTGCTGTCCAAGGAGGTAGGGATGTAGGTGGGCGGACTAATGTAGGAGAGTGTGAACGGTAAGCTCTGTCAGACGCTGCAAAGGCTGGCAGTTGAGTTTGAATGGCAACGGTACCGGCATCACCACGTTCATGGCGCAGACGCGAACCACAAGATGCCCCGCCATTAAACAGTTGTCTGATCAGCGCTGGTAGGCATCCTGTGGACAGAGTCTGCAGTGACAGCTTGATCATGATCTAGCTCCCAAAACAACTTGGCCGTGAAACAAGTACTTGTATGCCCACTTGGGCTCAACCGTGACAGTTTGCAGCTTAGCGGAATCGGTGTGCTGGAGGCTCAATGTTCATCACTGCAGCATAAGTGTTGTGGCAAGATGGCAGAGGCTGCAGCATGAGTGTTGCCACAACTCCTTGTTAGACCCGAGCACGCTTGGCTGTGCTTCCAGTCGCTGTCTGCAATGATGCAGACAAACTCAGTGTTACGTTTCATTACAGTATCAGCAGCACCATCCCCATCAGCACATGCGGCGGGATTGTCGATGCAAGGTGCTGATCATCGTCATGACACCCATCATGGCATGACAGCACATGCCATTACATGAGGAGGCATGGCCCCTGGGTCAGGCAGTCACGATGTGGCAACCAAACGGATAACCACACCTCAACTGTGGAGACGAGCAACTTTGCCTTCACTCATTCAATGAGTCAATGATTGACTGGCACGACCAAGCTTGGCTCTCAAGAGCCAGACTGCTGCTGCTGCACACCCACCTCTACGAACATACTGCCACACAAGCAAACGATGCCCACTGCTATGTGTGTACATGCCATGTTGATCAAGGTGCAAGTGACAACATTTGGGCGCAGCAGGCGCCCTGGCCATGACACGACCTTGAGCGCGCGTATGTGCAAGCCAATGCGCTGATCACCACACATTGTCATTCACCGCTCACAGCAGATGTGATTGTGACACAAACGAACCAACTGTGGGCCAACGACCCAGATACCGCAGCCATGTGATTGACTCAAAAATGCCAGTTGTCTACAGTCAACAACACTAAGCCCCAACGCAAGACCCAACCACTGCACACCAGCAGCCCTCAGCAGCATCAACAATTGGCTCAGCAAAAGCATTAGATAACGCATTCATGACACAAATGACGACATTTTGACAATGGCCTCCATTGAATGGTGCATGGTGCATGGGCAAGATGCACATGGGCACGCCACTTTCTCTTTGAGATTCAAGAGCATATTCCCCTCTACGAAATCCCCTTTGAGGACGGCTCCCCGCGCAACCAACACGTTTATTCACTGCTACCCTTGCTCATCCTTTTCTTCTTCTTCTTCTTCTTCCTCCCCTCACGCTGCTGCTCACTGCCTGCTGGCTGCCCCACCCCTAACCCAACCACTGCTGCCGCCGCCGCCACTGCTGCTGCTGCTGTGTCACCAGGGTGGTCTGGCACTGCTGCTACTGCTGCTGGTGCTGCTGCCTCCTGCTTTGATTTACGCCTCTGGCGCTTTGACGGAGGCACCGCCAACACCCTCGCTGCTGCTGCTGCTGCGGCTGCTGCTGCTGCTGTGTTCTCTTCAGGCCTTTCTTGGGGTGCTGCTGCTGCTGTTGCTGCTGCTGGGTCAGCATCGTCTGCAATGTTGCCAGGCTGGTGGGACTGCTTTTGCTTCCGGTGCTTCCTCCTGCTGCTGCTGGGGTCCCCTGGTAGTGCTGCCCTGTCAACCTCACCACCCGCAGTAGCGATAGCACCAGCAGCAGCATCAGCACCGCTAGCCGCCACAGCAGGGATAGGGTCAGCAGCAGCAGCGGTGGGGTCAGCGGCTGCTGTGCCTGTGCGTGGTGTTGCTGCTGCTGCTGCTGCTACTGCTTTTTGCTTCTTCTTTTTGCTATTGGTGGGTGGTGGGTTGCTGCCAGCAGCAGCAGCAGTAGCACCGGGTGCAGTGAGTGCTGCATGAAGGCCATTGTCTGCTGCTGCGGCGGCCTGCTCCTGCTGCTGCTGCTGCTGCTGCTCGCGCTTGTGTTTCTTATGCTTCTTGCCGCTGATGCTGCCAGGTGCTGTCGCCTCTCCAGCTGCCTCAGCCGCGGCAGCCCTGTCTGCTGCTGCTGCTGCTGCTGCTGGGACTTGCTTCTGCTCCTGCTGCTTTTGCTGCTTCTGCTCCTGCTGCTGCTGCTTGTGCTTCTTGCTGCTGATGCTGCCAGGTACGGTGGCAGCAGCCCCTTCGGCTGCTGCTGCTGCTGCTGCTGCTGGCGTCGGAACTTGCTGCTGCTGCTGCTCATGCGGCTGCTGCTGCTGCTCGCGCTTGTGTTTCTTGTGCTTCTTGCTGCTGATGCTGCCAGGTGCTGCAGCTTCTCCAACTGCCTCAGCGGTTGCAGCCCCTTCTGCTTCTGCTGCCGCTGCTGCTGGCCCATCTGGTCCCGGGGTTTGCTGCTGCTGCTGCTGCTGCTCCTGCTGCTGCTGCTGCTGCTGTGCGCGCTTGTGTTTCTTGTGCTGCTTACGGCTGCTGTTAAGTGCTGCCACCAAGTCCATCTCGGTGGCAGCAGCCCCTTCCGCTGCTGCTGCTGCTGGTGCTGGGACTTGTTGCTGCTGCTGCTGCTGCTGCTGTTCGCGCTTGTGTTTCTTGTGCTTCTTGCTGCTGCTGTTGGGTGCTGCGGCAACCTCCCCTTCTGCTGCTGCTGGTGGTGGTGCTGCTGCTGCTGGCACTGCGACTTGCTGCTGCTGCTGCTGCTGCTGCTGCTGCTCATCCTGCTGCTGCTGCTGCTTAATTGTGTGCCGGCTCTTCGTCTTTTGTCCTCTTTGAGCTGCTGTCAACTGGTGTTGCACCTCCACCACCCCCTGTTGCCTGCATTACTGTTCCATTGGACCCATCACCCACCACCCGCTGCTGCTGCTGCTGCTGCTGCTGCTGCTGGTGTGCCAAGGCCTGCTTGACCACCCCTGCTGCTGCCACTATTAGCTGCTGAACACCTGCTTTGACTGCCTGCTGCTGCTGCTCTGCTGCGCGGAGGGCTGACCAGGCCTTGTCAAGGGGGCGAGCCGCCAAGTTGTCCTGCCAAGCCGTCACCATTGCTCTCATGTAGGCTGCACAACAGCAACAGCAGCAGCAAACATGTTGTTGTAGCAGAGGTTGCACAGCAGGGGGCGAGCCGCCAGGCTCTCCTGCCACGCCGGCACCATTGCACTTATGTAGGCTGTAGGCAGTGTGGTGGTGGTGGTGGGGGGGGGAGCAACAACACACAGCAGCAGCAGCAGCAGCAGGATAAGTAGTTGAAGCAGAGGTTGGCACAGCAGGGGGCGGGCCGCCAAGCTGTCCTGCCAAGCCATAACCATGGCACTCAAGTAAGCTGCGCAGCAGCAAACAGCAGCAGCAGCAGCAGCAGCAGCAGCAGCAAGAAGTATTGTTGCGGTAGAGATGATACACTCTGGCCCATGCCTATCAGCATTGCTTGTACATACACCCCTCACTTACCCCAAGTTGGCTCGAGTTCAGGGCTGACACTACACCACGCAGCCCCTCCTGGCGCATCCTCCCCCTATACGACACTCACCCTCCTCTATGTCCCTCTCGCGTGCCTCTGCATACAGACCCAACTGAACCTGGCATCGCCCAAGCTCCAGCCCCTCCCCCCCCCCCCCCCCCCCCCCCACACACACACACCCAAACCCCAAACACACAGGGAGAGGACATAGAGTAGGGTAAGTGTGGGGGGTGTGGGGCGGACGGTTGCAGCAGCGCACTCTCGCCTCCCTTGGAACACCCCCTGCGCCCCCCCCCCCCCTTTTTTTGGCGCCGCCCTCTCTCCCCCCCTTTAAGCGCACCCTCCACCCGCCCCGGCTTTCGGACGCACCCTCCCCCGCTCCCCTCTTCAGGCGCACCCCCCACCCCACCCTGCACTCACCCTCCTCTATGTCCCTCTCGCATGCCTCTGCATACAGACCCATGCTGAAGCTCTTGGCTCAGGAACCAGCACAACAAGTGTTTCCGCTCCCCCCCCCTCCACACACACACACCCACCACCACCACCACCACCACCACCACCACCACCACCACCACCACCACAGCAGCGTTGCTCCCCCCCCCACACACACATACACTCACACTCATCTACGTCCCTTTCGCATGCCTCAGCATAACCCCCCCCCCATAACATTACCCACCGACCCCCCAGCAGCAGCACCCCCCCTCCCCCCCTCCCCAGCACCACCCCTCCCTCTCTCAGGTGTCCACTCACCCTCCTCTACGTCCCTCTCTCGTCCCTCTTCATACAGGTCCTCATGGGGTAGGCCCGGTCCCCCCAGCCTCAGCAGCAGCAGTACGCCCTGCCCCCCTCCCCCCCTCCGCCCACACACTTGTTGGACTATGTTGGTGTGCCTCTAAATTGCTAGCAAGTGACTTGCATGTTCATAGTATGCTAGCTACACATGTACCCTCTGTGCCTAACACACACTCTCACTCACCCTCCTCTACGAATCTCTCCCTTGCCTCCGCATACAGAAAATCATGGGGTAGACTAGGGCCACCCAGCCTCAGCAGCAGCGCAGCACCTTAACCTGAACAGTACGGCAGAAACACAGCAAGGCGTAAGGTAATAGTTGTTGCAAATCACCGCGAGGGGTCAATACTCATCAGTTCATCCGACTTGACCCTAGCGGATCTGACTTGACCCCAGAGGACAATTCCAGTGATGTGTGGCAAGTATGTCCATGAAGTACTTTTCATTTTACAGATCAGGCAGGCTGCCAACTGCCCACAGCTGACCACCAATAGGGCAGACAGCAAACTGAACGCCGCCTGAACCCCCAGCCCTTGACTGTAACCACAGCGCCGACTGAAACGCAAGCGCCATCTTAACCCCAGGTCAAACGCCACATGTAGCCAGCCTGCTGATTACACTGCAGACTGCCTCAGGTTTCTGCTGCTGCTGCTGCTTTGTCGGCGTAGCTACTGACTTACTGTTTTAGGAAGGCACGGGGGGGGGGGGGGGGGGACCCCACCGGCTGGCCACACATGTGTACACACACACAGCTGAGTCAACCCTGACTTACAAACTTACATCTACCTGTCTGTGCTTGAGGGCGGCTAGCAATGCTGCTGCTACGGAAAACTGCCAACGTGTTAATTGCGACGGGGAAAAGCCGCCAGCCAACAAGACACAGGCTATCTCAGGAGTACTACGTAGTACACCATGTGAAATGTCAAAAACAGCTGGCAAGGCAAGTTCCTACCTGTCTGTACTTGAGGGCCAACAGTGGGGCCAACACTGCGGCTTCTGCAGCGTACGGATCGTTTGTCCAAACTCTGGCTTGCTCCGACAGTGCACCCTCTGTGTTGTTACCTGTAAAAGACATGAAGCACAAGTCGGAAGTCAGGTTTGTGTGTGTGGGGGGGGGGGGGGGTGAGGATTGCGCGGCTGAGTGATTGTTTATGTGTAAACACTGCACTGCTCCAACATATAGCACCTTCTGTGTCGTCACCTGTGAAGAGAAAAGGCGCAGGTGGAGGTCCGGGGGGGGGGGGGGATTATGTGGCTGAGTGAATGTGGTGGGGGATGATGGAGTGGTAGTTGAGGGAAGACTCCAGGGCCACCTTGTGCAGCCTCACGGGTGGGGCACAGATCCCCCCTAAGGTGGGGGGGGGGGGGTAAGGGGTGGGGTATTGTGTGATGGTGTGGGCCGAGTGGTAGTTGACAGAAGACTCCAGTGCCACCTGATGCAGCCTCCAGCACTGGTATGCCATGGGGGTGCGAAGGTAGGTAATCATAAAAGGGCTCTCTCTTCTTAACACCCTTCCTAACAAGCCAGGAACGTGCCCCCACCTCCCCCTTACGCACTTAACCCCCCCCCCCCCCCCCGCCATCCACCTTGCCCCCCTACTTAAACCCCTCACCTGCGTCCCCATTTGCCGGCAACAGTCCCTTCATATGGCACACCAGCACCTCCACGACCCACACTCCCTCTTTCCCGCAACTCCCCTTGCCTCCCCCCCCCCCCCCCCCCCCCCCACACACACGCAACTCAAGTAATCCCTGTGCTAACACACATTCACACACCTGCCTCGTTACTTGCCGCCATCAGTCCTTCCATAGGCTGCACCAGCAACTCCACGGCCCCCTCCTCCCCCTCACGTAAAACCTACCCCCCTTACTCCTTCCCTGTCCACCCCCCCCCCCCCCCCCACACACACACACACCCCACCCCCCCTCCATAACCCCCCCCCCCCCTACTCACCTGCCTCTTGACTTGCTGCCATCAGTCTGTTTATATGCTGCACCAGCAGTTCACCCGCCCCCTCCTTACCCTTCACCCCCCACACACACACACTCGACTGCCCCCCCCCCCGCTACACACACAAGCCGTCAACTGTCTTTCACTCACCTTTTCCCTCAGCTGCTGCCATCAGTCCCTCCATATGCTGCACGAGCAGCTCAACGGCCCCCTCCTCCCCCTCACGCACCCAACCAACCCCCTTCTGCCCCCCACCCACCCTCCTCATCCACATCCCCCCCTCTCAACAAACCCCTCACCTTCCTCCCCACGTGCCGGCTCCTCACTTGCCATCAGTCCCTCAATATGCTGCACCAGCACTTCAGCAGCCCCCACCTCCCCCTCACGTACAGCCAGCTCCAGCGGCAGTTTGCCAGATTTGTTGCTGGCCCAAATGTTGCAGCGCCGCGCTGTGGCACAGTCCAGCAGGGCAGCAAGGACACCTGCGGGAGGGGGTACATTGTGCAGGGGGGGTGCAAGGGGGGGGGGTGTATGCATCCCGACACGACAGGGGACATGAGATGGACGACATTCTGCCAGCGGTTGCCTTGGTTGCTGAAAACTGTCCACCATTAATTTGCAATCAATTGGCTCCTGTGGAATGCATGTTGCTTGCGTGTGGTCTGTCATCTACAACTGCCTTGATACTGCATCAAAAGTGCAACCAGCCCAGAGGCAAGCAGCAACAGCAGCCAGACAGGTAACCGAGGGGGGTACCCTGCAGCTGCAACAGCCCACCTGTGTGTCCCTTGAGTGCTGCCAGGTGCAGTGGGGTGTTGTTGTGGCGGCCCCCTGCTGCAGTGACGTCTGCACCTGACTCCAGCAGCAGCTGAACAACAGGGAGGTGGCCCCAAGTGACGGCTTCGTGGAGGGGTCGGACACCACTGCCTGTGTGGTGGTGGTGGGGGGGGGGGGGAGAGGGGCGGAGAGCATGTAAGGAAGCGTGTGTGTGTTAGGCACGGAGAATATACGTGTAGCTAGCATAGTATGAACATGCAGGGGTGGGGGGGGGGGGGGGAAGAGCACGTCAGGAGTGTGTGTGTGTTGGGGGGGGCAGTGAGAGCAGCAGCTGAACAACGGGGAGGCGATCCCAAGTAACGGCTTGGTGAAGGGGGCGGACACCACGTCCTGTATGTGGGGCGGGGGGGGGGGGGCAGGGGGAGGGGGAGGGGAGCTTGTCAGAAAGGGTGTGTGTGTGGTGGTGATGGGGGAGGGCGGAGGGAAGAGGAACCCAGGGGGGGGGCAGGGGGGCGTGTGAGGCGAGGAGGGCAGGGGGTTCCAACTAGCACCGTGGGCAGCTGCACAACGGAGAGGTCGCCCGAGCTGACTCTCTTTCAATTACAGTCACAGTATCTAGCACAGCAAGGTCGTGCAACCAGCAAGGGAGCCAGAGGCTCACTGACGTTTTCAACGTCAGCGTCAAAGCCACATCAGCACCAACACCACCATGTTGCCACCATTCCCTCCCTCCCACCCTCCCTCCCTCTTGTATCTGCCAAATCCCCCCCCCCCAGCACAGCCACCTGCCCCTATTTCAATGTCCCCTATCTCAGTTTGGAGTTGAAGGACATCAAAACAGCGGCCGCGTGGTGGTGTGCCAGGGGGGGCAGGCGGAGGAGGGGGTTGCTCAAAGTGGACCAATATCAGAGGGCGGGATAGAGGGAGGTCAGGCCCCTATTCAGTCTCGAGTCAGTGGACAATCAAACAGGGGCAGCGGGTGGGTGTGCTGGGCGAGGGACGTAACTGCCGGCAGCTAGCAGCACAACCTGGCCCCCGCGGGGGGGGGGGGGGGGGGGGGGGGGTTCTCCATCCATCTCTCCACTTGCTGCCAACCTTTTCAGGCCGCCCCCCTCGCTGCCCCCTCTGTGCCCCCCTACCCCAACCCCTGCTGCCCCCCCCCCTCCCAAACAACACACTTGTCAGCAAGACCCATCATCCCACTGCGCTGACACCCCAACAGCCAGCAACAGCCGCACAACATCATGATGCTTCATGATGCCTCCCTTCCCCCCCCCACATCTCCCCTCCCAATATGCCCCCCCCCCTCCCCCCCCCCCACCCCCCACACACAAACTCACCCACCTCCTGCCACGGCCTTGACGTCAGCCCCAGCAGTCAGCAGCAAGCACCCCTGCCCTCCCCCCTCCCCTCTCCACACGCAGACCACTTGGCTTGAATCTGGCTCAGTGTCTTACGCACAACCCTTTCAAACATCTCATCCCATCCTATCCCACTACCCTCACCTACTGCTGTTGCCTCGACGTCAGCCCCGGCAGCTAGCAGCAGCCGCACCACCTGCCTCCTCTCCCTCTCTGACCATGTTCGCCCCTCACCCCTCCCTGCCCCTCCCTAACCCCTCTCGACCCCCCCCCCCTCTCCCCTCTGCCCCCTGTTGGCCCCTCAAACCCTCAACACCCCCCTCCCTTCCCTCTGACCCCTTGTTGGCCCCTCACACCTGACCTTCACTGATGTCAGCCCCGGCCGCCAAGCACGGCACCACCTCCCTCCCTCTCTTGTCTGCCCACATTAGTTCCCCCCCCCTGACCCCTCTCCACCCCTGTTTGCCCCTCAGCCCCCCCCCCCCTTCCACACCCACCTGCTGCTGCCTCAATGTTAGCTCCAGCTGCCAGCAGCAGCCGCACCACCTCAAGATGACCATTGCTGCAGGCCAGGTGCAGCGGGGTCTTGAGGGAGAAACGCCGCCGAGCATTCACGTCACCCACACCCTTTTGAAGCAGCCGCTGTACTGTCTCGTGTCACCTGCCTCTGTAGGGACAGCCGACGGGGCACATGGGGAAGAACACAGCATACCAAACATCGGTTGGAGTCAAAACAGTTGCAGTTGCAGGCTGTCGCTCTGCAGGGTGTGTGTGTGTGTGTGTGTTGGGGAGGGGGGGGGTGTCATCTTGTGGGAGGACTGCAGCCGAGCATTTCCTTTCGCAGGCCCCCTCCCTGAAGCAGCCGCTGCACTGTGTCGAAATCCCCTGCCTCTGTTTGTGTGTGTGTGTGTTGTGGACAGGCGATTTGCACAGCACACAGGGACACGGGACACAACATGTAGTGTCAGCTGCCATAAACACGGTGTGGGAGGCTCAACAGGGCGCCCTGAGCACCTTGTGTGCGACACACAGTCGTGCGTTCCGCATGAAACCCCCCCTTCTGCAGCAGCAAATGCACTGTGCACAAATTTGGTGAGGGGGGGGGGGGGGTTTACCAGTGCATGCTTTTGCTGCTGGGCGGTACTCTCCATACTGAGCCAGGTCCTGAAAAGGAAGGACACACGCGTTCAGAAGGCCTGCAGCAAGATCGTCAAACAATATCATCACCACCACCCCAAACACACACTCCCCGAAATGCAAATTCTGAACAGACGTGGTATGGTAGCCGCATGCACAACTCGGCTACAACTGGTAGTCACCACACGCCATGCACACACACCCATGGGTCAGTCCTTCAGGCAAGTTTCAAGACAGTCAAACTTCAACACATCAAGACAATCATTTGCTGTGCTAGCACACAACAGGACCACAATGAATGCAGCTACTACGAGTGCCCCTGCTGCTGAGGCCAAGGGTTTAGAGATGTGTTTTGTTGAGGGATGGGGACCCACCTGCAGCACCATGCAGCTCCGTGTAGCTCTCATCACCCTCGCTATCAGCTGCATCGGCGTCTGAGTCAGCAGAAGCATCATCTGCTTGACTGGCTGAGGACATGTCAATATCACTGCTGGAGAGCAACGCCCGCTCATCATCATCGAGACTGTCGGAAAAATCGGAGCTGTATCCGTAGCCACCGAAGCCATAGCCTGGTCCAAGATCAGAGGAGAAGGAATCTTCTAGGTCGGTGTCCATGTGGTCCCAGAAGGGATCACTGCTCCTGGCTGCCAGAGACAATAAGACGCGTGGAGGGCCTGTAGCAGATCTCAACGTATGAAAGAGTGATTCAATTACGCCTCCCAGGCAGCAGAACGTACTGGGCTGGAGAAGGTTGCCTGCTGTTGTGTGAAGGAGCTGAGATCACTGCTTCATTTGGCGGGGCCGCTGTTTGTAGGCACACGGGTCTGCAACCACAGCTTGGATCTATCTGATCTCATCGACCCACATCTCCAAGCCACAGGGACGCGTTGATATGCTGCTGCGTGATAAGCCCTTGATCTGCGACTCAGTTCTGGAAAGTATGATAACTTCTGAGCAGCTTTTTTTACTTCAAATAAATACCGCTTGCTATTTGCATTTGAATCTCGCACTGCACAGCAGAAGGAGCAGCAGTGGCCATGAGCTCGAGAGGAAATCCTGCTAGTGACACCACATGTACATAGTTGCTTCTATTTCTAATAAATAACAGGCGACCCATATCTGCTGGTGAAAAGGGGCAACCTTACAAAGCACACATCTCTATGTGAGGGAGTTTCATCAACCAATCAACTGTACAAGTACTTGTACAGTGCAAGGTCTGCTTCCACCTCACCTCACTTCACCTCACAACAACCGATACACAGCTTCTACAACTACCACTCAGCGCTAATGCGTCCTGTGGACACATCCCTCGGGTATTTCGTATGGCTCCCAAAGCGATCAATCTGGTCTGGATCCACCGCCTGCCATGATGATGTACAGATGGACCCAAAGCGGTGTGCAGCAGGCGTCAGTGTTGATTTTCCAGAACAGCCAGTGTCCACCACAAGGATCCACTGTTGGCGGTACAGCATGAAACACCAAGCTTCACTTTGCAGGCATGCAGCACTGTTTCCAGGATGCTGACACCCTATGGGGAGTACAGCAGCTTCAGCCGCTGCGATCTTACTACAACCCTATGGGGAGTTGCAAGCATGGCCAGGCTAACGAGCAGAACACAGGCACAAATTCCCAGTCATGACTGGAATAAAAAATGTGCCTCTAGGGCCCGCTGGCAGGCACTGGCACCAGAGCAGGACTGCTGCGCAGCCACAGATTGCACTGCCCACACAAGCAGCTGATGCCTACTGCGTGTGCTCTGCATAACAGATGCATGCGCAGGTTGCCTTTGAGCAAGGCAGACTCACTGATCATGCCTGAGCGCGCATGTATGCACAATCAGAAAAATATGCAGGTGATCACCAAACAACGCTTCAACACTGACGACTCAACAGCAATGGCTAGAAAACTGTGTCCAAGGCTACCATATCAACGAAACACCAGGCCTGACTCTGCTAGTGATGCCGCTGCTTGCTGAGCCTCAGCCTTTGGCGGCACTGCAGGGTCCCCGCCGTAACTGCTGAGGTACTGCAACACCTGGCGCCACACAGGCTCATCACTAGGGTCCTGCACAGCGATAGCAGAACAGACACACAGGCGTGGTAGGGTGAGGAGCGTGTCTGCAGGGCACTAGCCTGGTGAAGTAGTCATACCCTGGGGCCAGCACAGCAGCCAGGTGCAGACGTGGTGAATAACATGTTGATTGGGGGGTGGAGCAACAACATGTGCTGGACAAGCTTGACAGGCAGAACACCCCTTAGCATAGCTCACCTCATCATCAAGTCAGGAAATGAGAGCCAGCCGGGTCCATGGTCAGGCATGCAGCCATATGTGAGGTGTGTCTGCTCCCTTAGCTGCGTCAGCTGCAGCAGCAGCCTCTGTGGGCTTGCACCCCTCCTCCACCTGCAGCTCCCGCAGCCCTGTCAGCTCACACACCCCTGCCAACCCCACTGAGCCTCTAGCAGGGCGCAAGATCAGGCTGCGCAGCCCGCTCAGCCCCTGCAGTGCGGCAGCAGCTCTGTGCCGTGCTGCAAGCATCGCAAGGTAAGGGACTGAAGCGCAGGGCAGCAGCTGACCAGGCGACTACCCTCAGGTGCTGCTGCAATGCCCTCCCCAGGGTGGAAAACAGGTCCGATGTTCAAGTGCTGCAGGTGTGGCAGCTGCCGCCGGCAGGGAGAGGTGCTGCCACACACCTTCCGGCATGCAGGCACTGCTGATATTTGGCGCTGCACTTGCTGCTCGCTGTCAGGGCCCGCGTAGGCTGCTGCTGGGGGAAAAGCCTCCTCCTCCCTCAAACACTCGTCGAGGGTGAGGCTCGTCAGCTGCTGCATCTGCTGTAGCTGGGACAGCAGCTCTGAGACCGCTGCTGCCCCACCAGCAGGTACCCCATATCCAGCTCCAGGTGCTGCAGCAGGGTCTTGCCTGCCAGGGCGGCCGGCTCCAAATCAAAGGCGGCACTGTCGACCCCTGACAGCGTCAGGCATGTGAGGTGCTGTGCATCTGGAAGAGTGTCGGCGTTGAACCTGCAAACACAGTCATACACATGCAGCTCACACAGTACCTGCAGAGCTCATGCCAGCCCCTACTGAAGTTGCAGAGTGAGATAGTCACGGCACTCAGTGACAGTCATCATTCTCAACGAGAGGGGGCTGGGGTGTAACCAGTACAGTACAACCGAAAATGTGACCTCCAAGCCGCAAAAGCCTCAGCACTTCCCTGTGGGTCTGAACATACACACCTGTAGCTGCAGGAAGGCGCCAAATACAGGTGGACCAGTCGGGTCAAAGGCGCCAGGTGCTGGAGGTCAACAGGCTCATCAATGTCATCATCATAGCCACTAAGCCAGACATTTGCGAGTTCAAGGTACGTCAGCTGTGGCAGCTCCACCAGCAGCATCTGGGTTTGGCAGCAAACAAGACAACACAAAGAGTCAGCACACACAAGTTTTTTGGTGCGGGACTGGGCCAGGACAATTTGTGACTGTCCGTAATCAAGCATCAATTTGACTCACGGTCAGTGTCTGTCACACAGCTGTGTAATGAATGAGCCCGGCTGTTCCCATGCATGTTTGAGGGCTAAGGAAAAACAGTATCGGATGCTACACTTCCCTCCCCAGGTTCAATATCATGCCTGGGATGTACTCCCTACCTCAACGGCTCACTTGCTCCCACACACTCACTCCTCCTTACACCCACCCGCCCGCCTGCCAGCCCGCCCGCCCACCCACTTACCCACCCACTTGCCCACCCACCCACCTGCCCACCCACCCACCTGGGAATACCACCACCCCCTCATCGTTGATATCCACCCTGCAGCAGAGGTGCTCCAGACCAGGCAGCAGGGCCAACAGTGCCTCAAGCGCATCCCCACCCTCCTCACACCCCATCGTGAAGTTATCAAGACGCAGCTGCTTCAGAGGAGGGGCCGCAGCAGCAAGAGCCTCCAGTATGCCCTCACAGCCGCTGCCAGGCAGCAGTTGCAGGTTCACACAGTCAAGCTGCAGGCTGGTGAGCTTGGTGAGGGTGGCTGGCAGGTGGCCGAGGAAGACTTCCTGTTGCTCCTCCTCACACTGCAGGATGATGCTCTCCACATGCTTGCCGTGAGAGGCCAGGTACACATCTACAAGGCTGTCCAGCTGCTGCTGGGACTTCATCTCCAAGTTGATGCTGCTGAGCACCAGCACAGCTGCCTGGTGCAGCCTGCTGTGGGCTCTGGCGGCACTTAGTACGCTGCGCTGGTCCATGGCTGCGCAGAACTGCAGCACCGCCAGCAGGCAGGGGTCTGGCAGCGCAAGTAGGGACACTGCAGCATCATGAGCTGTATGCCTAGTAGTCATGGCTGGGTGAATTGGTATACTTTTGATCTCAGTGGCACGATCAGGGGATGGTGGCAGTGTTCCACAACAGGCAGAGCTGGGTGGTTGGGTGAAAGCTTGTTGGACAGGAAGAACGCAAGGCAACAAACTGGGGTCATCAACAAAACAACAAAAGTAGACAAGACTCGACGTGTACATGCAAACAGCGACCAAGCTCAGTTGCAGAAGATATGAACTCAATTCAGTTCAAATTTGCTTTGAATTGATGGTGGTTGGTGGTATGTGTGCGGTCCATGGCAGGGGTATTATGTCGACGTGTGCGCGTGCGTACACCTGAATCTTTGCCTTACGTTGCAGTAAGCAGCTGGAATCATCGTCCACTTCTGACTTCTGGCTCTGCAGTTGAGCCAGACAACAGAACCCTGCACACAGATTGCCTTAATGGCTTGCGTCGGTATGCAGGTCAGTCTGACAAAGGGCTCCGCCATACAACTGTCCACCAACAGTAACTGCATTGTCCAGGTGCTGTGCTGCACAGCACCACCACATGGCATTGGCGCAGGGCCCAGCACGCACGTCTGCTTGTGGTGCAGACAAACTTAAAACGAACTGACTCAAACTACAGCACGCAGTTGGGGGCCATGCTGGTGCGTGAGCTGGGCAGCAACCAAAAACCTGCCTTGACAATGCGTACGTCTGCCCAACTTGCAGGACTCCATGTGGCAAGCACCAGTCACCGCTAGGGACCCTGTGGTGTGACTGTACTCTACAACGCTGCAGGTAGGCGCCTGCACGGCAGCTACAGTACTGATTGTGGGTGCTGATGTTGTACTGGGCGGCGTCTGCTGGTGTCCACCAGTCACACCCACAGGTTGCCCCATACATTCGACTGGCAGGAATGTACTGCGCAGCACACATGCTTCTGCTGCTCAGTCCACCGAAAGGTGCCAAGGGTTTGACATATTGCACACCCCAGACAGCTGTGGAACATGGTGTGTGTTGTATACGACTTGACTGCCACCTGCTGTGCTGTGCTGGGGGCGTGCTGTGGTGTGCTGTGATGCTGCAGATGGCCAAGAGCACACCCAACAAGAGCCCTGCCCCAGCGCAGGCAGCCAAAGTACCCCGCAAGCAAAGCGCCAGCAAGGGGCATGGCAGGCAGCAGCAGCAGCAGCAGGGGGGGCAGGATGGTCTGGTCCCTATCGTGTGTGGGGCCCAGAGTGCCCTGTTTGACCCCGCGGCATTCAAAGTGCAGTTGGATGACGGCAGCTGGGTGAGGCCCTCAGCCTTTGAGAGGCTAGGGGGTAAGGAGGCCAGCAAAAAGTGGAAGGTCAGCCTGTATGTAATGACAGCAGACGGGGGCCGGGTCCAGATTGGCAGGTGGCTCGAGCAGCAGGGCATTGAAGGCCCGGCCCCTCTGCAGCGGAAGCAAGCCCCAAGCAAGAAGCGGAAGCGGCAGCAGCAGGATGAAGAAAATGAGGGGGAAGAGCAGCAGCAGCAGCAGCAGCAGCAGCAGGAGGGGGGAAAGGAAGAGGAGCAGGAGGAGGAGGAGGAGATACAGCCACAGCAGAAAAAGAGGAAGGTGAGGATTGAATAAGGGTGTGGCACTGCATGCAGCAGCAGCATCAAGTGGACCGGCAGGTTGATCTGTGTGCAGCGCCTGCAAGGGCGGCAGGTTTCCCAAGGAGAGATGACATGCTGCATCCCCAGCACATGCGGCTGTGTGGCACGCCCTGTCAGCTGCCAGGGTGATGTGCTTGCCACCGTGCCAGCAGCATCACCTACGGCACGCGTGTCAGTAGCAGGAGTCAGATCCAGCGGTTGCTCAGCACAATGCATGCGAACTGATCTTGCCGCCAAGCACTGAACGTGATGGGGTCACTGCCTGTGCCTATACAGGCTGTGTCCATCCATTCCTTGTCCTCCTGGTTACATCGTGCCCTTACCACAGTGTGGTGTGTTGGAGACAAGGCCACAGCCCAACTTGCACGCCTTGCAGTCTAGTGTACCATTGCTACCATGGCTGGAGCCACTGACTGATGCGTTGGCTGTTCACTGTTTGTTGCTGCCTGTCCCCTACCCTGTAGGTTGGGAGGCCGCGCAAGGATGCAGCAGGCCCTGCAAGCGCTGAAGCTGCCTCTGATGATGAGGGTGATGAAGCTGACGAAGCTGCTGCTGCACCCCCAGCCAAGAAGCAGAAAGTGAGCAGGCAGCAGCAGCATCAGCCCCCACAGCAGCAGCAGCAGGCAAGGCGGTTGACTCCCACAGGCAAACAGGCCAACATGCCTCAGCAGCCTGGCGGCACCAAACAGCCCAAGCAGCAGGAGGCGAAGCAGCAGCAGCAGCCGCCCAAGCAGGGCAAGGCCAAGGCTCTGCAAGCAGCTGACGGTGCCAAGAAGCGCAACATACAGCAGCAGCAGGCCGAGCGAGCACCAGGCCGGGCAGGGAAGCAGACCGGTCGCTCCCCAGTAGCAGCAGCAGCAGCAGGAGGCGGAGGAGGGGGGCGGGCACGGATTGGGGAGGTTGTTGCTGCTGCGGAGGCTGCCGCTGCTGCCACTGCAAAAAGAGAGGAGAAGCGCAGGCAGCGGCAGCAGCAAGGGGAGGAGCAGGGGGGTACCCAGCGCCTTGATATGTTGGCAGAAGCAGCAGCACATGAACGGGTGCAGCACCTCACGCAGATCCAGAGCGAGGTGTTACAGCAGCAGGGCCAGCAACCCCTGCAGGCGCAGCTGCAGCAGCAGATGATGCAGCGTCAGCAGCAGCAGCAGGGGGCGCAGCAGCAGCAGCAGGGCCAGCAGCCGCTGCAAGCAGAGCAGCAGCAGCAGCAGCAGGGAGCGCACCAGCAGCAGCAGCAGGGGGCGCAGCCGGCCAATGCACTTGAGAGGCTGGGCCGCCAGGAGGTAGCATACGACATGGAGCTGCTGGGGCTCATTGGTGACCTAGCAAAGGCTGAGGCAGCTCAAGTCCGGGCCTTGGGATCACAGGAGCAGGGAGCACTGTGGACGTTGCAGAGGGTGCAGCAGATGCGGCAGCAGCTGCAGCAGCCTCTGCTACAGCCGCCGCCGCCGCAGCAGCAGCAGCAGGCGCAACCCCAGCAGCAGCAGCAGCAGCAGCCCCTGTCTGACGCTGTGCAGCGCCGCATGGTTCAGATGGCGCAGGCTGTTGCAGCAGGGTTGGGTGCCTCTAACAAGGATCAGCTGCTGCACAGGCTGAAGTATGTGTTGCAGCGCGTGCCCACTGTGCCGAAGCACCTCCAGGGTGAGCTGCAGTACTGCAGCCACTGCAGGCAGGACCTGGAGGACACACTGCTGGTCTACTTCCTGGTGAGGGAGGGGGGCAAGGGTTCTACAGTGAGGGAGTGGGTGCACAGAGGTTGGGTGGGTGAGTGGGTGACTGAGCGACTGAGTCGCAAAATGCAGGAGGGTTTAATCGTTCTGAAGTGTGTGCAGAGCTGCTGTCTTGGTGGGGGGGGGGGTTCTTGCATAGTCTATTCAAGCAGCACGTTGGGGAAAGGACGCTGCAGGCAGGATCTGGAGGACACGCTGCTGGTGTACTGCCTGGTGAGGGAGGGAGGGAGGGAGGGAGGGAGGGAGGGAGGGAGGGAGGGAGGGAGGGAGGGAGGGAGGGAGAGGGGGGGGGGCGTGCCAGACTAGAACAAATCAGTTGGAGATATTGAGTGAATCATCCCGGGGGGGGGGGGGGTGATGATGAGTGAGTAAGGACGCGCTGCTGGTGTACTTCCTGGTGAGTGAGCGAAGGCGTTGAAACTGGGCTTTGGTTGACTTCAAGTTGTGTAGCATTGCAAGCTGGACGTGAGGCAGAGGTGGAATTTCTGAACATGTTTCAGGCACTTGCTGCTGATGTATTTCGTGCAGCGCATTTGGCGGGAGCTGGCGTATGTACATCATCACACACTAATTGCGTCCTGAACATGCCACCACTGGACGGAAGCAGAAGAGCATTGGACACCCCAACCACAGCGGTGTTCAGCCTGTGTTTCCTCCAAGCCTGGGTTTCGTGTCAGTCTCCTTGCGGTGCCTGCTGCAACATGCAGCACTTGTAGCAATGTGCTGACTGTTGCAATCCTGCTGCTGCTGCTGTTGCTGCTGCAGTTTGGTGCTGACGGCAGCCTCAAGCACAAGCTGTGCCGCTCCTGCTTCATTGCCGCCTTCAACTCCTGGATGAACCAACAGGTACTTGTGCTGTTTCACAGTCGTTACACGTTGGCCTGAAAGTGGCGAAGAGTCCGCCACCGGTTGCTGCTTGATGTAACTTGACTTCTCAAGCACATGTGATTCAGATTGCTTCTGAGAGCTGGGGTCAACAAGAGTTGTCTTGTCTCTGCTCTATCCAACAGGCCACACAGCACGGCAGCTGGAAGGAGGCCCACAAGTCCTGCCTGTCACACCTCAACAAGCAGCAGGCCCGCCAGATCAACAGCTGGCTCGAGGCAGCAATAGCCGACTACGAAGTTGCTGCTAAGGACCGTGCCGGCAGCAGTGGCAGCAGTGGCGGCGGCTGCAGTGGCAGCAATGGCGGCAGCGGCAGGAAGCCGTTTGTGCTGCCCAGTGCTGCGCATGCGCGTATGCTTGAGGGGCGTGGCATGAGTGAGGGGCGTGACTGGCCTGTGGAGTACTGCAGCCTCAGGGAGGCCAAGGCAACACTGGAGGCACTGATAGGGGTGGTGCAACGGCTGCCCTCCTTCAAGATACCACCCTACAGCAAGCTGTGCCAGGTAGGGATGACCCTGGGTTTGAGGATTATGGGTTTGAGGGTTGGGTGTGTGTGCGGGAGGGGGGGGGGCAACTTGAAGCACTAACGGGGGGGTGGTGCAGCGTTTGCTGCCCTCCTTCCAGGTGCCACCCTACAGCAAGCTGTGCCAGATAAACTTGAAGCTGGGGTGGGCACAGGCGTGAAGAGGTTGAAGGGTTGGTAGTGAGGGGGCAAGGGGGCACCAACGGCGCTGGTGGGGGTGGTGCAGCGGCTGCCTTCGTTCCATGTCCCATCCCACAGAAAGCTGTGCCAGGTAAAAATTGACGCTTGATTTGGGGATTAGCAGTTTGAGGCTTGGGGATGTGTGTGGTGCTAGCAAGCTGGCCTACCAGCTGTGCCAGGTAAGGTTGAAGCCAGATTGGGACAGAGTGGTGAGGGTTAGGGTTCAGTGAGCTGAAGGGCAAAGCCACACTGACAGCATTGATGCAGGTGGTGCATTGCGGTGGCTGCCCTCCTGCCAGGGGCTGCCTAAACCCTCAATCCTAAACTACGGGTGACTGACGGGCAGTCTGTGCCATAAAAAGCCCGTCAGCTGCTGTTGTGATGCTGCAGCCTACTCGCACCCCCTGCAGAGGCACTCTTTGCGTCCTGTATCACCATGCTCGACCCGTCATGCTGCTGCCAGCCATGTCTCCTCATCACCTCTCTGGCTCCCATGGGGTCCCTCCACGCTTGTGTCCCTCATGTCCCTTCCCCCTGTCATCCTCCCCTATCAAGTACCACCCTCGCCCTGCCCCTCACAACTCTGATGATCAACCACTGCACGGTTGGGGCCCCTGTACCCCTCGACAAGCGAAGCTGTGCCGCCCTCTCAGGACGTCCTGACTGCCCGACTACGTACCCCCCCCCCTTGTGCAGCCCTTGCCACCCCTGGCCCGCAATCTCCTCTGTCACCCTCCCCCCTGCTTTGCTATCATAGCAAGACTATGATAGCCTTTCCCTCACCTCTCGCCCCCTGCCCCTCAATTGCCCTTTCTCCCCCCCCCCCCCCCACCCCACCCATCACCTCCACCATGCCCATCACCTCCCCTCCACCCCTCCGCCCCTCCCACACCCCTTTGGACAGGACGTCCTCTGCATCATGGATCAAGCAGTCCCCCTGGCAGGCAGGGCTCACCCCAGGCGGCTTTCATTGTTGCTGAAACTGTACCCTTCACCTGTTGAGCTGTTTCGTCCCTCACCCGAGACACCGACGGCCCTGCTGCCCACCCACCCCCTCGGTGTCCGTCCTTCCCCTGGCCTGCACCCCCCTCAGTCATCCTGCCTACCTCACTGCACCCTCACCTCGTTTTGTCCATCGCCGTCCCCACTCTGCTTTCGTTACCATGCACCTCACTCCCCACAGGACCCCCCCTGCGTTGTGGACCAGACCATGCCGCTTGACAAGCATGGCAGGTTGTCCCTCTCACCAGATGCCCTGAAGGCCCTCCTGTGCCGCATGCAGCCGCGCCAGCTGTCAGAGGCAGTCAAGGCCAAGCCAGGCACACAGCCAGCAGACATCATAGCAACCATGATGCAGGCAGTGGGCATCAAGCAGCAGCAGGGACGGGGTGGCGGCAGGGCTTCCGCTGCTGCTGCTGCTGCTGCCGGCAGCAGCAGCGGTGGCGGCGGCGGCAACAGCAGCGTACATACAGAGCGACCATACTACAACTTCAACCCTATCGACCTGCCGGGGCTGGAGGTGCAGCAGCAGCAGCAGCAGCAGCAGCAGCAGCAGGGTGGTGCTGGGACCAGCGGCGGCGGCGGTGGCAGCAATGGCGGCAGCAGTGGTGTGTCTGGTGCCAGCCTGTCAGAGGCTGATGCTGCAGTGAGCCAGCTGCTGGGTGGGTTCAGCAGGAGCAGCGTGTCTCCCTCAGAGTACAACGCGGCTACGTGGAAGGTGGTGAAAAAGCATGTCAAGAAGCTCAACAAGGCGGCAAAGCGGGCCAAGAAGGCGGGCAAGTCGGGAAATGCGGCTGCATGCAGGTGGGCATAGTCCTTTTGAGATATGCCTCTCTTTTTGGATACTGAGAGGTTAGTCTCAGCTCCTGGACCTTACATAGTACTGTGTTGTGCAGTGTGTATACAAAAATGTGTGTGTTGGTGGGCAAGCAGGGATATGCGGCTGCCTGCAGCTGAGCACAGGCCTTTGCTGGATGGCTGTCCCACAGATTTCCGTGCGTGGTGAGGCTAGGCTACTGCCTGAGCTTCATTAGTAAAGATGCAACTTGCACGGCTGCATGCATACTTTTGGAGGGGGGGTGTTACAAGCAGAATTTCACTGCTGGGCGGTACTCTCATGCCCCTGGGGAGTCAGGTGTTGCATTGAATGCTGAAGGCATGATGCCTTTGAGCCCATAGGCCGAGAGTGCCACCCGTGGTGATGAGCTGTTGGCCTGTTGGTGGGGGGCACGACCTTTGTTGCACAAGCTCGACCCTAGGACACAGGACACATAATGGCTAGGCAAAGCAACAGCCAACCCCCACTGTGGGTTTCAGATGCTGCAAATGCAATCAAACTCAATCCAGACAGCTATTGTCCCGCACACTCCAGGGGGCAGCCGACTAACAAACCCTCTGCGTCTAACTGTGTTTCCTGCAGGTTCCTGGCCGCTGTGCTGAACATCCGCTTCAGTGCAGCATCAGGTGACGTGGCAGTGCAGGACCTGCTGACTCAGGTGCTGCTGCTGCTGGGGGGCGAGGGCTCAGGCACACGCGGCCACATCGACCCCGCAGCCGCCCTCACCTACGCATACGGCATCATCCTGCCTGGCAAGCCCCTCACCCCCACCACAGTGCTGGCAGTGTGGCTGTTTGTCAGCCCACAGGTGTTCACGCAGGTGCCGCTGCTGCGGCAGCTGCTGTGGTGTGTGCAGCACCTGCTGCTGGAGCGGGAGGTGGCAGCAGCGCAGCAGCAGCTGGATGCGGCCAGAGCTGCTGCGCCCGGTAGCAGCGCAGGCACCAGCCGCAGTGGTCGGTTGCCGGCTGCTGTGAGGGAGGCGACGGAGGCACTTGCCGCAGCTCAGGAGGCACTGCAGGAGCACGATGCACTGTGGCAGCAGCACAAGCAGCGCTGGGAGCAGGAGCAGGGAGCGCAGGCTGCCGGGCAGTCTTCACAGGCAGCAGCGGCAGCAGGGCGGTCTTCACAGGCAGCTGCAGCAGCAGCAGGGGAGCCGTCACAGGCAGCAGCAGCGGCAGTGTGTGATGACGCCCTGACAGAAGAAGAGGAGGGTTGGCTCACCTCGCTGTTCACCCACAGCTTCCTGACAGCAGAGGAAATGCAGCAGGTGCAGGCAGCACTGGGCGACCGCTACGCAGTGCTGCTGCAGCAGCGCGGGGGCCAGGGGGTGAGCGTGCCCATCGGCTGGATGCACTGGGTGTTCAACCTGAAACCGTGCATCAAGATCGCATGGGAGGTGGCCCGGGTACAGCAGCTGGCGGCTGCGGCGGTGATGCACCGGCGGCTGCGCTGCAAGAGTGCTGAGCAGCCGCTGGACTATCTGTGCCTGGTGCCCAGCGCTGTGCGCGAGCTGGTGGCCTGGAGCCGCTCCCTGTAAAGGGGAGCGCAAGGCAGCAGCGGCGGCAGCAGCGCCACCGCTGCCGCCGCCGCAGCAGTGGCAATGGCCTCAGCGCCACCGCTGCCGCCGCCGCAGCAGTGGCAATGGCGGCAGCGGTGGCGCTGCTGCAGCAGCGGCGGCGGTGGCAGCAGCCACAGCGGCAGCCGCAGCAGTAGCGGCGGCGGTGATGCACCGGCGGCTGCGCTGCAAGAGTGCGGCGCAGTTGTTGGACTATCTATGCCTGGTGCCCAGCGCTGTGAGTGAGCTGGTGGCCTGGAGCCGCTTCCTGTAAACGGGAGCCTCAGTTGCAGCAGCAGCGGCCGCAACGGCGGCGATGGCAGTGGTGGCGGCAGTGGCGGCGGCAGCGGTGGTAGCGGGGGCGGCAGCGGCAGTGACGGCAGCGGCGGCGACCTTCCGCTGCGTCGAGGCTGCTGCTTGCCACTTGCCAACCGCCATATGCCGGTGGCTGTTGGCTGGGCAAGGCAAAAAAGGCTACCTGTGCCTGGTGCCCAGCGCTGTCAGGGAGCTGCTGACCTGAGGCCGCTTCCATCAAAGGGGAGCGCAAGGGCTGCAGCCGCAGCAGCGGCGGCGGCAGTGGTGGCGGCTGCGGCAGTGACAGCGGCGGCAGTGACAGCAGCGGCAGCGGTGGCAATCTTCCTGCTGCCTCGGCGTGCTGCTGCTTCACGCGCTTCCTCAGCATGGTGATGATGACAATGGCTGTTGGGTGCGAAGGCGAACACGCCCGGAGCCCATCGCTGGCAGGGAGCTGCTGGCCTGGGGCCATTCTCTGTAAGGGGAGGCTCAAACACAGCAGCCGCAGCAGCAGCAGCGGCGGCAGCAACGGCAGCGGTGGCAGCCATACCCCTGCATCGCCACTGCTGCTTGTCGCCTGCTGCCTGCAGCTGGCGATGGTGGGGTGTCTGTGCAGGTCAGTGGCTGCCAGTGCCTGGTGCCCATCAAGGGCTGCTGGCCTGGGGCCGCCTTATGTGAAGGGGTGTGTTTCTGGTTTCAGCAGCAGGTCCTATGGCAGCACCAGGCCCAGTGGCCCCTGCGGCAGCACCAGCAGCAGCTGGCCCTGCTTGATGTGAGGGGTGCAGGGTGTGACTGAGGAGCAGGGGCTGCGTGCAGTGCCGCACAGCGCTCCTTACGAGATGCTGTCTGTGAGAAGCTGCATGCAAATGGTGTCTCCAGGTGGTGCAGGCAGCAGCAGCTGATGCTGGCGGGAAAGCGGCTCCAGTTGCTGCCCTACCATGCCAGCAGCAGCTACCTCAGGAGAGGGTACACCTTGGGGTTTGGACATGCTGGGGAGTCTTTGTGCTGAGGCCTCCCTGCCCTAGCTCTGTAAGGGAGCTGTGGACTTGGGAACCCCGCGAGGGGGAAGTGTGAGGTGCATGCCAGGTCTATGGACAGCGCAGCATGTCAGGGGTGCAGGGGCTGGTGTGAGTTTGTGCTATGGGCACAAACTCACACCGTTGTACACATAGTGCACAGCACTATGTGTAAGCTGGTGTGCTGCAACAGCTTTGTGTGTGAGGGTCGCAGGGTCATGCTGAGGGCGGTCTTGGAGGTACAGGATGCACCCTAGCAGCAGCAGCAGCATCTGCAGCAGCAGTAGCAGCGGCTCCTCTTTGCTGAAGCATGTTGCTGCATGGCTCAGGTGACGCGGGCCCCGCACCAGCGGCTGGTGCTGGGTGTAGCGTATGCTGCGAACGGGCTGCTTGCAGCTTTGCCGCAAACCTGTGAGGGGTCTGTGCTGAGTGGTACTGGGCTTTGTCTGTGTGTGCACTTACTATGCATTGTGCTGCACTTTGCATGTGATCCATGGTCATTTGTGTGTGCCGTAGTATGCACCCACGTTGTATAGTGTGTTGCGTGTATTGCTTTCGGTCTTAGGGGGGGGGCATGTTGGTGATCAGCACATGGAGAGCTGTGTCTGTACGGTGATGTCTGGGTCCAGTCCTGGGGTTGAGTTGTGGGGAGGCATGGCTGTTAGACCGCTAGGGTGCACTCTAGGGGTCCATCAGTCCAACGCCGTAGCTCATCACCACCGGTGGTCGCACTTGGCCGTCCACATAAGTTGCCTGACACTCCTACGCCATGGGTGATCCCTCTCTGCTGTCTGGGTTGAGCACAACACGTTGACAGTCTCTCTCTGTGTGAACGTCAACACATGGCATGCCTGAGTCACGACAGCTATCAATGCCAGCGCTGACGTTGTGGCGTGTTGTCTGATGGGTGTGTTCAGTGCACTGTTGTCAAAGTGTAGGGTGTCCGTGCACAGGGAACAAGTGCATGTGTGTATGCATCCCCATCAGCACCAGTGATGTGTATATGTACCCTTCTGTGCATGACGACTACTGCAGTGGTTTTGGTTTGGTTTGGCCGAGCAGCATCTGTGGGGCGGACCTTGAGCAGGCGATACAGCTGTTACCCCCTATCATGTTCATGTTGTGCTGATGTGGCTGTGTAGAAGCTTTTGTGCTGGCGTACCCTGTTTGACAGGCACATGGGGAAAGAGTTGGTTTTTATTAGGGACCAACTGCTGTGAATGCATGCCTGCAGTTATTCATGCACCACGGTGCCCCAACCACATGTGAGGTATGCTGCTGGAGGGCCTCCATGCACTCAAGTCAACCACCTGGTAATGTTGGAACCATTCCTTGTCAACACACACCTGTTCAACTCTTGGTCCCATACACATCGGCCGGACACTCACATGCATGTCCTCAGTCTGTTTCTTTGAACGTTGGTGAGCTTGCTGGCTTGTACCTTGGATTGCGCTGTCAATCAAAAACTCCAAATGAACTTCAAGTCATCCCAAGCATGCTCAGAATCAGAGAGCAAAAGGCAATGTCAGTTGTGCTGACAGCAGCCAACAGCCACAACACAAGCTATAGCCTACTACGGCAGCGTCCACATGCTGCACAGTTCTAACTGACTGTCACTCAGCCAGCGCTGCAGCCGCCTGCTGTGCCATCTCGGGGTTGCTGCTGTCTAGGAGGAGCCGCAGCAGCTGGCGCCACACAGGCTCATCACCAGGGGCCTGCACATCAGCACACAACCCAACAGGCAGCAATGGCAGCGAGCAGCACCGGCAGGCAGGGACACTGGCGGGTTAGGCACTCATCTGTGTGGCTCTGTAGTGACACTCACAGCAATGGGTGCAACGCAAGACTGAGAGTTGTTGAGGCAAGTGGTAGGCACATCAAGATGGCAGTTCAGGTTGATGTCTCAGGGTTGACCCTTGCTTCCCCTCATGCTGCAGGCTGCAAGCCTACAGCATTCAAAACACACTGCATCATTGATGTTTGAGACATCATTGCCGACATGTAAACAAGCGGACGTGCTGATGTGCTGCAGAGAAACTCACCATGCTCTGGAAGATGTGTGAGTAGAGGCGGCCAGCAATGACCCCCGTGAAGACAACCAGGTGTGGCAGTTGCGTGCTTGCAGGGAATTCGTGCTGCCATACACCTGTTGGCGGGTTTTGAAGCCAGACTGATGTCAAGGTGCTGCTGGTGCTGTGTGCTGCTTCTTGCGCTTGCTGGGCTTGAGGAGCTGTGCCTGCAGCTGCGCCTTCTGGCTTGCCAGCCGCCGCTGCTGCTTGGCCAGCCGCCTTTGCTGCTTCTCAAGCCACTGCTCCTGCTGCTCAACACACTCGATCTGCTGCTGGATCAGCTGCTGCATAGCTGCACTGCCAGAAGGTGTGGTGCCTAGCTGCTCTGCTGCCCCATCTGACTGAGCAGCAGCACCTGCAGCAGGGTCAGCAGGGTCGGCTGCTGCAGCAGCCTTGCGGCGCTTCTTGCGTTCACCAGTGCCGGCACCTGCTGCTGCCGTTGCTGCTCCGTCCTGCTGCTGCCCTTTTGCTTGCGCGGCTGCAGGTTGGCAGCAGCACCAGCACCAGCACCAGCGTCAACAGCAGCAGCAGCAGCAGCACAAGTGTCGTCTGCTTCTGCTGCCTTGTCTCGCTTTTTCTTCTTCTTGTGCTTCTGCTTGGGCTGCTCGGCAACAACAGCAGCTGACTGCTGGTTCTGCTTTTGGTGCTGCAGCTGCAGCTGAACAGTGCCTGCACCCTCAGCTGTTGTGTCAGTGGGGCTTGCTGCTGCCTGGTGCTTCTTGCCGCCCTTCTTCTTGTGTCGGGGGGCGTGCAGCATCAGCAGCAGCACTATCGGCAGCAGCAGCAGCAGCACCGCCTGATGCTGCTTGCGGAACGGCACGCTGCTTCTCCTTGCGCTGCTGCTGCGCCAGGGCCTCACCCTCTGCTGTTGCCTGCTTGCGACGCTTCTTTTGGGCCGGCTCAGCAGCTGCTGCTGCTGCTGCAACTGTAGATGCTCCTGCACACTCCTGCTGCTGCAGCTGCTTGCTTTTCTTCTTCTTGGGAGCAGCATCAGCAGCAGGCGCAGCAGCGGGGTTGGCTGCCACCAACTGCTCTGACAGAGCTGCTGCCGCTGTGTCATCTTGTGCAGCCTGCACCTGCTGCTTGCGCTTCTTGGTGGGCCGGAGCTGCTCACAGCTTGCTGCTGCCGCGTCTGGCACGCCTGCTGCCGCTGTGTCATCCCGTGCTGACAGCACCTGCTGCTTGCGCTTCTTGATGGGCCGTGACTGCTCACAGGTTGCTGGCGCTGCTGCTGGTGATGGTGCTGCTGCTGCTGGTGGTGGTCCACTGGCGGTTGCAGCAGCAGACAAGTGCGGCTGCTGTGACCCTGCTGCAGCGGCTTTGCTGGACTTGCTGCCTGAGTACTGGGTGCCAACTGCTGCTGCAGATGGTGTTGGTGTTGGTGCTGGCTGGCTTCTGACACGTTTTGCTGCTGCTGCTGATGGTGTGTATGAGCCCGCAGGGCCCATCAGCACACCCAGCTGGTGGTCAGCTGTCAGAGCCATGCGCAGCACTCGTCCGCCCTGAAGGGATGCGACAACGCCAATTGCAGGTGCTGAAAGCCTGAAAACCTGGCCGCGAGTGAACCTGTGCAGCTTTGCTGTGATGCTGCCGTTGCTGACCTGAACAGCAGTTGTGCCGCCTGCAAATGGTGGACACAGAGCGGTGCAAGATAATATTCTCTCCAAAAGGAGACCTCTGTTTAAAGGTGTTAGTGGCTAGCTGTGACAGGCTTGGACTGTCGTGCAGCCCCAACACAATCAAGTGCTTTGCTCGCATCAGCCAGAACCTGATCTGTTTGTGTTTGGGCTGCCCGGCAGCCAAGCCTGCCACTAATAAAATGTGATGCGTCCAAAACACGTAGGCAACAACACTATCCTCAGGGACCACCTGTGGATGACACGATCCGTGCTGTGCTGCGCAGTGCTGATCAGGCTATGTGGGCGGCAGGTGTCTGTTGAGTCCTGCTCACCGTCCTGGCTGGCCTCAAACAGGTCCAGGCGAATAAGCAGAGGGAAGGCGGCAGCGTCTTGGTGCAGCTGTGGCAGCTGTGACATGATGAGCGGTTTGGGCATATCCAGGCACATGTTGGCCCTGTGGAGCAGCCATGTGGTGCTCTCCTGCAGGCAGTTGCGACCACAGTGGAGGGCCGCCCAGGGGCACATCATACACTTGAACGTAACTTCCTGAGGCTATTTATCGAGCTTGACTTGAGCAGGGGCATGCCACACTGGCCAGAAGGCATCCTGTAAAGTGATGTACGTTTGCATTTGCAATTGCATGGCATTATGTGCATGCGGGCACCAGAACACACCTGGCCGGCCACGCAGGGGTTGCTGTAGGGGAATACTTGAAGACCCATGGCCTGCCCAGCTGCCACTGAGGCCCCGCCGCTTCGGACAGTGCTCAGGAGGCTCCTGTTGGCTGGAGCCCGCTGCAGGTGCAGCACGATGGTGCAGTCATCGACCTGACAAGGGGAGGGGGGGGCACACAGGGTGTCATGTATGCTGGCCATTGTGGGAGGTGTTGATGGTGTGGCAGGTGCACGTCAAGCGGCAGCAGCACTACGGCAGCTGTGCAGGGAGTTTGGGCAGAGCAGCAAGTCGCACGCCAACAGCACACCTGCACCATCAGCAATCCATCAGCAATGTAGCAGCCACTTCGCAGCGTCGTGCGCAGGCATATACACACCTGCTCAAACACCACAATGTCGTGTGCGCCTGAATTGCCGCTGACAGACCGGTAGGAGTCCAGCTTGCTATTGTGCTGAACCTTCACCAGATTAAGTTTGCCTGCCTTGCTTCGTGAAACGTATGCGAGGAAGGGCCCCAGTGGCTTGCTGCCAGGACCAGCTGCTGCTGTGGGTAGTGCTGCTGCAGGAACCTCCTCCCCGCCTGCGCCTGGGGCCCCTACAGCCTCGAGCACATTGCTGTTGCTGTGGGTGACGGGTGGTTGCTGCTGGGGGGCACGACTGAGCACGTACTGCGCAGGATCCCACCCCGCTGGCTGCACCACCACATGCACCTGCACTGGAAGCTTCATGGGGGCAGTTGCGCCCTGCAGGCGGTCAAACAGCTGGCAGCTGAGTTTGAGGCTGTGGACACTGAGGTGCTGTCGAGTCCATAGGATCCGCGGGAAGATGCGCGTGATGGGTGCGGTCAGCAGCTGCTGCAAGGACGGGACCTTGCTGCTGCCTGCTGCCTGCATCTCGACCAGTCACTGCTGCAGCCCCACTGCCGCTGCTGCTGTTCGTGCTACTGTTGGTATCTGTGTCAGAGCCAGCGTCCAACTGGTCTGCCTAGTGCTGGTTGCTGACAAGGTGCTGGCTGCTGCAGCATGGCACGCTACCTTGGACCTGCACATGGCGCAGCACGGTGGATGCATGAGCAGCATGAAGAGCCCCAACGTGCATGTGCTACCATCAGACAACAATCCAGCTCCTGACAAGGCATGTTTTTCAGCACCTGTGGCAACCAGGCAGGCATGCACACTGTGACAGGCTGTTGCTGTTGAGGGCAGACAGGCTCACCGGCTGGACGTGCAGGGAGGCTGGGGTGGCGTTGAACTCAGAGTAAGACAAAGCACTGAATGGATGGCAGAAGGCGTCTGAGCTGAGCTGATAGGTCTTCTGCGATCGATCTTCTCCAAATTGCCAAGGCCAGCAGAAGCACAAGAAGCTATCGCAGATGGCTGGACGATGCTGGAATGCTGGTGGAGATTCACGGAAGGATCTTCTGCTTTACGCCCGATGGACATATCCGCTTCAAATTTCTGACAGCTGTACATCTTCTGACAGCTCCCTCACAACAACTGTTTGATTGCAGGCCACATTTGTATGGCCACTCATGCTGCAGTGGATCAGGCAAGTTCCTTTCCAGCTTTTGGACCAGTCTCAAACGACCTGCACAGCATGCTGCAGCTCGTAAAATCCCAGTAGCAGCAGCAGGTTTGCTGGCAGTTCTGGCCAGCAGCAATGAACCCTCACTGTCCAGCATCAGCTGTCACAAGAGTCCAGCATCTGTGCTGCATCTGCCACACGTGTGCACACCCATTTCCGCCCTGTCTGCTCCCCACCCTTCAACGGCTTGTGCAAGCTTGTGCACCTCAGCACCATCATCACTTGTTACACAGTAAGTCAATTTGCACCACACGAAAGTCAACAGCCACTTGCAACCAAAAAGCAGGCACTCATCAGCTAAGTCTCATGGTAACCAGTGCCAGTATAGGGTAGGGTACTATACCCATATATGGGAGGGTTGCGTACCACATACGGGGACAATACCAGAGGCCAGATACAAGCTGCAGGCGTGTCCCATGTGGGTGACAAGGGCTTTTCAAGTGGCATTGTTGGGATTTCCACTTGGCCAGCATCCCCCCCCCCCCCCCCCCGCCCCCCCCCCCCCCCCAGCCCAGCTAGGGAGGCCCAGCCAGGCTCAGGCATCACAACATGATATGACATGGAAAACAATGCTGTTGGGCCTGAAAATTAGCTCCCGCAATCAGTCCACCTGTAGCCACATAAAGATCAGCCCATGACTCGGCGTGACTGGGCGTGACTGCCTGGCCTAGCTGCCTGGTCCTTGAAGCAGTGACAACTTACTGATTGAATGACGGGTAACCAATGAGATCGTCGATAGTGAAGTCCTGCTCCCAGCCTTCCTGTCATCACATGGTTCCCAGCACTCCATCCCACTGCAGGTTAGTCAAACGGCAGATTAGTCATGCCGATGAAACGATATGTCAAATGAATGCGGCCCACGAAAGATGTATGATATCAAACCCAGTAAACACCCTGCTGCATCTTCATCCAACAGCATCAATGCAATGAATGCTAAGATCCAGCTGAATTTCGTCACAGTAGAGCAGCAAGCAGCAAACATAGCAGAAGAGAACCGCAAACGACCTAGATCAAATCGAACTGGCCAGTTGCCGCCTGGGAGTCGCGGCAGTGGCCGGCCACGTCTGCATCAGTCAGATGATGGTGATGGCTGCAGCACAGCGGAGCCAGCAGGCCTGTCAGAGTGGGAGGAGCGCAACCAGGCAGCACAGCAGAACTGGGACAAGGCCAACGTGCAGAACCGGCAGCTGGCACAGCAGTACAGCTTTCGATGCCGACACCAGCAACCACCAGCAGATTGATTCAGCACTACACTGTGCAACACAGTCAGTGGCAGCATCCCTTATCAGACACTCTTGCTGCTGCCTTATACATCAGCCTCCAGACAGGGAAGAGCTTGGGCAACAACTGGCAGCCCAGTTGCTGAACGCTGCCCAGCACCAGCCAGATCGACCAGCCGATCAGCAACAGCAGCACCAGCAGCAGCAGCAGCAGCAGCAGCAACGGCAGCAGCAGCAGCAGCAGCAACGGCAGCAGCAGCAGCAGCAGCAATGGCAGCAGCAGCAGCAGCAACGGCAGCAGCAGCAGCAGCAGGGCACTGCGGAAGCCCAGGAGCAAGATGATGTTGAACAGCCGGCTCAAATGCTCCTACAGATTGTCAGCATGCGACTGGTGGCATGCCATGTCCTGGGGGCCAGCTTTTGGCTGCCAGTCCCCACAGTGGGGTGTGCTTGCTGTGACAAGCAATGGGAGGTACAGGCAGCAGCAGCGGGCTTTTTTGGCAACGCTCCCGTGCAGCCTGGTGTTTGGTTCAGCACGCAGCTCTTGGACCTGTACACACCGATGTTTCAGTCTGGTCTGAGCGCCACTGCACTGGCGGAGGCCCTCAGCAAGGTGGCAGCAAGCGCAGACGTGTATGCCCCCTTGCTGCCCAAGCTGTCCAGTGCACTCCTACCCAATGATGACAGGTGGGTGCCAAGGCCGACTTTTCCCTGTGTGTGAGCCTTCATGCTGGCAGTGTCAGTGCCGGCAGCTGTAGCATGCATTGAGCATGTACGGGGACCATTACAGTGATAGCTGTAGCTGTGGTTGTGCATAGTTGTATGCTGTGTACTGTGGCCAAAGCCCGCTCCTAATCATGGGCCAACATTGGGCCATTGTGGCGCTCATCCTCTGTTGCTGCATCTACAGCATACACCTCTTTGTATACCAACGCCATAGGACTGGTCATCCACCGCCAACTTTCATGGGGCTCACATGCATCTCACGCCATGTACTCTCTGTCTTGTTCAGGCACCTCAGCGCTGCGTGGGAGCAGTGGCGGGCGGTGTGCGCAGCGTGGTGCAGCATAGCTGCTGTGGCAGCTGACATTGGGCGCTCACAGCTTGGTCCTGCGGCATGCTGATCTGGGTGTGCTGCGGTGCCTGGCCAGAGCACTGAAGATGGTGAGTCGGCCGGCGTATGCAGGGTGGTGGGTGGCGACTTATCACAACAGCTGTGGCTGACATACAAGGTGTGCATGAAATGATGCTCATGCTGCTTTGCACTTTTGCTCTGATTGCATCAGGTGTGTGACGTCCTTCGGCACTTTACCCCTATCAGTCCAAGTGCCTTGTACACCTGTCATGCAGAGGCCCGATGGTTCTAACTCAGTGTGGCCACCTGTTGTGCAGGCTCCTTCCGTGTTGTGCCCCGCCATACGGCCCTGACCTGTTTGGGTGATGATGCTGAGGCTGTCGCCGCTGCGCAGCAGGTTGGTCTTCTACCAGGTGCGCACCGGCAATGCGCTGGTGGGCGGGACATTAGCGCACCAACCTCAGGGGGTCCAGCTTGCTGGTTACTGGGTCGCACCATGACTGACACTATTTTTCTGTGGTTGGTCATGAAGATCATATCTGTGTGCATATCTGTGCATGCAGGGGATGTGGCCCTGCCTGCTGTTGGTGCTACGGGTAAGCCCTTCTTGTTCGCCGCAGCAACAGATGCGATGGTCAAGGCCAACCGCTACAAGTCAGCTGGCAAGAGCAGCGCAGTCAGCCGGGACAGTGAGCACATGTTCTTTGGGCAGCCACACCAGCAGCTGATGGAGTTGAATGCTGCCGGCCAACTTCCCCTCAGCGGCGCTTTCAACGCCACCAGCGGCGGTGTCAGCATGCAGGCTGGGGGTCCCACTGCTGCTGCAGCTGGTGCGGCAGCAGGGGACGATGCTGAGCTGGAGCTGGAAGCGCACATCGAGCATCAGTGCCACCCCCGGCTGTCGTGCGCGCGTGAAACGTCTGTCAACAACAGCATCAGCGATGAGTGTGGTGTTGCAGGGGTCGTGTGCACCCATGGGCAGCCTCTCCTGGGGTGCATGCTGGCAATGCCGGCGCCAGAGCGCTTTTTGTACTTTGACCTGCTGGTGTCATACCTGCTGCACTTAGTCGAGCTGCAGGTGCTGTTCTTGGACACAGGGTGCACGTTTGCAGCGCACTGGCGGCTCCACATGTCTGGGCAACAACCGCCCACTCACATCAAAGTGCCGTGGTGGCATGGGCGGGGGCACGGCAGCGAGTGCTTCCTGCGCAACTCTGGGTTCTACTTGTCTGGTAAGTAGCATGCTGCAGGCTTGGCAGGCTCCACGTGAAGCCAAAGGGTGGCACTGCAGTAGTTCAGCGAATGGACTTCAGTAAGTATTTGTCTTCCATGCTGGCATATGTTTATGTGTGGCGTCACGGGGCACTTGCCTTTGTTGTAGTGAATGTACGCTGCTTGCGCTTATTTCTTGCTTGCTCAGGCTCAGGGCGCCGGGTTGGCGAGAATTGCGAGCATACGTGGGCTGCAGTGCGTGCCGTCACCAAGTTGACCCGCTACATGGGCAAGCGGCGCTACTTGGCAGCACTGGACACTGCCTTCCAGCTCCTGAGTGAAGACAAGTTGGAGGGCTTCATTGCCGCCATGGTGGCATCGCGTGCAGCATGCATCAAGAAGCTGGGTGAGCAAATGCATTGATGCGGTGGAAGCACAGTACAGTGAGGGTTTCAGGGTGCTGCCCGTATGCCTTTGTGCGTGCCAGCAGTGCGTAGGTGATCCCTAATGATATAGCCACGCCCCTTGCTGTGGCAGACCAGACTTACTATGTGGTTTGGTTTGGATACTCTTAATGTAGTCTGACAAGGGTGAGTTTGCAACATGCAGTGTGTGCTCTGGGCTCACTTGCTGGTGTGTGTTGCTGCCTGGTGTGCTGTTTGACAGAGGAGACAAGCAAGCAGATCAAGACCTTGCTGGACTCCGCAGCCAACAAGGGCATCCCGGGGAAGGCCCTTATGGCAGCTGCCACAGCCAGCATGAGCAGCTCTGCTGATGGCACTGACAGCATGGCGCTGCAAGACAAGCAATTGGTGGGTTTTTGCCAGATTGCACTTCATCATTGGTGTTGCAAAAGTGTGTGCTTCCTGCAGTCTACTGCTAAAGGAGTGAAATGCATAGCAGCCGCGCTGGTCATGCTTTACTGTATTGCAAGGCACTACCGTATGCAAGCGGGCCGTTGTTTTCTGTGGGTGTGCAGATGGAGTATGTCCGCTGCAGTGAGGAGCTGCGGGCATTGCAGGCATTGAAAGCTAACAGCAGCAGCTTTGCAGTGGCTTTGCCAAGCGCCGAAAGCCGCGCCCTGCAGTCGCGGGCGTTGGATGACAAGCTTACCAACAAGCTGGTGCAGCGGCTGGCAAAGCTGCAGGTGGACCTGCAGTACGACCAGCCCCTAGCACCTGATGACAGCCAGTACAAGCAGGGGCTAGCAGCAGTGCGTGACCAGGAGGTGCGCAAGGCCCAGCGCGACATTGAACGCGATGTCGCGGCGCTGGGCAGCATCATGCAGGAGCGGCAGCAGTCTGGTGCTGCCAGCAACCTCACTCGCAGCCAGCAAAACAGGGCCAAGCGCAAGCGCAAGCGCATCAGGCAGCTTGTTGACAGCATCGCTAGTTGGCAACAGCTTGACCTGCCCTCCAGCACTGTCACACAGCAGTTGCCGGCCAGCTGGGGCGAGCAGGTGGTCAGCAATCTGCTGAAGGGCACCTTCCCCTGGAGGCAGACCTTGAGTGGCAACGTGCCTGCGGTGTTGGCTGAGCAGTTCAGGGAGGCATGCGCTGAGGTGCGAGGGGGAGGGGCGGGTTGTGGTGGGTTGTGGAATGTAGTGAACAGCTTAGGTGGAACTTCACAACCACTGATCTATGACCGGCCACTTGCATCTCACAAATGGCGCGCTTGCGAAAGACTGCTTGAAAGCGCGATTTGACAAGTCTTGTTTGCAGCGGGGCGTTCAAGGCACATACTATTGCCATGCATACACCATCCAGTGCATGATGTCACTGCACTGCCACTCCAAGTGTTGTCCCTCCCGTTTGCATCTGTTGCGCTGTCTCGCACCCTCATCTTATTCCCTGCCGTTTGTATCTGTTGTGCTGTCTCGTACCCTCATCTTATTCCCTCAGGAGGCGCGCACGCTGGAGGAGCTGCAGCTACAGCGCATGGAGCGAGCGCGCGCTGTTGCTTACTTTGACTTCATGCAGCAGCAAGCAGCAGCACAAGCAGCAGCCATGCTAGTAGCAGTTGATGAGCTGGAGGAGAGCATTGAGCAGCAGCTGTCTGCTGAGCCTGATCTTTGGAAGGTGGCAGTGAGCATGCAGGGGCAGGTAGAGGAGTTGGCTCAGCTGCGTGCTGAGCACACACTCATGTTGCGCTGGGCGCAGCGCTTTCAGTGTATGGGGCAGTGTGCAGCACAGCGCTTTGCATCCTTGTGATGCAGGTCACATACTGACCATTGCTGGGTGTTTTTTCAACACCTTTGTCTGCATCTGGTGGAATGTGATTGGGGTGTTGATGCGCTGTGTCTTTTTCACTTGTGCCCCTACCACTCAACTTGTACACTCGCGGACGCCACTAGGGCAACACCTGGCAGACTCAGCTCAGATTTCACACCATGTGCCACCTGAATTGAGTGTTCAATGCTTGCGCCTTGTTTCACACCATGTGCCACCTGAATTGAGTGTTCAAAGCTTGCGCCTTGCAACATGATTCACACACACACACTGAGAGAGAGGGAGAGGAGAGATGAGCATGCCCCGACCGTGCCCCTTACGGCAGCTGTCCATGGGCAGTGTTTGTGTTCTGCAAGTCGGCAGGCGCAATGTGGAAACAACCAGACCTGCCATGTGTGCATTTGAGTAGCCAAACAACAGTCTGCAGTTAATGCCGGCTCCCCGCCAACTAGGGCGAGCGGCATGTTGGGTGCCAGCAGCGGCACAAGCATTGCGTAATCATCACAAGCAGCACACTTCAAGCTGACAGAAGGCCACCAGGTTTGCATGGTCTCAAACTAGACATCCTTAGACAGCCAAAAGACTGGATCTACAAATGGCTGCTGCAACTCATTGTTGAGCTGGCGAGGCAAGCACTGATGTTGAAAGCATTGCAGGCAAGCATAGCACTACCGCCCGGGCTGCTGGTTTGTGGCAATCGCATGGTGACTGCTGGGGTTGGCATGAGCACCTGAACTTGCAGTCAGTCCTGCATTGAGCCATGCCATACAACCACGACGCTGCACGCCTGGTTGTTGTGTGTGTCACCAGTGACTAGATCGCACTGAAAGCTGGTCTGTCCTAGCAGCCAAATCTAGGATAGGCTGCTGAGCAGACTCTATCAGCAGGCTGCTGTTGCTTGATTCAGGTGACACCTTTGAAAGGCACATCTACTCCATCCCCACAGGGTAGCGCGCACGGCAAGCAAACAAGGGAAACACCTTCGAACCTCCCGCACATCCGCTGCACACACTGCAAGTGAGTGCACAAGGGCATTGGCCTCATGCCAGGACCCACCCACTTGTCACACTGCACTCAGTGCAGCACGGTGCTGCCACCCAGGCCAACTTCCAGTGTATGGTGACGTAACGCACAGGTACAGCGCATTGCCTGGAAGTTGACATATGCCAACTGCCGCAGCAACAATACTCATGCCCATAACACAGTATGCGTCTTGGTTCTTGTGTGCAGTCAGGGTCACCTTGAATGCGGCTGCCATGTCACACCGTGACTCTATTGAAGAGAGCCTCTTGGCAAGATGATAGTGGCAGAAACATAGCACACAACGCAGCGCAGGGCCTCCCACTGACAACGAAACAGCGCTATGATGACATTGTGATAGTGGCCTTGCAATGATTGATACTACGCAGTGCGCATGTGCAACCCTTGTGAGTGTTTCCCACCACGCTTGCATGGTCTTGGTGCCATGCCAAGTGTCAGGCTGAGGCTGTTGTAACCTGCCATGCACCTGCTATGACTGAGATGTACACCCATCAGCCCTGGTCAAGCCATCCACTGGTGGCACCAGCAGCAGACACAGGTACTGAAGCCGCACAACGAGCTTATGCAACAACTCTCATAAGCAGCAGCAAAATGCATCGACTACTGCATGTTGTGGGATGGCAAGACTGCCGCCAGCGTCTGCCAAACCTGCCGCACGCACACTGTGAAGAGTTGTGGCAAGCAACATGGTGAAAGCTCCAGCCAAGGGATGGTTTTCACTGACACACTCATGGACAAACTGTGCTGCTGTTGTTGTGGATGATTGCTGTCAACTTGTGCAAGCTTGAGGGACACAGAAACATGCAGCAAGCAAGAGCCGCGATCCTTTGCGCCCCCACCATCTATCACAGTAGCTGTTGGCAACCCATACACAAGGTTCAGGCGTTTGCACTGGAAAACATGCAGGCAGCTCATGCTGCAGCCTTTGTCGCTGGTTGCCTTCATCATATGCATGCCCAGGGACAACAAAACCACAGCGACTGAGAGCTGCAGCCCCTTGCGCCCCCTACTATCTGTCACAGCAACTGTTGAAACCCAACACGATGGTCGAGGCAGTTGCACTGGAAAACATGCAGGCCGCTCATGCTGCAACCTTTGTCACTGGTTGCTATCAACTTATGCATGCCCTGAAACAACAAAAAAGAAGTGACCGAGAGCTGCAGCCCCTTGCACCCCCTTAAACCTGTCACAGTAATGTTAGTGACTCCAACACAATGGTCAAGACAATTGCACTGGAAAACATGCAGGCAGCTCGTGCTGCAGCCTTTGTCACTGGTTACCTTCATCTTATGCATGCCTAGGGACAACAAAAACACAGCGACCGAGAGCTGCAGCCCCTTGCGCCCCGTTTTATCTGTCACAGCAACTGTTGGCAACCCCAACACGATGGTCAAGGCAGTTGCACTGGAAAACATGCAGGCAGCTCATGCTGCAACCTTTGTCACTGGTTGCTATCAACTTATTCATGCCCAGGAACAACAAAAATGCAGCGACCGGGAGCTGTAGCCCCTTGCATTCCCATCACAGTAAGTGTGGGCGACCCCAACACAATGGTCAAGGCAGTTGCACTGAAGACGACATAACCAGCTGGTGCAGCAGCCTTCTGCTGATTGCCAACAAACTATGCATGTCAAGGGACACCACAACTGCATCGAGCAAGAGCTCCTTGTATGGGCAGCATCAGCTTATGCATGTGTACCAGTACAGTACTTGCCAGTACCTGGTGGTACTGCTGCACATGTTGTCCTTGACTGCTCTGAGTTCTCACACAGGTAAAATCCATCATACAGAAAGGCTGCACAAACCGTTTAGTGTGTATTCTTTGTCAGTCAAACCCTCCTTGCGATGCTGGGTTTCTGCGATGTGTGGTGAGAAGGGAGCACCAACTAGCCTAGAACTTTGACACACGCTCTAGTGGACGCGAGTTCCTTATAATGACAAAGTGCAAGCGGTTTTGAAGAAGATCTCTCAGATGTCCCTCAATGCTGCCAAGGCTGATGGCAGAGGCACATTTGCGCCATGCATGTATATGAGATTTAGCTTTTGAAGGCGCCTTGTGTTCGATTTTAGTCTTTCATGCCGCGCTTCGGCAGTTTTGCTGAGGGTCACCCTTGATCACGCTGTACAGCAGTACATGAACTGCTTCTATGGCGCCCAAGTAGTCTACAAATATCTTATTTGAAGCTTGAGGAAGGTTTCAACCCCGTCCTGTCCTGCTGTCAAGCTGTTGTTGGGTTGGTTGCTCCCCCTCCCTGATGCCATCAGCTGTCACAACGCTAGTCGGTCTGTTCGGAAACCTGTGTTGTGCTGCTCTCACAAAGCAAGGTTGTGCTGGGGCGGCATCATTACCAGCACTTGCATGTTGTCATAGCGTGCTTGTACTCGCTGCAGTAGCTGACACACCCACAACCACCACAAATGTGCTGCCATCAAGCCCTTGACACCACATCCATCAGTGTGGCAACAACAAGTCATGGGAGCCTGCATCACTGGTAATACTAACAGTACATATCTGTGCCACTGCAATGGTTGCACTTCCCCAAGCAGCAACCATGCTGGAGGCCGTGCACACCAGCTGCAAGGTCAAAGCTGGCATACCTGTTGTCAGCTATGCGGATTGGCCAGGGGTACAAGAGTTCATCATGTACACCTGAGCATGTGCCAGATAGAAGTCTGCGGCAAGCTGCCCCACCCTGGACAAAAGTGTGCTGCTAGCAGTAGTACGACTCCCTTGCATGCTGCAAACATGCCCCCCCTCCCTTCCAGCACACCACAGGTTTCATAGGGATGCAACAACAGTTACAGAAATTGGCTCAGCAAAAGCTGAGCAACCCACAAGGGAGCCAGAGGCTCATGGGGGAACTGAAACAAACCCATCTTGTTCAAAGCAGCAACTCAGCTCCACAACTTCCAAATGTTGGCAGGGCGGGGCAAAAAACAAGCACACTGCAAGATACATCGCGCTGTAAACAAGGAGTTTACAGTGTGCACTGTGGTTGCCATGCCATTGCCACCCCTAGTCAGATCAGCCCACTAGCATCCATACAAAACAATGTGCCCCTCCATTCCCAACAGCTCATGTATGATGGCTGCTGGCTGCTGCTTGGCTGCTAAAGCCCTGGTGGTGCAGTAGCTGGTGATAGCGTGTGGCTACACAACACAGACTGCTCTGACCAGGCACTGCTCAAAACCGCTGCCACGACTAAACTGCATAATTCAAGGCTTGTTGATGATACCGTAGGTGCCCATGATCGAGAAGGCAGCCAACAGCCTGCGTGTGGTGCTGGCTGCAGCACTGACGATCAACCCCCCAACAGCAAGGCTGTTGGCAAACTCCAAGTCCTCCTTCAGCTCCTGCAGGGCGGCAGCCTCCCTTGTCTGAGACACCCTTCTGTCCAGCTCCTGCACCAGCTCCATGCTGGCTGCACTCTGTAGGTGCATTGCAATTGAAAGGCAGCAACACGCCAGCAGCTGTAAGCGCACACGTGACAATACTGAAGCTAGCACTTTTTTGGGGTAGGGAGGCGCCACCCAACTGGTAGTCCCCAAGGGTGCCACAGTGCGCAAAACACCAACAGTCCCTGTCGTTTCTGCCCACCAGAAGGCCCTGACTGCCTGATGTAGTATAGGTCATGAAGCCAGGTTGGTGACGGCTGTTGGGAATGCCACCCAGCTTGCTTTTGCATGCTCACCACACCAAGACAACAGCTGGAAACTGACAACAATAGAAGTGACACTGCCTTGGACACAGTGTTGTCATTCCACATGTCCATCTTACCTTGTCCTTCCCACGCAGTCCCAGTGCCTTAACCATCTGCTTCTGCCAGTCACTACGCGCATCTGGCATGTCTGCTGGCAGTGCTGCCTTGCGTTTGCGAGTCTTCTGTGTGGGGGGTGGGGCAGCCTCCTCCTCGTCATCATCACCTGCTGCTGCAAACGTGGCTGCGGCAACGTTCGCCCTTGCTGCTGCACGATGCGGCCTGCTGGCGTTGGTTTGTTTTGAAGCTGCAGCTGTGGCTTTGCTGGTGCTGGAGCCTGCGCCAGGCTTGCCTGCTGTGGCCGCAGCTACACCCTCCCACACCTCCGCCTCAGCTGCTGGCGGTGGGTCATCAGACACCAGTGCCCCAGATTTTGCCAAACTGAAGGCTGTAGCTGCGTCCTGCTGCTGCTGGTGCTGCTGCTCCTGCTGAGCACCATGTGTGTCTGGGGCACGAGGTTCTTGTGGCTGCTCTCTGTCAATGATGCCTGCAGACATTAGACCCGCACCGCAACAGCGTCTGGGTTGAGGTTCTCTGAATATGCATTGGCATCGCACACGCTGCGGCGTGAGGCTGCACTCCAAGTGCAGTCGAATGAACGGCAAGCTCGCTTTTACGTGCAACGTGCCCAACACCAACAGCTTGTCCCTGCAGCTGACTGCCCCCAGTGGCCAGTGGGTGCGGACAGCAGCATGGCAGCACCAGGAATGGACCTGCCAGATGACAGTTGCATCGACCCACCTGCTGCCCTGCACTCCGCCAGAGACTTTCTCACTGCACGCCTGAAGACACGAGCAAGTCGGCCGTTGTACATGCCTGTGGCATTCTCGACCATCACATACACCTCCCGCGCCTCCATGGGCTCAACTTCCAATGCGACAACCTCAGCCACAGCACTGCTGATATCAGCGTCACGGCCTGCGCATCACACAAGAGGCAGCAACGTTGCAAGGTGCTGTTGGAGTGTCCAGCCTTGGCGTTCGACACGGTTCCCCCTGCTGTTCTCAGTTGCTGCACATGTTGCAGGGCGACAAGGGCCCATCCACATCGCTGAGAGCTGGATGTTGCAATGCACTGATGTCATGTCACAAGCTGCCCATGGAGTTGGTTAGAGGTCAGTCACTCTTGAGCATGAGCTGCCTGCAGTTGCACTTGACGCACAGCCGTGTGTATGGCAACTTGCCTGTGAAGTAACCATCCAATGCATCCTAGACTTCTGCGGTGTAAGGCTTGAAGGGCTCATACGGCAGCAGGTCCAAGGGCATGTCTGTGTATGTTGCCACGTGGTCAAGGATGTCATCAAAGGTGAGGATGGTGGTGCCGGACTCCCTCAGCTTGCGAGCAACAGCATCCCGGATGTCCACCGCATTCTCTGCAGACAGAAGATAGATGTCGTTTGCTAAAGGTGCAACCTCCTGCATGCCCGCTCATGGAATTACCAAGCACTGAGGTAAGGGATGGCAGTCAGCGACCTAGCAACACACCAGCTTGGTGCCCACCTTCTACCCACTGCTCAGCCTCTTGGATGGCGGCTGCTTCTGACGCAGCAGCAGCAGCAGCTGCTGCTGCTGCTGCTGCTGCTGTGGCAAGCTCCTCATCAGCCTCTTGAGCAGGGTCCTGCTCAACACTGTCATCCTGCAGCAGATCAGACTCATCTGCCATGTCGTCGCTTTGCTCTGCGCCATCATCCTCTGACATACTGTCTCCCCTGGAACGGCGGCCTGTGACAACACGAGCCAAAAGGAGGGTTGGCAGCAGAATGTATGCAGGTTCTACTCACAAGGCAAGAAGCAAGCACCTCACCTCTGGCCCTGCGTGCACATCGGAAGCCTGCATATCACAATAGAGTGGTACATTCAGTCAAAAGGGCAGCCAGCACGACAAACCAAGGTATAAGAATCTATCATATGGTCTCATAATCCAGAGCACATATGTACCTTTCCTAAGGCTGGTGTCCCTTGTGATGATGGACTGTTCATGATGTGATCACGACCGCTGATCATCACCACTGATCATGCCTACCTGCTACTGCTTCTTCAGCAGCCACTTGCTCCTGAACGAGGCCAATGAGCTTCTCTAGCCTGGGGTCAGGCTTCTTGCGGGACTCGATGTAGCCTGCCTGCACAGCTTTCAGAGCTCCCAAGCATTGCTGTGCTGTCACGCCCTGTTGAACACAGATGATCTGGCCCTGCGCGTGCCCTGGTATGTGCAAAACAATTGTAGCGTCACCTTCTTTGAATGCCTGCACGCATTTATTAGCACGCTTGAGGAGAGCAGCCCGAGCTTTTGATGCGATGTTGGATGCCGTCATTATAACCCAACATAGGAGCCAACAAACAGGTCCAAGAATGAAGAACAGGATGCGCCAGCAGGCTTGGGAACAAGTCACGTTTGTCACATAGCTTTTCGAAGTGCATTTGAACAGCTGTTTGACTTGAGGGCCAGACAGCTCGCACATTCCGAAGCTTGACTGGTTGAAATGCTCTTTCACGCGTTTCTTTATTTAATTTAGGCTTACAAGTCGTGCCACTGACACTGCACGGCCAGACTGTCATTGACCAGCAGCGATGCACACATATGGTGGCCGGACTGCCATCACTCTGGTGCAGGAACTCTGGTGCAGGAACAAGAGCACTAACCCTTCACAACTGAGTAGTTGTAGATGGTAGTTCTTCTTGTAGGGGGGTGGGGTGCAGTGGGGCCGGAGCTGCAGGCACACCCATCAGGGGGTGGGGGGGATGCCTTGTGCACTGCTTGACGCATCCGATGCAAATATCGTCAACGTTGTGGCCGATCTTGAGTCAAACCTAGCTCATTTGTACGGTATGTGACTATGCTGTGAACCTACCCAATACTGGTACGCAACCCTCCCATATATGGGTATAGTACCCTACCCTATACTGGCACTGGTTACCATGAGACTTAGCTGCACTCATCGGCATGCGTGGGGACAACACATTGATTCATGCAGCACCATCATCGGAAATTTGTGCATTGCCGTTTCAGCCCAACTGGATGGTTTTTGCGGCCTCTACTGAAACGGTGCATAGCGCAGGTGCGGCTGTTTCGGTCGGCTGCTTCTGCCGCGACTGCCGTCTGCCGTACAGTCGGGCTGCACAGTGGCGACTGCAGCAGCACTCTACCAGTCAGTCAATCAGTCCGCGCTGAGACAGCTAACTAGTACTTATAGTGCGGAGTGCGGACCTTGGTCAATGGGCTGGCGGACCCATGCGGACCTAGTCAAAGTCCGCACAGTTTCAAAAACGGTTACTTGCAGGTTACATGCCCGTGAGGGTAACGAGAAGGCTGCAGCGCTGCGTATGTTATCCTTCTATGATGAGGCTTTCCTTTGTGCACTGTATCGTCGCGTATCGTTGTGAAGTGGCACCTAGAGTCCCATCATAACCTCCATCACAACAGCACGTTCAATCTGTGGAGACGATATCAGCTCGGTTACCCGCTTCTACGTGCTAATGTAGACCCTTAAGATTGTCATGGGTCGGGGCAGCAAAGGCAAACAAGCTCCTGCAAGCAAAGCAGGCACTGCAAAGCCATCAGCAGCACAGGTGCAGGAGCAGGATGCCAAGCACGATGCACACGTTCCTCAAAAGCGCAAGAGGGCCCCAAAAGCAGCTGCAGCACAGCAGTTTGATGATGACAGCGACCCAGAGCTGCTGGAAGACCTGGAGGACGGCGAGTGGGACCCAACAGCAGCAGACAGTGAGCTTGCTGACGACATCCTGGGTGGCCTTTACGACGAGTCGGAGGACAGCCAGGAGGAGTCAGACCAGGAGGCAGATGCACACCAGCAACGCAGGGAGCCAAAAGCCTCAGCAAGGTAATGAGCCAGCCAGACAGCCAGCCTGTGCCATGTCTGTTGGTTCCATGTCTGTTAGTGGTGTTGGCAAAGTGGGACAGGCAGTGATGGTGTTGCTGCTTTACAAGTGTTGAGGCAGTGTTGCTGATTCTATTTCACAACTTCCGTTTGTGTTTGTTCCTCCAGCCAGCACGCACACCCAAAACACACCTGATGCTTGGCACTGCTGCAGATACACACCAGCAGAGGTGAAGCAGCTGGTGGAGAAGCGACGGCTGGCCGGGAACAACAACACTGCAGGCCAGTATGAGGGCCTCCGCGTGCACCTTGTGGTGAGTGCACGCAAACTCAGGCACCCACAGCATGGCAGCGGCTGAGTAGAATGGCAGCGGCTGAGTAGAACAGCACACCCACTCCCCACACTTGCGACCGTTGGCTATAGTGCATGTCACAAGCATGTGCATGTCTTGCATCAATGTATCTTGCCATTAGCTGCACGCCTTAGTGACTTTGCGCTTGGTGCCTCTGTATGTGTTCCAGGCGTTCTGCGAGTTCCAGATGACTGCTGGACAGCCCCCCGTGCGACGCAAGAACCCCTTTGACGAAACCCTGTCCGGCTCAGATGGGCCTGACCTGGCCGCCAGGTTCCTGACCTGGTACATACTGGAGGGGCACCCAGGCCTGAAGGTGAGGAAGTCAAGTGGTGTGTGTTGGGCTTAAACTCTTTACCTGCACTGCCGGTGTGACAGCGGCATGGGGTACACTCAACAGGCCAAGGCAGCGCCTGGACACTTGTCAGCTGCAACTGACACACTTATGTTTGTTGTTGTGTTGTGATGTGGCAGGGCAAGGAGGCAGCAGACTTCAAAGGTACTGCCATGTTCAAGAGGGTCCACAGCATGCTGCAGGCGGTGTTCAGGGGCCGTGGCCTGCAACTGCGTGCAAAGGGCGGCAGCAGTGGCAGCATCATGCCCAAGCGCGGCCTGCTGGCATATGAAGTGTATGCTGAGGTGTACAAGCAGTGCCAGGCGCGCAGCAAGCTTCAGGCAGGGCAGATTGATCCGCAACACCTCGACCCGCAGGACAATACCCTGGCATCCACCTTCAGCACGTGAGTGATGCGCTTACGGTTACATCACCTGCATACATGCCTACATGCATGCATACATACAAACCTGTAGCTATGAAGCTCCAAGCGCTCATGCCAGCCACTTCCCACATCCCAATTAAGATGTGCTCAAGGGCAGGAGAGGTGCATGCTGGAGCTGTGCAGTCAACAGCAATGTGGTGTTGTCACCGCAAAGCATGCACCAAAGCAGCTGTGCAGATGCTGTGGCAGATCTACCCATGCCTCCCACTGACCTATGCTGTTTCCCTGTGCACGCCCTTGTTGTCGTGCTGTGATTCGCAGGGACGACCTTGTGAAGATTGCTGACCACTCGCTGGCCTCTCCCAAGGCCATAGACGCCAGGGACCTGAGCATGCTGCTAGCCATGTCTTTCACAGCAGGCAGGGGAGATGACGTGCGAGAGCGGCGGCTGTGTGAGCTCACACCACCCTTGTTGCGCACCTGCATAGGTGAGATACTGCATGCCAACTTCATTACGTATTTTCATCAGAAGGGATTTGCTTTGCTTAGCTGCAGCCACGCTGTTGATTGCAAGCCTGTGGCACAGGTTCTGACACATGTTGCTGCTGTTATTGCTTGCATGTCTTCAGGGCCTGCACACTGCTGGGTGATCGGCATCCTGCAGACCTTTGGCAAGAACCAAGGTGGCAAGCTGGCCACCAAGGGCTGCCTGAGGCACAAGGAGCCGCTGCTAGATGTGCAGTCTGCCCTCGGCCGCTACTTTGTGACCCGCTTCACACTGGGTGGTGAGGTGTTCCCTGACCCCTGCAGCCGGGATTTCCTGACTGTGAAGATCTGGCCCGGCAGGAAGGATTTCAGCAGCAGCCTGTCGTACGGCGGGCACAGGGCACGGTTCGCAAAGATCTACATGGCCCTGGACATACGCATCAAGAAGGTGACACATGCCCCCCGGTACCACACTGTGCGTAAAGCAGACGAGGCAGGCGTGCCTGAGGAGGTGGGTACTGGAGGGATCAAGTGGGCGAGGGGCAAGACATGGGCATGACATGCATTCTTGTTACACATGTAGCTATGATGCATACTGCATGCTCGTTCAGCTAGGATAATGTTGTACGCCCTGGTGATGCAGCTGCACACACAAAAGTGCCACTCTGCTGCTGCTATTGCTGCTGCTGCTGCTGCTGCTACTGCTGCTTGCGTGTGTATGTGTGTCTAGGACACCTGCCGCTTTGGCGGTTGGCGCTTGCACTCGTTGACAAGGGTGTACCTCCTGACAGCCCTCAAGCCTTCGACCCTGCTGGTCATGGGCAACTGGCCGCACGCCCACCCCTACGACCAGTACTGGAGGCCTGCGCTCATGGTCCTGACACCACAGCCCATCATCGACCTGCTGCTGCCCTGTGCAGCTGCCTTCAGGGCCAGCATTGCAGCTGCAGATGCCGCTGGGCGGCCAGTGCCGGTGTCAGCAAGGGGCATGGCAGACCTGTTGCCATACCTGGCAGGCGTGGTGTGGCAGGACTTCCTGGAGGTGGTGACAGACCCTGACAGGCCCACCAAGTACACCAACAACCCTGTCTACAACCTGCTGCTGAAGGGACCACAGGCAGCACTAGTCAGGTAAGATTGACAGCACACAAGCAGATGCAGGAGGGGGGGGGGGTAAGGGCCATAGGCTTTGTACATGCCCCTACGTGCAACCCATGGTGTTTACACATGCTGTGCTTGCAATTTTTGGAGTGCGCTGCTTTGCCACTGTTCCTGCCACTGCTGTTGTGTTGTGAATTATCCAGGGACCAGATGCGGCGCTTCAAGCTGGCCAAGGACAGTGGTGCCATTTGGGTGGACAAGCCTGTGACTGAGAAGGAGATGCTGGGCATGGCCCTTCAGGGTGTCACAGACATGCAGCAGCAGTTGCAGCAGGGCCTGCTGGAGCTGCGTCAAGAGGCACAGAAGCAGCTGCAGGCCAGCAGCACTACGGCGACTGCGGCTGCAGCCGCCGAGTCGTCACCACCACCAGCAGCAGCAGCAGCAGCAGCAGCAGGCGAGCCGCCACCAGCAGCTGCAGGCAGCAGCCATGGCCAGGTCGGATTGCAGCAGCAGAGGCAGCAGCAGCCAGTCTCTGAAGAAGAGGAACTGGCTGCTATCCTGCAGCAGCTGAAGTGTGGCCCAGATGGCCTCAGTGCTGCACAGTTGGCAGAACTGCAGCAGCAGCGGGAGGAGCTTGTTGCTGCTGAGGAAGAGGCAGCAGCAGAGGCAGATGGGGCAAGTGAGGAGGCGCCGGCAGCAGAAAGCGAGGTGAGCGGGAGTGCACTTCACACGGGTTTCTTCTGCAGAGACAGCAGGCGCGTGCCTACCAGCTATTCAAACTCAGTTGTGCTGCCTGAGAAGATCACCGCTTTTCAATCACACCTGGGCCGGCAAAGTGCTGACAATGCTCATCACCTCTGCATGTATGCCATTTGTGCATGTGCAGGAGCCAGAAGACATGCCCGAAGGGCAAGCCCGTGTGTTGCGGCAGCGGCAGCCACCGCGGCAGCAGCAGCAGCAGCAGCGCCGCCCACGCCAACAGCAGCAGCAGGGTCCAGCACAGCACAGCAGGCAGGAGGCAGCTGACATCATGCAGATGTATGAGGTTGAAGAGCCAGGCCACCAGCAGCAGATGGTCAGCAGCCCCATGTTTTACTCACCGGCAGGGGGGATGAGGCCTCGCTCACAGTTTGCTGCTCGCGCAGCCGTCTCCCCTGGTGATCACACCCACAGCTGGTGGCTGGGTGAGGAGGAGGAGCAGCAACAGCAGCAGCACATTGCTGGCATGTGTGCCGCACAGCCTTGGCGTGCAGGTCTGGTCCCACAGCAGCTGAAGCAGCAGCAGCCGCGGCTGCAGCCTGGCCATTCCATGGGCAACCAGCAGCTCTGGCAGCAGCCTGGTCCCACAGCAGCTACAGCAGCAGCAGCGGCTGCAGGCTGGCCACTCCATGCACAGCAGCAGCTCTTTCAGCAGCTGCCGCAGCAGCAGCAGCAGCAGCACGTCTTCCAGCAGCCGCCACAGCAGCTGCCGCAGCAGGAACAGCAGGGACAGCAGCAGCAGGCGACTGCTGCTTTGCTGCAGCAGCTGCGGTCGCATGTTGGCCCAGAAGGGCTCGCACTGCTGAATAGCCTTGAGCAGCAGGTGGCCAGCAATGCACGGGCTGGTTTGCAGCAGGAGCAGCAGCAGCAGCAGTCTGTCTTGCAAGCTGCTGCTGCTCTTCAGCAGCCCGCCCTGCAGCTGAGTGGCAACCCCTTTGGGTTCCTGGAGCCCACCATCAGCAGGTTGCCTGCGACAGCAGCAGCGCTTGGCTACAGGTCAGACATGGGACGCTCAGCGCAGGTCATGGTGGCATTGGGGGATTACATCGTAGGAAAGCTCTCAGAGCAGCAGGGAGGTCAGGGTTTGGGAGGCATGTTGGGGCCAGCGCCACCTGGGGCAGGCATGCAGCAGATACCTCCTGCTGCAGGTGCTGCTGCTGCTGCTGCTGCTGCTGCTGCTGTTGGGGACGCAGCTGGGGGCGAGAGCAGCGTGGCTGAGCCTGGCCCTGTGCCTGCAATGAGCGCCTTCTCCACCTTCCGGCAGTACACCAGCTGGTACACTGATGAGCAGGCCCCCGGCTACAGCCAGACACGGATAGAGCTTGAGAAGGTAGGCTCCAGCTGGCGCAAGGGGTGTGACAAGCGCCGCTGGAGCGACCACAGGATGCTCTGGGGAGTTGTGAAGGGCAGGGCCAAGCAGCTGACAGCAGCACACAGTGCCGATGACATCGCCAGCTACGCAGATGCAGCAGCAGCGCTGGACTTGGAGTACAAGATGAAGCCCTCGGCTTACTTCACCAAGTACCTCAAGAAGAAGGGCACCAAGGTGGCAGCAGAGAGTGACAGCAGCAGCGGCCTGGCAGCTGCTGGCCAGGCAGCTGCAGCTGCTGGTGCTGCACGGCCCGGCAGGCCCAAGCGGCGCCGGCAGCAGGTGCAGGGGGAGGGGGAGGAGGGGGCAGCAGGGGAGGCACAGGAGCAGCAGCCGCCGCGGGCGAGGGCCAGGGCTGGCAGCAGGGCTGGTAGGGCCAACCAAAGGAGCAGGGGTTGTGGGCCGGCAACACGTTGTTAATAATTGTTTTGGGGGCGCAAGATGCCAGGTTGTGGTGCAAGTTGGTCGTTGGCTGATCTTGAAGTTGTTGTTGTGATCACCGAGTTTGATCGTTCCTTCAGTCGTTGATGTTATGCGTCCGCATAGCCCCTTACCAGTTGCAGTATTGTTTCTGTTGTAAATTAATGATCGAACGCGCTGCATATATCATTGCTTGTGCTTTGGTGCCACGTCAGGTTTACTGGGTGACTGTCTGCTGTGAGCGGCCAAATGCAGTCCAGCACTGGGGGGGTGTGAGGGCATTGAGGAGGGGGTGCTAAGGCATGAGCCAGTCATGGTGGGGGCAGGGAGTCCGCACAGGTCCGCACCGGTCATTGCCTGAGGGTCCGCTTAGGTCCGCCAGTGGTCCGCACACTTTCCCTAACTGACGCAGTGGGGACTGTGCCATGCGCTGTTAGCTTGTTGTTGCAGTCGCCACTGTGTGCAACGGGACAGTGCTGCTGTACAGCAGCTGGTGCTGTGATGCTGCTGCTGTATACATTCTAAATTCCGCTTGCAATACCGTTCATTTGGGAGGATGTGTGTTACACTCTTTGATCCACTGTGCTTCACCGTGTTTGCCCTAGCAAACATGCACACAGCTCTGTGCACAATCAGTTGGTGTTGTTGCAAACAGGTGGTGCATCGACTGCTGAAGATGCCACAACCATGCTTGCCTGCAACACAGCAGGAGCAGTTTGCAGTGCTCGCTGGTGATGAACAGGCAACGACACCAGCCCAACATGCCGAACTGACTTGGCACTCAACTGCATCCGTCAACAGACATGTGACAGCACCACACACCAAGAGTGTTCAGCCTTCACCCAAGCCAATGCGCAGACAATCCACCACAAATTACTGAGCTCCGAGCTAAGCAAGAGCACACAGCTGGGCAAAAGAAGCACAAACAGTTGCCTACAGCATAGTAAGTGGGGTGTGCAAAAAGCAACGACAGTATGCACTTCCAAGGAGTGCCAGATGCTGCCCCGTGGGTACAGATTTTCTGATTTTCTGATTTGGCGATTCACGTCAGCTCCGTTCTGCCGGCCGGTGGGGGTGGAAGGATGATATATAATTGATAAGAATGGATGGGATGGTCTGTAACCAAGCAGTCAAACAAGTAGAGTCAGCAACAGCACTGAGCAGAGTCAGCAATAAATCTGCATGCCCCATCCTTGATCTGGGGATGATCTATGGGGAAGTCAGCTAATGCTGCTCTTTCTGTGTTGTATGCAGGCTTGTCAGCCGCAGGCTGCATGGCGAGTTTTACCTGGGGCAGGTGGTCTACAAGCTGCAGGTCCTAACAGCGTTCGAGCACTTCTCATCTTCCTTAGGCAAGGGCGACAGCAAGCAGGAGTACAAGACAGCCTTCATGACGGTGTCTCTGTATCTTTATCTTTATCTTTATGACAGCATATGTCACAGGGCAGCACACCCTGTGTGGCAACTACCAGCGGTACAGCTTGACAGTGATGCAGCAGGGTGTGCAGGTGCCCGGGGTCATCCCAACCATAGCACAGCGCAGCCTGCCGTTTGCTGCCCTCAGCCCAGCCCTGCCCCTGCTGCAACATCGCTTGCAGGAGTACCTGCTGGGCAGGAGGCTGGGGTTTGGCAGCGCGTACACGCGCGCTGTCAGGGCGGGCAGCTTGCCCGCAGCAACACTCATTGGTGACACCATCAGGGTGCACAAGAGTGCAGTGTTGGCAGCCGCAGTCCCCTGGGATGACGACAGCACCAGGCTGCAGACAGTGAGGGCCAACCCCAGCTTTCATGGCAAGCCCTTCTTTGACTGTGTGGCTGTCACAACCACCACCTCCTCAGTCGGCAGCAGCAGACCCAGGCACTCCATACAGTATGCGCAGCTGCTGCTGCTGTTGCAGGTGCAGCTTCCGGATGAGCAGACAGGAGTACCGCAGTGGGAACAGCTAGCGTACGTACGCTGGTTCAGCATCAGCAGGGAGGTTGATGCGCTCACCAAGCATGGTGCTGTGGCATTGACATGGGACACAGTGCAGGATGCAGCAGCTGATGAGGTGCGGTGCAGGGAGTCGCTTGTGCCCATTGACAGCATTGCTAGGCGGGTGTATGTTGTCCCTGATTTCAGCCGTGTGCCAGAGCTGCAGCTGCCGGCCCGCAACAGGGGCGTTGTGGCAGCACTTCTTGCTGAGCAACAGCGCCGGCAGCAGTGTGCGAAGGACAGCCCTATGGATGCAAGTCTGTCATACAGCCACTTCCATGTCAGCCCATTCAAATGGTGATGCCACCCATGTTGGCTGCTGTGATGTGTTGGGCTTGCAAGTGTGTGCCCAAGTGACTGGGCCTCAGGCTGCCTCTTGGTGCCGTTTGTCGATTGACGTGATTGGGGTTGATGTTGGGATGCTTTCTGTCCTGGTGGTCCACAGGCTTGTTGTGTGTGTGTGTGTGTGTAGACACAGCTTGATGTGTATGCGGTGTTGTGTCATACGTAGTAGTGCCGATCCGCATGAGCCCCACATGCAGCATGTGAGGTTTGAGGTTTGCAGCTCTTGAGGGTGTTGTACTGGTTGCGGCGGTTGTAGCAGTCAGAGCAGAAATCTTGCAGCAGTTGTGGCAGCATGTCTGTTAAGTTTGAGCCTGCATGTGTGTGCAACACACTGTGAAGGGCAACGCTATGGAAAGGATGCTGACAGGTTCAGACACCTGGTGGTGAGCATCGAGGTATGATTAAAACTTCAATGCACAACAGTACGGTACACTGGTCTGCCCGGCTTGGGTGATCGTGCTGAAAGACACAGTTGCAGGGCCACCTCTTTTCTGATATGATATGTTGACACACATTCCACTCAGCAGCATTGCCACTCAGGTTGTTATCACAGCAGTCCATGTTAGGCTGGAGCAGGCTCAGGCTTGCTGCTGCAGCATGTCATGTGCACATGTACCAAGCAGCATCAGTGTCAGCACACACAAGCCAGCACAGACATCAGCACAAGTCCAGTACAGCAGTTGTGGAGTATGTCACTACCCGACCGGTAACAGCGGGCCCCACAGTGGCGCTGCAGCAGTTCACTGAAACAGCCATGTCCACCACAACAGCCCTCACGTGCATCTGTGTACCCCGGGCGACTTGGACGGACCTCAGCAAAGCCTACTATGAACCGTGTAACCTTTTGACAGCCTCAGCAGCTTCAATTGCGCAGCATTTAGCGATCAACGAGCTGTTCGGCTGTTTCGGTGGGCCCGCCAGTCGGCGCCCGCCGAGGCTGTTTCAGTCGGCTGTGCCCGACTGTTGTCACCGACTGTTTCTGCCGCACCGAAACAGTAATGCACAAATTTCCGATGATCAATCGCACTGCATAGATAAGTTGTCACTCTGCCAATGCTGCAGCTGCTTGCTGCACCACTATGGGGTCCTTGTGGTGGAGGTGGCTCTGCAACACTTTACGCCACACAGGCTCATGGTTGGGGCCCTGCACACCAGCAAACATGTGGCCAGGCAGCAGCACCAGTAGCAGCAGGAAGCAGTTATGCAGACAGGAAACATGCACCAGACAGCATGAGTTTACAGGGGTCATGTGGATTAGAAAAAACCACAGGTGCAAGCACTCTGCAACTCGCACATGTGCCGCCAAAAGAGCATCCAAAAAAGCATCATGATGAGAAGGAGCAACGCACAACATAACCAGCACATGTGTACATCACATCAGCCGTGTGCATGTGCAGCATGCTGGCATCACATCAACCAATGGGCATCATGGCACACAGCACGCACCTTCTGGAGCCAATACCAAGCCACATATTCACCGTTGAACATGCCTGTATAAATGAGATGTGTGAGTTGTGTCAGCGTTGTCAGCTGCAAGAGCAGCCCCTCTGCAGCACGAGTGTGCTCCTCCACCACAAGCTTTTGCAGGCCCGTCAGCTGACACACACCCTCCAACCCCTCTGATGTGCTTTGCGGCATGAGCTTCACGCTGAGCGTGTGCAGGCCGCTCAACCCCTGCAGCGAACCCAGCCCTGCTTTAGTGTACTGCAAGGCCCGCATGTTCAAAGACTGCAGCCCAGGGCAGCAGCTGACAAGGCAGCTGCCTTCAGGAGCTGCTGCTGCAGGGCCACGGGTGTTGTACCAGGTACGTGGCTCAGAAGAGATGTCCAGAACGCGCAGGTGCGGCAGCTTTCTGCTGCCAGAGAACATGTGCTGCCACGCTGCTGCTGGCAAGAAGCACTCCCCGACGTTCAGGTGCTGCAGCTTGCTGCTGGCTGTCAGGGCTGAGTAGGCTGCTGCTGGTGGCAGTGGAGACTCACCAACGTCCAAGCTGCAAAGGAGAATCAAGCATGTGAGCTGCTGCAGGTGCTGCAGCTTGGACAACAGCTGTGTCGTGCGTGTGGCAGCGTCATGCAGCTGGCCAACCCTGAGCTCCAGGTGCTGCAACATGGTCTTGCCTGACAGGACTTCAGGCTCCAAGTCAAATCTGTCACCAAACTTGTCACCTGAGAGCTGCAGGCGTGTGAGGCATTGGGTGGCTGGCAGTGTGCCAACGTGGAACCTCCAGTTGCCATATGACACTAGCCGCAGGTCAACCAGCCGAGTCAAAGCTGACAAGTACTGAATGTCGCCTGGACACTGAGAATGGTATTGACCAATACCAGTGCCAGCCTCATTGAAGACATGGTTCAGACAGCCACTTGACAGCTCCAGGTACGTCAGCTGCAACAGCTTCGCTATCATGTCACCTGGGAAGCAACACAAGTAAGACCTTGAGAACCTTAAGGTTTGGGAAGCTTCCCAAACATTTTTGCAAGCATTGAGAATACAAATAGCAGGGGTTGTCTTGCATCAGCACCGCATGATTCTACCAACAAACATGCCTTGTGTCCATTTACTCAGCCTGAGCTCATGAGGACGGTGGTGGCCCTCGGGCAGCCCTGACTGTTGTGCATGGCTACAACATTGGTGTAGGACAACACTTACTGGACAACCCCCATAGTTGCCTGAGATACCAATGAATTACCTGGGATCTCGACGTCATTCATGATAGGTCCTCTGCAGCTGAGGCTTAGGTGCTCCAGCCACGGCAGCCTGGCCAGTGCTGCTTCCAACGCATGACCACCACCATTCATAGTGCAGTTTTGGAGCCGCAACTGCTTCAGAGGGAGAGCAACAGCTGCTGGGCCTATCACACCTTGGATGCCAAAATACTCGAAGGAACCTAAATCCAGGTAAAGCGTTGTGAGACTAAGGCTGCTGAGCTGTGTGAGGCCTGCTGGCAGCCGATGCACTTCAATGGTAGGCCCCTCGTGATTTCTGTGGGTTGGCTCCTCCTTCCCTTCCACGCTGATACTGTTGACGTACTTGCCATGCTTTGTGAGGTACACGTCCACAAGGCTGTCCAGCCGCTTTTGATCGTTGGTCGCTAGTGTGATGCTGTTGAGTGCCTCCACGGCTGCCTGGTGCAGCCTGCCGTGGGCCATGGCAGCGCTGCACACGCTGCGGGGGTCATCAGCACAGCAGCGCAGCACCAACAGCAGACATGGGTCTGGCAGCTGCAGCAGGGACACTGCTGAAATACTTCCGGCCATCATAGAGACTTGTAAATCACGATCAGCAACGTGGCAGGTGCGTGCAACAGTGAACAGGGTGATTCAGAATGGTGTCCAAATCTCGAAAAGACGGATCTGCGTACCCGTAGTGTTTGATGATCGAGACTAGCGAAATAGTGTCTGACAGTACCTAGTACCTAAGAGTCTTCAAGAAGCCCAGTCTCCAGCTGTGACTGTTCGGCAGCCTTTCGTCATGTTGCGTCATCAGTCGCAGATGTGTGACTCGCACGTGCATCCCGGTCCCGAGCCAGTACTAAAAAAGGAGTAACACATCAGGAACCGGTAATGACTCTTTTTGCGCTTCGCTATAACTCACAAGGTTGTGGCACAATGGCCTGGTACAATACATGGTATGCCCAAACGCACAGAGTGCACAGGACCAGCACCACAGTTTTCCAGCATTCCTAGGATCACTGACATGCATAGGCAGCTGGCCTGCAACCTACAGCTGATGATCCTGAGCCATCCCTGTCCGCTTTGCGCCGTAACCGGTGGTCTGCCAGGGCTGCAGCAGGCCCAATGCGATGTCAGCCCGGCAGTCATCAGGATATTGCAGCCAGCGCAGCACTGCAGGGCTTTCACTTGAGGCAGCAGCGGCATAGCAGTGACTCTAGCAGCTTGGAGGTACTACCAACACCACCTGGTCAAGTACCTTCACAATTTGCTCAGCCTGAAAAGGCAGTCCCGTCCACTGATGTGATCAGCATCAGCAGCTGCCGGCAGCCTTACGAAACAAAGTCACCTGCCACAATCGCTCGCGAGCCTCGTTCAACTGAGTTCATGCTGCGAGCTTACCAGCTGGTACCTTGCAAGGGCTGCAGTCAGCACAACTTGTGCTGGCGGCCATCAGCCACAGCAGCAAACATGCCGTGGCCCTCTGCCGCCAGCAGCTGAGCTTACGCACTGCAACGTATACACAGCTACATGTCGGGGGTTGATAGGCCCTATCAGCGGCTGCACATAGGCTGTTGATTTTGAAGGCTTGCTTTGATGCACACCCGTTTGTTGATGACATGGCCCACTGGGCCGGGCCCTTTGAACGGCTGGGGTTCTGCCACAGCTGCAGCTTCAAGCCGTAGCACAAGTTGTGCTGCTTGACTGGCACCCACTTGAGCATGCCAAAAGTTGTCCCCTTCCAGACGTGTGACTGATAATGCCAGATCAATTGGCCGCCACAGCCACGGTACAGGTGTGCCACATACCCATAAAAAGCCGAGGTCGTTGCAGTACTGACGCCAGCCGGGCAGTTCAACTGTGCTGTGCCGCAAGCCATGGCAGTGCCTGCTGGCATTCAGGATGGGATGCGCTGGCTGCAAATCCTAACACTGAAGTGCCACTACTTTTGTGTTGATTTTGATAGAATGTTGCATCGTCCGCGCATGCCATGGAGTGAGTGCGCAGGTGTTGAAAACCTGTGCGTGAAGAGTGACCCAGCTGTGCAGCCATATGGCAGACAACAGGTGCAGCAGGCAGTCAACTGGCAACATTGTTAACGGCGCTGTGCACCAAGGGTTCAGCCCAGTCGTTGTGTGGTAGTGTGTTTCTAGCGCTTCTGGCGTCAACATAGGTCTGACATCTTGGTTTTTGGCGAGAGGCATGTGGGCTCAGCCATGGTACTAAAATGTCTTGGATGCAACAACAATGCGGAGCAAGAGCGGACATCAGCTTGTTTGCAATTGATTGCCAGTTTTCTTGGTTGCTGGCCACTTTGAAGCATGAGCAGCACACAGCATGCTGTGGGACGGTGACTTTTGTCGTAGCTTCAAAATACTGTACTGCGGTAGTGTGCACGTGTGTGTTACCATTGCTGGGGTATTTGCGACCCTGATGTGCTAAAATGACATGTGCTGGCCCACTCAGTGACTGGGCCAGTCCGGTGATTTCGAGCTTCATAGCTACAGGTGTAACATAGGTTGATGAGTTTGTACATTTAGTATGCAAACTCAGACAACCTCAAGTGTGTGCAGACTGCATCCGGCTCAGCTAGTTCAGGGTGGCATTCCACAGGGGCCAGGCAAAAGAGTCAACCACACCAATGACATACCAATTCCATAGGAATGGCCCCAACTACAGGCTGCATACATGATCCAAAAGCCATCTCAACACCGATGACGAAATGCTGAGGCACTTTAGCAATGCTAAGCATGGGGGTGTCATGACCTGATGGAGTTTCAAATTCAATTCAAGCATTCAAGCTTTCAAACACCTGTTTGCATTTGTGTCGTGCATTGGGCGTGCAGCAGGCAGCATACTGCCACAAGCTGCTACGTTGTTTGTGTTCAGTCGTTTTTTTGCAGCTGGCCTTCATTCCTCAACGCAGACTGCAGCAGGCCCGGTGATCAATGCATTGCTTCTGAGCATGGGAGAGGAGCGCTTCCGAAACGGCGTTCAGACGCTTTGTGTCAGCTTCGATGACATTGCAATGCCTTTGGCTGGCTTCTTCGGCTGCAATCTGGTGAGGGGCAAGCAACAGCTGTACCCTGCAATGCACCACGAGTGTTACTGTCAGTGGTGGTGTTGCTCTGTGTAATCTTGGCTGGCTTCCTTGAAATGTTGCTGACACAAAAAATATTCTGTTTTTTGCAGGCATATGCTCGTGTCAGTGACAAAGGCTGCATTGTCTTTGCAGTGGGACACCGCACGGCAACGCCCCAGTGCAGCAGCTCCCACCCTCAGCAGCAGCAGCTGTGGTTGAAGGTGTCCATCTCCAGTGATGCTGATGCTGATGACGTCCTTCGCCAGCTGGTAGCGCAGCCAAGAGGTAGCACCAAAAGCCAGGTAAGCAAAACACAGCACGGTCACCCTTCAGACTCAGCTGTGCGCGCTGGTCATGGCATGCTTCATTGTAGGCTTCGAAAGGCAGACACATTCAGGACTGCTACTGTAGGTGCAAGTCATTGTGACCTTTGTGCGATGACAGCTGTGCAAAAACTAGTACAGTGCCCCTCATCAGCATGTGCTAGATGTGCTCAGCGCGGTGGTGTGGTATGGTGTGCGTGCTGTGCAGCTGCTTGTTGCGCTGCTGTATGCTATGCTGTGTCTGTGCTGTGCTGGGCTAGTCCCTCTCTGATGTCACCCCCGCAGCTCCCATTGCCAACATGGCAAGCTGACACCCATATGTGAGACCTCCTGCTTGCGCCAGATCACAACTGCTGCGGCAAATGCCATGCTCTGAGTATCTGCATTTGTGCTGCACTGTTCTTTGCCGCCTTCTGCCGTCCACCTGCTGCTGCTGTCTGCAGCTGCTGGCTCTGAGCGCCCCCAGTGTTGCCCCACAGCCCGGCAGTCGCCCTGTGCCCTCCGATCCCCTTGTGAGCCCCCTGCACCGTGTTGCAGCACTGCTGGCTCTCCAGCTGTCAGCCCATGTGCTCGCCAACATGCACCTCCTGGCACCATGCAGCTCCCGCACCCAGGAAGCAGCAGTGATGGCAGCAAGAAACACGCTGAAGTGCGGCCATGCCTGGGCCCTTGCAGCTTGGGACAGCCATCCATGGTACACGAACGTCACCAGCAGCAGCAGCAGCAGCAGCAGCAGCACATCGCAGCCCACTGCAGTTTCAGCAGTGATGGCAGCGCTGGCTAGCCCTGGTGCCACCCCTGCTGCCAGCCTGGCCTGTGTGCGGCTGCTGCTGGTGTGCAGCCCTCCCCTGCAGCCCCCCATTGGAGCTGCTGCTGCACTGCTGGTGCTGCTGGCTAGGCTGCGGCTGCTGCAGCTGCAGGCTAGTGTTAGCGGCGAGGCGCTGCTGCTGCAGGCACTGCATGTGCTGCTCATGCACAGGGGGGCCCTCAACCCACCCATAACATCAGCAGCAGCGGGCGCTACCGGCATCAACGCAACAGCAGCAGCAGCAGCTGCCGCAGCAGTCGACAGTGTGCAGCTCCTGCAGTTTGAGGACGCTGCAGCAGCAGAGGCGGCAGCAGTGGCAGCAGTGGCCAGAACCGCAGAGCAGCTCAGTGGCGACCCGCCCTTGAACAGCAGCGGCCAGGAGGCAGTTTGGTCTGTTGTTGAGCGGCACCTGGGTGTCAGCAGGGCCAACTTGAAAGCAGCACTGGCTAGCCTATCTGCCATTGCTCCCCCCACACCATCACAGGGGGAGGGGCAGGGGCCCAGTGCTCCACCCAGCCACCCCCACATATGGTTTTGCAGCGTGTGTGGGGGTGGCCCTCTGCCTGACAGGCCTCTGGTGTCATGCAGCGGCTGTGTGCTCAGCTACCATGTGGCCTGCGTGCTGGGACAAAAAGGCTTCACGCCCGACCAGCAGCTGCTGCAGGGCAGCAGCAGTGGCAGCAGCGGCGGCAGCAATGGCGGTGGCAGCAGTAGCGGCGGCAGCAGCTGTGGTAGCAGCATGTGTCAGGGGGTGTGCCTGGCCTGTCAGGGCTACCCGTTGGATGCAGGCCTGAGGAGGTACCTGCTGCAGTTGGCAGCATTGGGGAGGATGGGGCCTGGCAACAGGGAGCAGCAGCAGCTGCAGCAAGTAGCGGATACCCGTCGCACGACGCTGCAACCGCAGCTGCAGCCTTTGCAGCCTGCGCAGGGCCAGACAAATTATGGCAATGCTGCAGCGGCAGCAGCATCAGCAGCTGCTGCTGCTGGCAGCACTGGTGGTGGTGCGGCTGCTGCTGCTGGCAGCACTGGTGGTGGTGCGGCTGGCGGTCAAGCCCCCGCTGTGAACCAGCAGCAGCAGCAGCAGCAGCAGCAGCAGCAGCTGTGTCAGCTTGCTGCTTCTGGTGGGCGTGCCAGGCTTACTGCAGATGGCGACCTTGTCATTCCTGATAGCCAGGGGGACGATGAGGAGGACGCTGCACAGGAGGCAGGGGCGGCAGGGCTGGCACGGACAGCAGCGGCAGCAGCAGCAGCAGCAGCGACCGCTGCACGGGCGAGGCGGCCTGTCAACAGTCGGCCCGCCAAAAAGCACAAGGCAGCAGCAGCAGCTGCTACTGCCGGTGGCAAGGCTGCAGCACCGCTACCCTCACCACCAGTGCCGGCAGCAGTTGGCAAAGGCAGCGGCGGTGTGGGTGGTGGCGGGGCTGCCAGCCAGCCGATGACCACTGGGTGTGCAGCCAACAGCAGCAGGATGCGGTCAGCTGCTGCTGCTGCTGCTGCTACCGATGCTGCATACGCAGGGTCGGCAGGGGACCAGACAGCTGCAGCAGCAGCTGCAGGGTTGGAGGGGCCCTGCCGAGAGCCCAAGAAGCCACGGCTGCTGCCTCCCCTCACCCAATACCAGCAGCAGCTGCCGCTGCCGCCGCCGCTGCAGCAGCAGCAGCAGCAGCAGCAGCAGCAGCAGCAACAGCAGCAGCAGTCCAGCACAGAGGCGGTGGCAGCTGTGGCACTAGTGGCACCAGCAGCAGCAACTGCAAGAGCTGCAGCAGGCATGCATGAACGCCCCTGCGGCCTGTCGGGTCCTTGTGGTGTGCCAGGCACCCAGCCGCCCAACCCACCCCTCATGATGTCAGCAACAGAGGCAGCAAGAGAGGAGGAACAATGGGCTGCTGTTGCTGCTGCTGCTGCTGCTGGACCTGCCTTGCCAGGCCAGGGGCGACGAGTCAAGTATGCTCTGACCCAGGAGCAGGTGCAGCAGCAGCGTAAGTTGCGGGAGCTGAGAGGGGCTGACTTTCAGGAAGCTGTGGCAGCACAAAAGGCAGCAGGAATGTATGTCAACCCCTTTGTGCGTGACATTACCACCACATTGCCAGCGGCAGCTGCAGCAATAGCCAGGGCAGCAGAGCAAGGCGATGCTCCTGCAGCTCCTGCTGCTGTTGCAGCAGCAGTCGCTGGCCGCCTGCTGCACCCCACAGAGGACGCCGCTGCAGCCTCCACACCCTCAGCAGCAGCAGCAGCAGCAGCAGGACAGGCAGGGCCCCCTGCCCTTGCTGCCAACGGTGCCGGCGCTGCCACTGGTGTTGGTGCTGCTGGTGCGGCGGCACCCCAGCACACCCCCAAGTCAGCAGCAGGTGCTGCTGCTGCTGGTGCTGCTGCAGCTGGCGGTAGTGCTGAACCTCAGCACACCCCACAGGCAGCAGCTGCTGCTGGGGGTGCTGCTGCTGCTGCTGCAGCTGGGTGCTGCCCGTCTGTCACCCCTGGCTCTGCTGGTGGTTCACGCCACAGCAGCAGGGACAGCCCCGAGCAGCTGTCACACCACATTCAGGCAGCACTGGCAGCAACACCACCTGCAGCAGCAGTGGGGACCGCCACCGCCGCCGCCGCTGCTGCTGCTCGTCCTGTTACCGGTGCTGATGCTGGCACCGGTGCTGCTGGTGCTGCTGTCATGCATAATGGGCTGTTCAGCAGCCTACCCTCGGAGGCTAGCCCAAAGTCTCCTGCAGCTGGCGCATCGGCTGCCGCTGCTGTTGCTGCTGGCCAGCGTGCTCCTCTGGAGCCACCTGCAGCACAGCTGCATGCACATCAGCAGCAGCAGCAGCAGGGAGTGCTGGAGGGCAGGGAGGTGCTACACAGTCAGCTCCATGGGAACCTACAGGACAGGTCGTCAGGTGGTGGGGGGCAGGCTGTAGAGCAGCAGCTGCTGCTTGGGCCTGCGGCAGAGCCAGAGGGAGACATGCAGCTTGAGGAGGAGGAGGGCTACACGCAGGACGCACCTGATGACTGGGAGCCCTCCAGTTCTGACGGAGGGTTTGTGCCGCTGCCGCTGCTGGGGCCTCAGGGTGGTAGGCAGCCTGGTGAGCCCCATAGCCCCTACACAGAGGACGCTGTGTCGGAGTTTGAAGGGCCGGGCTCCCTGTCGTCCTGGCAAGCCCAGGGCTCTGGGGGCACGCCCTCCCCAAATGGTGCAGCGCAGTACAGGGCTGGGTCGGAAGCAGGCGCAGATGCAGGAGCAGATGCAGGAGCAGATGCAGACCAGCATGCAGATGCTGATGCTGATGCTGATGCTGATGCTGATGCTGATGCTGATGCTGATGCTGATGCTGATGCTGATGCTGATGCTGATGCTGATGCTGATGCTGATGCTGATGCTGATGCTGATGCTGATGCTGATGCTGATGCTGATGCTGATGCTGATGCTGATGCTGATGCTGATGCTGATGCTGATGCTGATGCTGATGCTGATGCTGATGCTGATGCTGATGCTGATGCTGATGCTGATGCTGATGCAGATGCAGATGCAGGCGAAGACATGGATGCAGACATGGATGCAGACGAAGATGCAGACGCTGATGCAGATGCTGATTGGGGTGATGATGACGACAGCGATGGTGATGCAGGGGCAGCGGCAGGGGCAGGCGCAGGGGCAGGTGCAGGTGCAGACGGCGACCCTGATGCAGGGGCAGATGCCGGCACAGGGGCAGATGCAGGGGCAGACGCCGACGCCGACGGCTGTGCTGGCATAGGGGCAGATGCAGGGACAGATGCAGGGACAGATGCAGGCGCTGGCCCAGAAGCAGCGGGCCCCACCTGCTGGCACGGTATGATGCAAACCTTCTACCTCTACAGCGCCAGGTTTGCCCTGCTGAGCCGATCACTGCCGGGCCAGCAGCAGCAGCAGCAGCAGCGGCGGCCGTCCAGGGCTGCTGCGTCCACCTGGGGGTCTGTTGGTCCTGTCGCTCGGGAGCAGGAGAATGAGGCAGGAGGGGTGGCCCTGTCTGACCCTGAGGTTGTGCTGCACATCCGTGCACAGCTGCAGCAGCACCTGCTGCTGGGGAAGCTGGCAGAGCTGCGGGGCCGGACAGCATGGGTGAGGGACTGGGCATGGGATGCAATAAAGTATACGCCCTCGCAGGCTGTGATTGGCCGTGTGGAGCTGCTGCTGAGGGAGGCAGAGAGGCTCATGGGGGTGCAGGAGGGAGGTGCGCCGGGTGGCACTAGCACTGGTGCTGCCCAAGCCGCCGCCGCCGCAGCAGCAGCAGCAGAGGGCAGTCGTGGTGTGTCTGAGGCCGATGCTCAGGCAGCTTCTGAGTGCCTGCTAGTGGTTGTTGCCCTGCTGCTGCTGTTTGGCCCCAGCCAGGCTGGTAGCGCGCTGGGCTGGGGTGTTGAGCGGGTAATGCAGCTGTGGGGCCCTACAGGGCTGCATGAATGCATGGCAGCTGTGTTGGACGATGCAGCAGCAGGCATCGCAGCACACCGCCAGGCTGCTGGCCCTTCTGCCGACACACATGCAGACCACACAGCAGCAGCAGCAGCAGCGGCAGCAGAGGGTGGCACGGCTGCTCCCTCGTATCGTGAGTATCTGCTGTCTGATAGTCCAACCATCGGCCTGCCCTGGGACTGGGCTGGGCTGGATGCGGGTGAGCTTGAGGTGCTGTCAGAGCTGCTGAGGGCACAGCTGGGCATGGACCTGACAGGGCCCTTCTCCATCAACCTGTGGGGGATGGTGGACGCCTTCCAGCAGCTGTTCATGCTGCCAGGGGGTGACTCACAGGCAGGAGGGGGCAATGGAGGCAGCTCCCAGGGCGGCAGTGGCCACCACCAGCAGCGGCAGCAGCAGCAGCAGGAGGCGGAGGGGCGCCAGGAGGAGGGGGATGGCAGCAATGGCGGCCACCTGGGCAGCGGTGCCAGCCTGTCAGCCAGGCGGAGGCTGCTGGTAGACTTGATGGCTGAAACAGCACAGACTGTGAGGGAGGTGTGGCGGCCAACAGCAGCAGCGGCAGCTGCTGCCGCAGCCGCTGTTGATGCAGACGCAGCAGCTGCTGCAACGGCAGCTGTTGGCGTCGGGGACCCAGTTTGGATCGCCCCCACGGCCTATGGGGGTGCGCAGGTGCCGCGGCCAGTGTTGGCGGCCTGTCGGCAGCTGCTGTGCAAGGTGCAGGCCCTGCTGTCACCAGCACCAGCAGGAGCACCTGGCGACGAGGTCATTCCAGCAGCATGGAATATGCTGGGCCAGCTGTCTTCTCTGGTGCCTGCTGGGGTCGAGGAACGGGGTGGGGGTGAGGGTAGCAGCTGGGTAGGCCCAGTTTACCGCTTCACTGGGCTGCTGCTGTCTGCTGCCTTCAGTGACCTGCCCCCCGGCTGCAGCAGCTGGCAGCTGGTGCTGGGGCCCCCTTGGCCTTTAGGGGCACCTTGGCAGGCCATGTGGTGCATGGCGGCAGCAGCACTGGCTGCCGATGACGCAACCAACAGCTGCTGGTGCCCAAACAGCAGCAGCAGCAGCAGCAGCAGCAGCGACAGCACCAGCGAGGGCGAGCTGCTGAAAGCAGTGCAGATCAGCTACGAGGGCTTCCTAGGCTTCACTGCTGCAGTGGCAGACGCTGACGGCCGGCTGTTGCACCTGCCGGCACTGTGGCAGGCCGTGACTGCCGTAGGGCCGGGCGGGCGAACTGTGCTGACTCAGCCTGGGTTTGGGGAGGACGCATCGCAGTGCCTAAGGGGTTGGGTTAGATTTTTGATTACTGGGGGTTGGCTCCTTGCTGGCCACAAGGGCAGCAGCAGCAGCTGCAGCAGCAGCAGCAGCAGCCGCCACAACAGCAGCAACAGTTGGCTTTGTTTGGCTCGTGGTATCAGCTGGGGGCGCGGCAGCCCGCCCTGCGCCATCACACCAGCATGAGGGTGCCGCCCCTGCAGGTGTCAAGCGGCTTGCTGCTGATGCTGGTGAGGCAGCGGCTGGTGGTTTCTGTAAAACACGCACGCATGGAGTTGTGCTCTTCCAACTCCCACCGGCAGCAGCAGCAGCAGTACCAGCCCGACAGGCACCATGAACGAGCAGTGCAGCTGCGGGATATGGCAGATGCACCTCTGGCTACGCTGATCTGGTCAGCTCACGCAGCAGCGGCAGCAGCCAACGGTGGTCCAGAGGACGAGGGTTCAGCAGCGGGCATACCCGCAGCAGCCCAGCCAGATGCAGCAGCAGCCAACGATACTGGGTTTGGCGGCTTCCAGGAGGCGCTATGTGCCGCAGGTGTCGCTGCGTACGAGTTGCTGCTGCTGGATGATTCCGAGCTGATGTACCAGCTGCCATCCATGATTGTGGGGGGTGGCACGACTGCTGCCGCCTTCCTGCGCCACGTTGAGGGCGATTTGAAGTTTGCTGAGGGTGCTGCACGCAGGGGGGACTGGGTGGGTGGCAGCAGGGCAATGCGTCGCCTGGAGACCAAGTTGAGGCAGCGCCGCAGTGCACCAGTGGTGCTGGACACACAGTGGGGCCCACCTGACCTTACCCAGCCAGGAGGGTAGGGCAGAGGGTGAGCAGGGTGATGGAGGGAAGGGAGCTGTGAGGGGCGGGGTAAAGGGGTTGAGGGGGATGCATCTTGTGATGCCTTGGGTGATGTGTTTCTTGCATATGCGGGGTTCGTGCTGTTGTGTGCATCAGCATTTGGGCTGGCTGCTTCATGGTGCATGTGTCTTGCTACAGCACATGGTGAGCAACGGCGGCTGCCACCTTCACACTGCAAGCAAACAGATGCGTTGTAGTTGGCTACTGGGTCACTGTACAGAGCATGCCATGTGGTGTGCGTGCATTGCAAAGTGTTCACGGCACACTGCAGGTCAGCTGCACACCAGAATGTGTGGCAGCGGCACGTCAGTCACACAGCGACACGTACATACTGACTTGAAGTTGGTAGCCACTGTTGGGTTTGCTGCAGTGGAGACATTACGGCCATCAGCTCTGGGTTATGTGGCTGTCAAAGTTGTTGTTGGTACTACAGGGAAGAGTATCTTCCTGTGCATAACCAGCTTGTTGAGTGTAGTGAAGTTATGCACAGCTTGTACATGCGCCACTGTGGCATATGAGGGGTTCCTTGTGGTGGGCGTAAGAATGACACGCCCAGCAGGCTCAAAAGGTTGGCACATTGCATTTGTACATACTTTCAAGGTGTTTGTTGTTGTGCAGTGTACAGCTTTGTGCACAACATGCGCAGTGTGGGTTGGGTGCGCCGAGTTGTGTACAGCTGAACACTCCAGGGGAGAGGTCAGCGCTGCACTGTTGTGTTTTGGCAGGGTTCAGGTCTTGCGGGTGTCCTCCTGTGGGGAGCTGTCTTTGGGGCAGCGCTGTGTGCGGTGAGGACAGTGCGATGGTGAGGGCGGCTCCAATGCTATAGCCTGCAGTTCGCCTGACCTGCCGTGTATTCAAGGGCGGGGTGTTCAGGGAGGGGTGGTTGGTGTTGAACATGTCTGTGTTTGCTGCTATGCAATCGCCTGTTGAGTCACAGAGAGAGTGTGGGTTGACTATGTGTGAGGCTGTACCTGTGCCCTGCCAATGCAGAGGGTGCTGCTGCAGCACAGGTACCACCCAAAGCAGCAGCCTTGCTGGGGAATCATGAGTGTACAGTTCTCGTGCACACTGTGCTGCTCATGGTTGTAGTGTAATCGTGTGATGGTAGGCTTGCAGACGCAGTGGTTCTGGCATCAGTACCAGCTGGAGTTGTGCAGGTGTGTCTTGCCCTGTTATGGTGTGGTCTGAGGCAGGGACAACTTTAGCATGGTTCTGTGTCAGTCTGTGTATTGAACGTGCTCAAGCCCTGCCAATGCAGGTGGTGCTGCTGCAGCAACACATGCCACCCCCGCAATAACATTAGTAGGCTTACATGCCACCTTGAACGTGGGGTCGCACTTCTTTGGTGCTATGGACAAGAGTTATCGTTGGTAGCAATGGTGGGCCAGCACATGTTGTGGTGCTGGCATCAGTAGCAGTACCTGTGCTCTGCATCCTGCAGGTGCTGTGGTGTGAGGTTGTTGTTGGGCCTGGCACCAGCCTGTTGCTCCTGGCAGCAGTCCCTGTGGCATGTCTGAGTGCCGGCTTGTCAGGCTGCCGATGATGTTGTGGGGTGGTATGGTGTGCTACAGCATGCAACGTGCCCACTCTGTGGGCCTGCTACTACGGTTGAAGAGTCAGTGTGAAGAGTTGACAGCCTTGCAGTACCAAGGCCTGGTGTGGCCTGTGCCTGTGCCCTTGCCTGCTGGTCCTAGATGTGATCTTCAACAACTTGCAAATGCCCTGCACCTTGCCTGGCAGCGATCGCCCACTCTAACAAGACAGTTGGACTTCAAACCAAGCGGTTGTTAACTGTTTGAGTTGCAGCTGTGTGGCCTGACAGCTCCTTGCACTTCAGCATTTCCAACCAAGCTTATCAACACAAGAATTCATCTCGCAGGGCACGCTCACCTCGCGCCCAACGCTCAATCAATACATCTGATCTCATACTCGAGCTGGACAGGTCTATTTTCCTTGCATACAACCGGCATACGTAGTGGTTATGGCCCAGACTTTAATGACCACAGTACGGTCAGCAGAAGCCCTGCTGCAGCTGCCAGACTCCTGTTTGGTAGAGGTGCTGCGCTGCTGTGCTGATGACCCCCGCAGCGTGTGCAGCGCTGCACGTGCCCACAGCAGGCTGCACCAGGCAGCCGTGCTTGCACTCAGCAGCATCAAATTGGACTGGACGTGGAGTCAACAGCAGCTGGACAGCCTTGTGCAGGTCTACCTGGCCTCGCAAGGCCAGCACGTGGACAGCATCAGCCTTGGGGGGTACCGTGCGCTTCAGCAGCTGCCGCCAACCCTAACCAAGCTCACCAGCTTGGCGTTTGACAACAGTGTGCAGCTGCAGCTGCAGCCTGGGGATGGCTACCAGGGTGTGTTGGGGGCTGCAGCAGCCCCTCTCCTCAAGCAGCTGCAGATTGATAGGTGCAAGCTGCTTGATGGGAAGGAGGGTCTGCTTGCAGCACTGTCCCGCCTTCCGGGGCTGGAGCACCTCAGTATTCTTGATAGCTATAACAGCCACAATGACAGGGTCAACATACCGGGTGACATGCTGCTGAAGCTGCAACAGCTCACACACCTTTGAGTTTGACAGGGTGTGGCTGGGGGTTCTAGAAGACGGGGGCACTGCTGACCTGCAGCACCTGTCGGCGCTGACCCGGCTTCATGACCTGCGGCTGACGCTGCCAAGCCAGTGCAGCATCACTGCTAGGATGCTGTCGAGCGCACAGAGCCTGACACACCTGCAGCTGACAGGGTTTGGGGTGGGAAATGGTCGTTGCCTCGAGCCAGACGCCCTTGCAGGCGTGTCCCGGCTGCAGCACCTGGAGCTGTGCAGCTGTGATGTGACTCACGTTGCTGGGCTGCTGTCCCAGCTGCAGGAGCTGCAGCAGCTGACGCGATTGGTGCTGCACGACTGCTGGAGGGGTGAACAGGCCACCCCTCTTGCAGCAGCGTACTCAGCCCTGACAGCCAGCAGCAATCTGCAGGACCTGAAAGTCAGCGACTGCAGCTTGCCAGCTGGTGTGTGGCAGCACGTGTTCCCTGCCGGCAGGCAGCTGCCACACCTGCGCTTGTTGGACATCTCTCATGCGTCGCGTGGGTGGCATGGGTGGCAACCAGGCCCTGGGCCGGCAGCAGCAGCAGCCCCTGAGGGCAGCCGGCTGGTCAGCTGCTGCCCTGCGCTGCAGTCCCTCGACATGCGTGGGTGGGAGTACACTGCAGAGGGGCTGGGGGCACTGCAGGGGCTGAGCAGCCTGCAGACACTGACTGACCTTGGGACCAAGTGCTGGCTCAGATTGGTCGGCGGGCATGTATCAGTTGACACGGCTCAGGCCGGAGCTGACCCTGTCCATCCAGTGTTTTTGATGTGCAGTGAGTGAGGTGCGTTCTTGTGTGATGCCCAGTTTGATTGAGTCTCATCATAATTTGCTTCACTTTGACAGCACATTGCAGCCAGCACTGTCTCAGAAGCTGTACTGCTGTGCGCTCACCGGGACGGTGCATGCATGCCAGCCTTGCATAGAGGTTCCGCACTAAAGCGTGAGCACACATACTTAAATACCTTTGGGGACAAGGCCCAAGCACTTTTTACCATTGTAGCTTTGCAGGCCTCCAGCACTTTGCTTGCTTGCTTGCTTGTTGGTATAAGGGCAGCAGTGTGGTCGTCGTGTGTCCCAGCACTTGTGTTGCTTGGCTGCTGCCAGCAGCCCATGGCAGTGTTTGCGAGAGCCGCTGGCAATGCTTCCTGCTGCATCTGCTGATGGTGCTATTGCTGCGTTTTTGTGATGCGTGCGCAGGCTGCCGATGACATGGCTGTCTGGTGCCATGTGCTGGGAGCCACATTCCCCACAGGGACAGCACAGCAGGCAGTTGTCACGTTGGCGCGCAGTGATGGGCTGCTGCAGCACTGCCGGAGCTGGGCTGGGTGCAGCAGCAAACTGGACCGTGCGAACACTATCTTGCACCGCTCTTCGCGCACACAGGTAAGCCATGGCATGACCTGCGGGCATTACTACTGCAGCAGGCTGCTCCATTTGCAAGTGGAAGCTGCCAGGGGTCCAGCCTACTGATAGCCCAGTGGCGTGCAGGAAGGTAGCGGCATACCTGAGCAGCACCCAAAGCTGAGAGCTTAAGGCGAAACTGCAGCGGGGGCTGAATAAGGTTTGTTGCCACCTGCGGGGAGAATTGGGGGACAAGAAGAACCAGTGCTCAGCCTTCAGCTGACTGTCAGTCGTTGCTGGTGGATTGCAACCACGCGCCCCAATGTTGCATTTCACCCCGTAGCTTGTCCCCCTCCAACCCGCATGCATTATACATGCAGCCTTCTTGCCTCACCCCCCTTTGCTGGTGCTGCTGCTGCCTTTCAATGCAGGCGTCCTGGCTGAGGCCATGCACACCGGCCTTGACAAGATTCATGCCTTTGCCCGCGCTGGTGCAAGGCTTCCTTTCTGCAGCTTTGCAGCCGCTGGCATATGCTGGGCGGGTCTGCGCGGGGTCAACTTGCCGAGTGGTCACAGCAACTGCAAGCGCGGGGTTGGAACCAGTCAGTGCGGTTTGGAGTGGTGCAAAGTCCGCCAGCTGCAGCATGCATTGTGTCGAGATGGACTTGTGAGTGGGCTGTCATGTTGGTTGCAACCAAGCTGCTGTCTAGCCATGTAACCTTTGTAATGCTGTTTGCAAGCAAGCTCTGTCCTGCCATGTGAACGCTACGGTCTTGGGAGTTGACCTTGCAGAAGACCAAAGGTCTGATGTGGCCTGAGGCTGTGCCCCTGCTTTCGGGACCTTTCATGCTCTGCAGCATGTTACACGCTTCACAGCTTGCAGGGATCGCAGCTCTGGACAGCTAGCTCGAAAGGCACTCGGTTGTCAACTGTCTCAACTGCAGCTGTGTTGACTGACTACTGCCCTGTCAAAGCCAAGCTTATCAGACGTGCTCACTGATCTCTTCCAGACGTATAGCAAGTCTACCTCCCCGCAAGCGCCCAAATGTCGCACAACCACAGATTACTCCTGCAAGCTCAACGTTCTCTTTCTCCTTGCAAGTTGGCAGCCACGTAGCTGGTTCTGTTTGAGCTTTTGATGACCATAGGAAAGTCAGCAGCAGCCCTGCTGCAGCTGCCAGACTCCTGTCTGGTAGAGGTGCTGCGCTGCTGTGCTGGCGACCCTGGCAGCCTGTGCAGCGCTGCACAGGCCCACAGCAGGCTGCGCGGGGCAGCCGTGCATGCACTCAGCGCCATAAAATTGGAGATATATAGTCAGGAGCGGCTAGACAGCCTTGTGCAGGTCTACCTTGCCTCACATGGCCAGCACGTCGACAGCATCAGCATAGATGGATCGTACGCCGTCGCCCTTGCTCAGCTGCCACCAATCCTAACCCGGCTCAGCAGCTTGGAATTTCAGTACTTGCGTCTGCAGCTGCAGCCTGGGGAGGGGTGTCAGGGTGTGCTGGGGGTTGCTGCTGCCCCCCCTCTCAAGCGGCTGCAGCTTGATCACTGCACGCTGCTTGATGGGCAGGAGGGGCTGCTTGCAGCACTGTCCCGCCTTCCTGGGCTGGAGCACCTCAGTATCATCGACAGTTATGACGGCAACATAGCTACTGTCAAACTACCAGGTGACATGCTGTTGAAGCTGCTGCAGCTGACACACCTTCAGCTTGACACTGTGTGTCTTGGGGCCGCTGATGAGGGCACTGCCGACCTGCAGCACCTGTCGGTATTGACCCGGCTTATTGACCTGCGGCTTGCGCTGCCAGGAAACTGCAGCGTGACGGCCAGCACGCTGTCAGGCGCACAGAGCCTCACACGCCTGCAGCTGACAGGGCCTTATGAGGGGGGTTCTCTGCTTACCTCTGCTTTGAGCCAGACGCCCTTGCAGGCCGGGACCGGCTGCAGCACTTGGCGCTGTACAGATTTGATGTGAGTGGAGGCGTTGCTGCGCTGCTGTCCAAGCTGCAGGCGCTGCAGCAGCTGACATGTTTGGTATTGCATGACTGCTTGAGGGGTGACCAGGCCATCCCTCCTGCAGCAGCCTACTCAGCCCTGACAGCCAGCAGCAAGCTGCAGGACCTGTGCATCAGCAGCTGCAGTCTTCCCGCAGGAGTGTGGCAGCACGTATTCCCTGAGGGCAGGCAGCTGCCGCACCTTCAGTCCCTGAACAACGCATGCATCCCCTCTGCAGCAGCAGCCCCTGAGGGCAGCCGCCTGGTCAGCTGCTGCCCTGCGCTGCAGTACCTCGACATGTACGGATGGCAGTACACTGCAGAGGCGCTGGGGGCACTGCAGGCGTTGAGCAGCCTGCACAATCTGTGCTTGCGGCCTGCTACTGGCCCGTCAGGGTGGTTGGAGTTTGTGTGTCAGCTAACAGGGCTGAGGCAGCTGGAGCTGTCCGACCCTCCTGGTCTGGCAGAAGGGCCGGCCCTGCAGCTAACACAGTTGACGCAGCTGACACACCTCAGCATTGAGGGACAGGCAGAGGGTCAAGACGTATGGTTGGACTTCGTGAGTGAGGTGGGTTCACATGTGATGCCCATGTCCAGTCAGTCTTCGCATTATCGGCCTTATGACAGTGTGTTGCAGCCAGCATGGGTTTGAATAGCTCAACTGCTGTGTGTAGAATGAGGAAGTGGATGCGTGCCAGCTTCTGTGTAGAACAGTTGGCGCACAATTGCTCGCTGCTACCAAGCTGCAGTCACACTTTGCAGCTTTGGAGTACTCACCTTCCTTGCCGTTCATGTGTGTCGACAACAGTGGGGCTGGGGTGTCTCTCAACTGCTGCAAAGTGGCACTAGTGATGCACGGCTGCTGCCAGTGCCAGTAGCCCGCCTGCATGAGGCCCCACTGCAACATCTGCTGATGGTGCTATTGCTGTTGCTATGTGGCGTCTGTGCAGGCTCCTGATCACCTGCCTGTCTGGCGCCAAGTGCTACAGAGCCGCCTCAGCCACAAGCGCAACATTGAGGCAGCACAACAGGCAGTTGCGACACTGGAGCAGTGGTAAACTTTTCGAAATATTTTCTTCATTTGATGAAGAGTGAGAAAAAGTTTAAAAAAATCAGAATCACGAACAAGTTTTTCAATAAAAAGTCCTTGTTCTTCTTTTAAAGTAACAAATGAAGGAAGATTGACATTATATTTTTCAGCAGCTTTTAATAAAATTTCTGCCCAAATATCCCAAAAAATAATACCTTTTCTTTGGCGAACCAAAATATCAATATCTGGTTGAAGAAGAATAGATGGAATATTTTCAAAAACATAAAGAAGTCTTTTTTGAAGAACATAGGCAGCAAAATTCGAAAATTGAAAATATCCAGTAGATAGAAGAAATTGAAAAGGATTGAAAAGAGAAAAGCTTTGATTTGTTTGAAACGCTAATGAAGAACTTTGACTTAAGCTTTTTTGCGACACTGGAGCAGTGATGAGCTGCTGCAGCAGTGCGGGAGCTGGGTGGCGTGCAGCAGCAAGCTGGACCGGGCGGACGATGTCCTGCACAGGCCTACATGCGTATAGGTATGGTAGGGTGTGGTGTATGCATGCACCACAGGTGCAGCAGACTGCTGTTTGTTGAAGTTGCTTGGTCCAAGATGCTGGTAGCGCAACGGCGCGCATGAAGGCTGCAGTGTCCCTGCGCAGCAGCCAAAGCTGGGAGCTGCAGATGCGTGACTGCAGCTGGCACTAGGGCAGGTGACCGCGGTTTAGCGACACTTGGCATAACATGCAAGGCCAGTTGTCAGCTCGCAGTTGACTGTCAACAACTGCTGGTGGGTGACTACCACTGCACCCCATGTTGCAGGCTCTGCGCCTCCATCCCATGTCTGCAAATACTGCAGCCTCATTACCTTACCTTTGCTGCTGCTGCTGTGCTGCTTTCCTGCACGCGTCATCGCTTTGGCCATGCAGGCCGGCCTTTGTTTGTCCCATGTTCCCCCCAGAGCGCTCCCGCAAGCCCCTGCTGCTGCTAGCACCCACTCACGACAAGCTGGATCGTGCAAACGCTACCTTGCACAGGTGTGTGCGCACACAGGTATGCTGTGGCATGACCTGCGGGCACGACTATTGCAGCAGGCTGCTCCCTTTGCAAGTGCAAGCTGCCAGGGGTCCAGCCTACTGATAGCCCAGTGGCGTGCAGGAAGGTAGCGGCATACCTGAACAGCACCCAAAGCTGAGAGCTTAAGGCGAAACTGCAGCGGGGGCTGAATAAGGTTTATTGCCACCTGCGGGCAGAATTGCGGGACAAGAAGAACCAGTGCTCAGCCTTCAGCTGACTGTCAGTCGTTGCTGGTGGATTGCAACCACGCGCCCCAATGTTGCATTTCACCCCGTAGCTTGTCCCCCTCCATCCCGCATGCATTATACATGCAGCCTTCTTGCCTCACCCCCCTTGCTGGTGCTACTGCTGCCTTTCAATGCAGGCGTCCTGGCTGAAGCCATGCACACCGGCCTTGACAAGATTCATGCCTTTGCCCGCGCTGGTGCAAGGCTTCCTTTCTGCAGCTTTGCAGCCGCTGGCATATGCTGGGCGGGTCTGCACGGGATCAACTTGCCGCGTGGTAACAGCAACTGCAACCGCAAGGTTGTAACCAGTCAGTGCTGTACGGAGTGGTGCCGATTCCGCCAGCCGCAGCATGCACTGTGCTGGGATGGATTGTGAATCAGATCTACACGTTGGTTGCAACCAAGCTGCTGTCCTATATGTCACCTGTGTAGTGCTGTTTGCCATCAAGCTTTGTCCTGCCATGTAAATTATGCTTCATCTACGGTCTACGGTTGGGAAGAGTTGACAGCCTGGCTTGCCGAAGGCCAAATATCTGATGTGGCCTGAGGCTGTGCTACCGAGTGTTGTTGTCGGCCAGGCGCAGCATGCATCGTGCCAGGATGTGCTTGTGAATTGGGAGCATCACGTTGCCAGTATGGATGCCGTCCTGCCATCTAACTCTTGTGGTGAAACAGCATGCGTTGTGGCTACTGCTGCAATCACAAATTTCACCAGCCTTGCAGTACCAAGGCATGTTGTGGCCTATGCCTGTGCCCATACCTGCTGGGCCTAGTTGTATTCCGCAACAGTTTACATGCTCTACAGTTTGCCTTGCAACGACCGCCCACTCTGACAGGACAGTTGATCTTGTAAACCAGGCGGTTGCCAACTGTTTGGCCTGCAGCTGTGTGGTGACTGCTGCTTGCATTCATGCATGCCAAAACAAGTTATCATTATCAAGAATCCACCCTCGCACAAAGCGACCAGCTCGCGCCCAACGCTCGATCAGTACATTTGAGCTCAGACTCGAGCAGACTGGACAGGTCAATCATCCTTGCGTAACACCAGCAACGTAGTTGTTTCTAGCGCAGCCCAGAATGACCACAGTACAGTCAGCAGCAGCCCTGCTGCAGCTTCCAGACTCCTGTCTGGTAGAGGTGCTGTGCTGATGACCCCCGCAGCGTGTGCAGCGCTGCACGTGCCCACAGTAGGCTGCACCAGGCAGCCGTGCTTGCACTAAGCAGCATCAGACTGGAGGTCAGGAGTCAGCAGCAGCTGGACAGGCTTGTGCAGGTCTACCTGGCCTCGCAAGGCCAGCACGTAGACAGCATCAGCATTGCTAGTGCGTGCGGGTTTGATCAGCTGCTGCCAAACCTAACCAAGCTCAGTAGCTTGGAAACGAAGGGCTTGCGGCTGCGGCTGCAGCCTGGGGATGGCTATGAGGGTGTGCTGGGGGTTGCTGAGGCCCCAGCTCTGAAGCAGCTGCAGCTGCATCGCTGCATGCTGCTTGACGGAGAGGACGGGCTGGTTGCAGCACTGTCCCGTCTTCCTGGGCTGGAGCACCTCAGCATCAGCCGCTGCTTTGACAGCAACATAGATAAAGTCACACTACCAGTTGACATGCTGTTGAAGCTGCAGCAGCTGACTCACCTTCAGCTTGAGTGTCTCGGGGCGGCTAATGAGGGCACTATCGACCTGCAGCACCTGTCAGTCTTGACCCGGCTTATTGACCTGCGGCTGGGGCTGTATGGCACGTGCAGCGTCACTGCAAGCACGCTGTCAGGCGCACAGCACCTCACACGCCTGCAGCTGACAGGGCCTTGGGTGGGGGATGAACTCTGCCTAGAGCCAGATGCCCTTGTAGGCAGGACTCAGCTGCAGCACCTGGCGCTGTACAGCTGCGAATCGAGCGCAGGCGTTGCTGCGCTGCTGTCCAAGCTGCAGGCGCTGCAGCAGCTGACGTGTCTGGTATTGCATGACAGCTTGAAGGGTGATCCGGCCCTCCCTCCTGCAGCAGCATACTCAGCGCTGACAGCCAGCAGCAAGCTGCAGGACCTGGACATCAGCAAATGCAGCCTTCCAGCAGGTGTGTGGCAGCACATATTCCCTGCGGGCAGACAGCTGCCGCACCTTCAGTCCCTGAACATTGCGTGGATCCACGCTGCTGCGGCAGCCCCTGAGGGCAGCCGCCTGGTCAGCTGCTGCCCTGCGCTGCAGTCCCTTGACATGTATGGGTGGCAGTACACTGCAGAGGGGCTGGGGGCACTGCAGGGGCTGAGCAGCCTGAGCAGCCTGCGCTTGCGGCCTGCTACTGGCTCGTCAGAGTGGTTGGAGGGTGTGTGGCAGCTGACAGGGCTGAGGCAGCTGGAGCTGTCCGACTGTCCTGGTCTGGCAAAGGGGCCGGCCCTGCAGCTCACACAGCTGACGCAGCTGACACACCTCAGCATTGAGGGACAGGCAGAGGGCCAAGACGTATGGTTCAACTTCACGGATCAGGTGGGTTTATGTGTAAGACCCAAATTGAGTCAAACTTTGTGTTGTTGGCCTTACCATGACAGTGCATTGCAGCCAGCATGGGTTTTGGATACCTCAACTGCTGTGTGTGGACTGAGGGAGTGGATGTGTGCCAGCTCCTCCATATAGCGGTTGGGCGCCAGTCAATCGCTGCGGCCAAGTCGCACTTCTTGTATTTGCAGCTTTGGAGTTCTGCACCTTCCTTGCCGTGTATGTGTGTGGACGACAGTGGGGCTGTGGTGTCTCTCAACTGCTGCATAGTGGCACTAGTGATGCACGGCTGCTGCCAGTGCCAGTAGCCTGCCTGCAAAATGCCCCACTTGCGGATGGTGCTATTGCTGCTGCTATGTGGTGTCTGTGCAGGCTCCTGATGACCCGCCTGTGTGGTGCCAAGTGTTACACAGCCACCGCAACCACAAGGGCAACATCAAGGCGGCACAGCAGGCAGTTGCAACAGTGGAGCAGTGATGAGCTGCTGCAGCAGCGCGGGAGCTGGGTTGCGTGCAGCAGCAAGCTGGACCGGGCGGACAATGTCCTGCGCAGGCCTACGTGCGTACAGGTATGGTATGGTGTGGTGTATGCACCACGCTGCAGCAGACTGCTGTTTGTTGAAGCTGCTTGGTCCAAGATGCTGGTAGCCCAACGGCGTGCATGAAGGCTGCAGTGTCCCTGCGCAGCAGCCAAAGCTGGGAGCTGTAGATGCGTGACTGCAGCTGGCACTAGGGCAGGTCACTGTGGTTCATCGACACCTGGCGTGGCCAGTTCTCAGCTTGCAGCTAACTGTCAGCAACTGTTGGTGGTGCGCTACCACTGCACCCCTTGCATGCATCTCTTGCAACCTTCTCACCTTGCTGCTGCTGCTGCTGCTGTGGTGCTATCCTGCAGGCGCCATGGCTGTAGCTATGCAGACCGGCCTTGCATTGCGCATGAATTGCCCAACAGCGCTTCCGCAAGGCCCTGCAGCTGCCAGCACCCACGTCGTGAGAGACGTTGGTTACTCGTCCACTGCAGTGTGCAGCAAGGCCCTGCCAGCCCAACCGCCAGTTGCTGGGTGGGCGGATCTGTGCATGCTGCCTGAACTGCGCGGCACTGCTGCCCTGCTGCCAGCAGCAACACGTGCCACCCCTGAAGGCAGCAGCAGCAGCCATAGGTAAGGAAGGGTGTGGCAGGGTGCATCGGGCATTAGGGACTGCTGCAAGGGGGAGGGGACTGCCAGACAGGATGCCCTACATGCCAAACGTGTTTTGGTTGGTGCGAGGAGAGTGCCGCAGAAGTGAAAGTGGGGTTTGAGGGTTGGGGCGGGGTAGGGGGGGGGCTGTTGGGCGTCAGCCAACAGAGATGGGGGTGCCGTCGGTGGATTGCTAGGTGCCGTTGACCTTGGGTGGTATGAGCGTGCTTCCTGTGCTGCACCATGCCTCTGCATTGAGGGCAACAGCGCACCGTGCCCACATGAACTGTGAGGGCGAGGGCGAGCGTTAGTGTGGCAGGGGGTTGGGGCTTTCTGGGCCTGGCGTGTGGAGGGAGCATGCGAGAGCTTGGGGGCCATGCACAGTCTGACAAGGCCTTAGCATGGCAGGGTGGCTGGATAGGCAAGGCTACCTGGAAGTTGTTTTGGGGGGCGGGGGGATCTTTGTCTGGTTCTTGAGGGCTGGGGCAAGCAGGCCAGCCACCCCTTCAAATCCTCTCTTGCACTCTTCCTTGGATGCCCATTGCTTTTTGACCTCTCAATCCTCATAAACACCCCCCACGACTCAGCCCCCTCGTTGTGTTGTTTGTGCTGTGTTTGCAGGGAGCTGCAGGACGTTGCTGCACCACTCGGTATATGCCGGGTCGCTGTCACTGAAGGCAGGCAGGACTGTTGCTGTAGGCGGCTGGCAGCAGCGGCTGTCACCCTGGACAGCTCGGCAATCCACTGCACAGCAATAAGGCGTCGAAAAGAGCGGGGGCTGCGGGCATGTGCAGGTGCAGGTGAGGTGCTTGTGGGATGGTCACCGGGTCAGGGGCTGGGCAGGGGACAGGCTTCAAGGGCGACTCTGGGTGTGCTGCTTGTGTTGTGGGCAGGCGCGAAATAGTGATGCAGCACCCATGTACACGCCGTGGTGGTGAGTGTCCTCGGGGGGGGGGGGGGGGGGGCTGGGTCATGGGATGCAGCACATATTGCTGGCTTTGAGGTGGCAAAAAGGTGATACAAAGGCAGATGCACACTACCTTGCTTGGTGCAACAGCGGCAGCGGGGAACACAACTGCCCGTGCAAGGCACTGTGCCTGCGCTTGCAATTCTGCAATCCTGTGGCTGCAGGCTTGGCACTTGCAAGCCTGGAAAGGTATGGTTGTGTTGCTTTTTAGGGGGGGGTTCAGGGGGTAGAGACGTGTTGCATCGAGTGGGAACCGGGACACAGGTGCTGCTGCCATCGGCTTTGTATCATGGCTGTGGTTGCGTACCTCATATTCGAGGTGGTTGTTTCATTGGCCATGCCAACCATGTGTTGCACTCTTGCAGACCCACCACCACCACCACCACCACCCCACCCCATACACCCATCACAAGACCCACCCTCCCCAATCGAGAGTACGCTGTATTGTTACGGGGACCGTGCCTGTTCCTTGTGTGGTTGTTTGCTATGTGGCCACTCATGGTGGTGACACTGGGGAAAGCAGTGGTGCTCTAGACGTTATGTGTGTCTCACCCTGGTCGGCTTGCAACCAACTGATGTTTGCCTATTTGCTCTTGGTGACTCACAGGCGCACAAAACACACGACGTGGAACCACGCAAGCACACGTTTGATGCACTGGTTACCCTGACGGCAGCCGGAATCTCTGCAGCATCAACACTGAAACAGCTGGGCTCGGCGGTCAGCGCAGCACATGCAAAGCAGGTGAGCATACATCGTTGGGATGGTACAAAGTCGGGCGGCACCCAGCTGATAAGGGCTTTGTTGGGGTGTGTATTTGCAGCAACAGGACACGAGTGCACGCAGCATCGGCAGGAGTGGTGGGCGCAAGCAGGCTTTCACAACAGCAGCAGCAGTCTTGGGCCAGCAGCATTGAATATCTTCATCAGCAGCACACAGTGTCGTCACCTCTCAGCAGCAGCTGACGTGATTTATGGTTGTTTTGCCCTGGCCAACACGCCGTCAACTGCCCTTTGTGTATGGCTGCAGGACCTGTTGCAGCAGTATGAGCTGGTAGGCCTCATATTCTGATGCAGGGACTGGTCCGTTTGCAGCTGCGCGGCAACTTTCCCCCTTCCCCAGCACACCCTTGTTGGCAGCCAGGGCCAGGGCAGCAGCAGGGAGCTGAACCGCCAGGGTGGTTGCGGTACAGTTTCCTGAAGCTGTTTTTGGCCTTGCGCTCAGCCCTGCTGTTGCTGACGGCAACAGTGTGATGTGACATCACCAAGGGCTGCTGCACATCCCCGCGCACACAGCCTTGTAGTGTGGTATGTTGATGGGGGGGGGGTCATGTTGGGCATCTCTGTTGCCATGTGCACATTGATGCTTGAGTGAGCAGCAGCTGACGAAGCGCTTGCCAGCATCAGGCATCATAGCTGCTTCCATCAGATTTGTACTGTTATGTGCTTGGCCTTGCGCTGGCGCCGTTGTCGTGGCAGTTTGCTGCAGCGCGCAGTTGGTTTGGAGTGTGACCAGAATTGGCAGGCATGTTCTTCTCTTCCTGCACTGTAGTGGCTCGGAGAAGTTGCTGTTGGCATTTTGCATACACGTCTTGTTGTCCCTGCAGTACTGTCTGTCAAGCTCAAGAGGTGTTTTACGCATTGACAGGAGTTGTGCGACACGGTGTGCCCAGGGCCAGTGCACCGGCTGTGTTGTAGTAAGATATCAGGGGCTGAAGCTGCCGTGTCTGTCAACGAAAAGAAGTGGTTAGTGGTGCATATGCATGTGCAGCTGAAGCTGAAGCTAGACGAGCTTGGGGGGCCCCCAACCCTTGGCTCACTGTGACATGAGGTGCCTGGCCAGTTGCTGCCCTTCTGCTGGCTGTGCATTGGCTGTGTTTATCACATGTCTGCTGAATGCCTCTTGTATGTTGACACATGGCAGTGTGGTGTTGTCGAACACAGTCTTCACAACGCTGGGTGAGAGTCGGATGATGTGTTGGTTTGTGCTGTGTCACCCAAGAGTTTCCCTGTGGCCCTGAACACACTTGAACAAACACAACTGCACTGTGCAGTCGTGCTATGTAAGTCCGCAATGACACCGCAGGGTCCAGCGCGGACTCGCGACCGCTGCGTCAGCGACGATTGGAGACGATTCGGTCACCTCCAAACTCTCTATCGGCCAGTCGATCAGTCTTCAATATTTGCAATCGGGCAATAGCAGCCCTAGGCAACATCACTTGCAATCGGGCGATAACAGCCCTGAACAACAACACAAAGTACAGCAGCACTGCCATCGCCGCAGCACACGTGTGGCCAGTGTTGCCAATACTGCAGCTCTGGTGTCTCCTGATGGGATGAGTGTGTTGCCAGTTGATGGCTGCCCTGCTGGCTGCTGGTCAGAATGCGCCGTGTGGAGCAGTAAGTAGAGCTACAACAGCACGCAGCACTCCCTGCAGGCACGCAAACACAGCGCCAAGGGTCACAGTGGAGCTTTGATGCAACATCCAGCCCAGCAGGAGGACAGCAACTGGCCAGGCACCTTCAGGTCACAGTGAGCCAAGGGTTTGGGGGCCCCGAAGCTCGTCTAGCTTCAGCTGCACATGCATATGCATCACTTACTACTTCTTATCGTTGACAGACACGGCAGCTTCAGCCTCTGCGATCTTATTACAGCGCCAAGGGTGCAGGGGGCGTCTTTGAAGAAGGCAAGATGGGACGAAACCTCACAATCTGATACCCAGCCACATGCAGCTGGCAACAGCAACACATGTGTGGGCAGGTCATGCGGCTTAGCCCTTGTGCATGCATAAAGGACGCCCCAGCTTGCGGGGGCCGTGACGTGCTGGTATGCATGCTGCCGCTGCTGCAAACCTAGCCAGCAAGCAGTACCTCTCCGTCACGACACTTTCATGTTGACCAACACACACAGGGTACACGCAGACCGCACTCTGTGCCAACCACCCCAAATCAACTCTGCCTAGTACGACAGTGCCCTGCACTGCCGGCAGTACGTCGAGCGAACAGTCTCCCCC